>CM029023.1:34867361-35467361 GCA_016801055.1 Panax notoginseng
AAGGTCAACAAAAGCGTTGACCGGCCATGACCAGAAATTCTGGGCAGCCCAGAAACATGATGTAACACTTCTGACATCTAGTTTGAAGGCTTATAACTTGCTATTGTGATGTTGTCTGACCCAGTTTATTGTTGGTTCTTGTAGTACTACATTAGTACTACAAGATCAAAGCTCTAGAATACCCAGAAACTTCATAGATTGAAATTAATCACTGGTCAAAGTAGCACCCTTTCCTAACGAGTATGAACACCTGGGTTTCTCAAGAACACCTAAGGCGACAGATTCTATCGCCAAAGGGCTTTAGCGACAGACATTTTAAAAAATAATTAATTTAATTTCTAAAAATCATTTAAAAATAGTAAATAAATTCTGAAAATTACAAAAATAGTTTTAAAATTATTTTAAGTTATAAAAATTAACTTTTAATAATTTGACATATTTTTCATAAATATTAATATTTATTTGGATATTATTGGTATTTAAATTATTTAATAAATGCATTAAATAAATTAATTAAAAATTATTTTATTGTATTAAAAACTATTTTAAATAATAATAAGGTATTCAATAATATTTTAAGTTATAAAACATAACTTTTAATATTTTAAGATAAGTTCATTAATTATTAAATATTAATGATATTAGATTTATTTAGTAATTAAATTAAATAAATTAATTAAAAATGATTTTAACATTATAAAAAAATCATTTTAAATGAAAATAAATAGTTTAAAAATATTTTAAGTTATAAAATATAACTTTTGATATTTAAAGGTAAATTTCATTAATAATTTAATATTAATGATATTAAGTTTATTTAATAATTATATTAAATAAATAGTTTAAAAATGATTTTATTGAATTAAAAATCATTTAAAAAGGAAATAAATGAATTAAAAATATTTTAAGTTATAATCAATGACTTTTAATATTTTGATAAATAATAAATTAATATTCCAATATTAATGATAATTATTTAAAAATAATTTTAAATATTTTAAAAATCATTTAAGGGTAATATTAATACTTTAAAAATATTTTGAGTTATTATAAATAACTTTAATATTTTGGCAATTGTTTCATTAATAGTTTAATATTAATTAAATATTAATGATAACATGATTAGTTAATATTTAAATTATTTAATAATGATTCCGATGTTTGAAAATTCATGATAAATTATAATAAATGTTTAAAAATTATTATAAGTCATTCTAAAAATAATATGACTAATATTTTCCATTATTGAACTACAGGATAGAGTTTTAGACTCGATAATTACCCGATAAAGTCGTCGGTACACCGAAATATTTTAGAAATTGATCTGAACTTAGATAATTTGACTTGATAAGTGTTTATTTGTGATTCAATGGTTGTTAAACATATGTGACAATGTGATTAGGTTATGTACTGACTGTAATAAGCAGTATTATGTGTTACGATATGTTATTCTAATCAGTAGAATGATATTATTACTGATAGGTCGCTGTATAAAAGATTAATCTAAGTTACGTTATTGTAAGCAGCAGCCCAGGCAAGTATCCTACCTTTGCATTTTCTTTATGCAATGGGCATGACTAAGAATGTTTCAGAATTATATTATTACAGTACAGATTATTAATCTTATACTATATACGCTCATTGATTATCAACATGTTAGTATATGGTAATTCAGATATATATATTCTGTTCGTTAATTTCTATAAATGATTATACAAGTGTCCCCACTTGGATAATTATTATATTTAATCACATGTTGATACACCTTTGTCAATTACCCGTATATATATATGTTGAATTATAGATTATTGTTGAACAGATAAAACCTTATTATTATCCAACTGAATTGCTTTGGTTTGGAACCCGACAAGTATGAACATCCCGTAAACGGGAAAACTTTTTATGGACCCAAGGTGGATAAAGTGAACGATACTATCGTTCTTGCATGTAGTATTGATCAATACAGGGCATAACAGGCTGATCACCCCCCGTGCCCGTAAGTTATGACGGTTTGTAGATGAATTTCTGCTAAACCTATTCGAAAATTGAAAATAATGTTCATAGTATGTCACCTTAACCCCAATTATAGTCATTACGTAATTTCAAAAATTTGACAGAGAGTTGTTATGTTATTATTATCAGTTCAGATTACTTTCCAACTATTGACTTGTTGTAAAAGGGTAGTACAAAGAAAACATTTAACCCTTTCAGCTAATATTTATAATTGTTATTACTTGTTGGGCACTCAAATGCTCACTCTTGCTTAAATTAAATATTTTCAATTAAGTATGATCAACCAGAAGGCTCAGGAAAGAACAAGGGGAAAGGAAAGCTGTTCGAATGAGATTTCTATTATGTTGTGTAATAATTATATTTTATTAAGACAATGATACTTATTATTTATGATGTAAAGAATGTTTAAAGGTCTCGTACCTGGGAGTAAACTTTGATGCATGTAAATAAAGTCTTAATTTTATTTTATTGTTATTATTATTAGTATTATTCAGCTTATAGAAATGGTATCGTGAAGCACCGAGTTCGGGCTTCAAGTACCCGATTTTGGGGGCGTCACATAATAGATCTCTCTGTGTTAGGTTTTAGTGTTGTTTGATGTTATAGAACTGGTATTTGTAGTAAGGGCTTTAGTCTGGAACTTTATGAAAGCTCATATCATGTTTAGATTTCAAGATACGATCGGTCAAAGACCATTGACCGAGCACAAAAGTTGAATCTGGGCAACCCAGAATGCTTTCCAGTGGTTTGACAAGATTTTCTACGTCCCTGATCTTGCAGTTGTTTACTTGTTTGGCCTTGTTGTTGTTTTTTTTGTTGTAACCGGACATAAGGACTACATAATAATGTCTTTAGATAACCTATATCCTTAACAGAATCCTAAATAATCAAGGTCAAAGTGTGTTGACCAATTCGCCTTAAGAAGGTTTATGGGAAACCCAGAACCTTCAAGAGATGAAATTTCTAGTGTGGTTTGACCAGTTCTAATCTGTTGATTGTTTTGTTTTTATGATGATATAAAGATGGATATTTGTACCCTGGTGTCTCGTCTACAGATGTAAACCTTTAGAATACACTTAACAAGCTCAGATTTCAAACCACAATGATCTAAACCTAGCACCCTCATCTGTTCTTCATTTTCTGGAAAACGCAGAAAATGAAGAACAACGTTGTCAGGATATTCAGAGACTTAGATCTCTATGATCTGATGTTGTATGGCCATGTAACAAGTTGGTAATTCTTGTATTACATTAGTACTTCATATTTAACCATATTACAAGCCCAGAAACTTATTAACCAAGAAATTAGAGCCAGTCAAACCAAGCCCCTCGAACTCTGACATGCATTTTCTGGGCAGCTCAAGAACACGCGAAGAACACTATTAGCGACAGATTCGTCGCAAGAAATCCCTTTAGCGACACTTATTTTCAAAAAATGATTTATTTTAATAAATAAATCGATTTAAATGGTTTTTAATTATTAAAAATACATAATAAATTCTGAAAATTTATTTTAAAGCCTGAAAAATAGTTTTTAATTATTTTGAGTATATTTCATAAATATTTAATATTTTAGGAATATAAATGGTATTTAATTTATGTAATTATAATATTAAATAAATGATTTAAAAATAATTTTAATACATGAAAAATAATATTATCGTATAAGAAAATATTTAATGATATTTTCAGTGACTTTTAATATTTTAGGATGAATTTCATTAATTAATCAATATTAATGATAATTAGTTTATTTAATAAATATATTAAATAAATTATGGAAAAATAGAATTAATGATTTTATAAATCATATAAAAATAATTTAAGTGTTAGAAAAATATTTTAAGTTATAAAATATAACTTTTGATATTTTTTCATGAAAATATTAATATTTTAATATTAATAGCAATTATCGGATAATGAGTTTAAGTGTTTAAAAATCATATAAATATAATTTTAAAGTATTAAAAATACTTTGTAATATTATAAATATATTATAATATTATAACATGTATTTCATTAATTTTTGATATTAAATAAATATTAATGATAAAGGAATTATGTGGTATTTAATTCATTAAATACGTTATTAATGATTGAAATTCATGATAAATGATAATAATTATGTGAAAATTATTACGAGCTTATGAAAAATATTTTGACTGTTAATAAATTATCTTAGATAATGGTTAGGTGTTTAGACAGAGTTTAATTGAACTTAAACTCGAAATTTTGTCCGATTAGACCGTAGGGATGTTAAAATTGTGTCGAGTTCAATTCAGACTGCAATAGTTTGACTTGATACCGAGTCTTATATGTGTTGTAGACTGATGGATTATCTGATACTGTGTTTAGGTTATTTTAAATACTGTGATGATATTATTCTAATTTGTATATCGATATTATTTATATATTAGGTTCGAACAAAGCTTATAAATTTTATAATTGTAATCAGCGGTTCAGGCAAGTTTTACTTCACTCTACTAAGAGTTGTTTCATTCAGATGTGCTTATGGTTAATCATTGCTGATTGCCATTGTAGAATTGTACTCTGTACATATTGCATGTATAAGTCAAATATGAAAGGCTGATCACCTTCATTACCAGTTGGTCCAGATATATTTGTTCATGTTTAATACTTATTCAGTCAAAAGTTTGTTCCTGCTAGTTCACAATTATATTATTGAATTCTAGCCAGCTTATTATTCAGACTCTTTCAATCATGATATGTCTTAATAAATTTAAACTTGCTGGGTAACTTTCATGCTCACCCTTGCTATATCATGATTTAACATTGCAGATTAAGGCGAAAACGTCGGTTACAGGAAAAAGGATTAAAGCCAAGTTCAACTTGGGATAAAGTGTGCAACTAATTTGTAATAGAATAGTTTAATAAATATGTTATATATCTGATAGTTTATGAATTGTGTATAAGTTAAGGTTACTCGATTTTGGAAAAATAATGTGTACGTTTATTGTATAAACAATTTATGTTTATATTTTCGCAAATAGTGATAGAATGATTGTACCGGATCCGCGGTGATTTGGGACCCGGATTCGGGGCTTTCACAGAAACATCCTAACTAGGCAATTCGACACATTACTATGGTAATTAACCAAGACAAGGAATTCTAGTTCAGGTTCTCCAATTAGGTCACATGTTGTGCAAAGGTATATTCATATCCTATACACAAATTATGCAGTCCAATTGTGTAGACCAATATAATCATATGTCAGATACTTACGGTCTAATCTATAGTCCATTTCCCAATTCCTTACAGATTACCCAAATAATTACTAATTCCTTAGCAATTAAACAATAAGCATAAATATTTGAGCCAAACCTTATGGTGCCAACCAAAGGGGTAAAGTAAATCAATTCAAATAAACGGTGGTCCCATTATAATCTTAGAGCCAATATTCAGTTCATAGCTTTTATGCTAAATATTCATCATTTATAGATTACAAAATCAAAGGAAATAACTAGAGAAGAATAAACTCTGTTAAAGTATTCTTCAATCTCCAAGAAATCTAATCAATTCATGTTTTCCATTCTTTGTCTATAAGTTGCTCTTGAGCTCCCTTGAATCCCATTCATATCCCTAATCTACCTAAACTATATGTACAATGATTAACTAAATATAAGAAAAACTAAGATAAGAGGGTTTTAGAGAGAGAATATGAGATAGGAGAGAGTGGTTACAAAAGGGGGGCTGATATATATATATATATATATATATATATATATATATATATATATATATATATATATAACCCTTCAATACTAGGTTATTTCCCCTTCCTGTCTGCCTAGGAACTAAAGGTGGCACTATAGCGCCGGGCTTTTGCTTAGAACAGGAGCTGCAGTGCTGAGTTAAAAGTCCAGTCAATAAATGGGCTCTACAACGCCAGTTTGTGAAGGAACTGGAGCGCTGCAGCGCTGTATGCTGTCTCAGCTGGCATTGAAGGGGTGCTGCAGTGCCAGGATTATGCCTGGAAGAGGCGTTGCAGCGACTGTGCTACGAAAATGACATGTTTACCCCTAAATACTGGAAATGACCTATAAACCCCTGCAAAACATATATTAAGCAAAATAATAATAAAATACTATAAAAGTGATATAGAAATAAGATTAAGAAGCAATTACTTAAGTATTAGAGGGCCCGATTCGCGGGTACAAATCCCACTCAACAAATACCCCAAAACTTAAGCCTTTGTTTGTCCCCAAGTAAAAATATCTAAACAAATACATCAAAAGTAAAATATTTATTATTTAATATTTTAGAAATATTAAATATAAATTAATAAGATGAGTCTTATTATTATTATTTCTATTATTATTATTTAATTCCTAAAGGAGTTTGGGAATTAATTAATAAAAGTAGGACTGAGCATTCGGTTAATAACCAAACCGAACCATAATTTCGATTATAATCGATACCCGAACTGACGATATTTTAGGTACCCGAATAAACAACCGAATTGTGCACTAACCGAATAACCAATTTGGTTATTCGGTTATTCGGTTAATAACCGAATTGAAAAGAATTAGTAGCAACACAGTTCAGTTCCTACAGACAGGCTACAATCCATAAACAATAACACAGTTCTTACAATCCATTAACATAATCCATAAACAATAACACATGTCCTACAATGACTGACATAAACATAATTTTGCTGCTGAATGACATAAACACAGTTCAGTTCCTATAATCAATAAACATAATCCATAAGTTGTTGACTGTTGTTGCTAACTGCTGTTGCTGACTATTTGCTATAATGACCATTTGCTGCCCATAAATCATAATCCATTTGCTGATTTAACCTCCTACCACTTGCTAACAAGATTAATACAAGATGCACTCATGCACTAAACTGACTAACTGAGTGAAGACTGAAGGTAAATAACAAAATTACCTTAACAAATGGAAACGATAAAGGGTCGTCGGCGCCGATAGCTCACGATGAAGGCTCGCTGGCGCCGAGAAGACGAGAGTTCACGACGTGAGAGTTGAGGCTTGACTCTTGAGAGATCATAGATCTGAAACTCTGACTACGCACAGTGAGAAGACGACTAGACGAGAAGATGAGAGAGATCAGAGATCAGAGATCGAGAGATCTGATCTGAGAGACTGAGAGAGACTGAGCCCTGAGGAGTGAGGTCTGAGACTGATCTGAGAGTGGAGTCTTCGACTCTTCGATGGAAAACAGTCGAGACTTGAGAGTTGAGACTTGTGAGTTGTGACTGACTGTGAGGGCTGAGTGCTGACTGCTGAGTTGCTTGACTAGTTGACAACGAATTTTCAATTTAGCAAAGTGTTGTTCGGTTATTCGGTTTAACCGAATAACCCAAAAGTAATACCCATACAGCCTAACCGAACACCGTAAAAAAAATCAGATATAACCGAACTAGTGAAAATAACCGAATTATCAAAAAATTTCGGTTAAATTATTTCGGTTCGGTTCAGTAATTCGGTTATACCCGGTTTTTGCTCAGTCCTAAATAAAAGGCACTCTCATATGATCTTAATAAGATTAGGATGCTAAATAATTAAAAGAGTTTAATTAATTATTCTTAATAAGATCAGAAGCCTAATTAATTAAAGTAGTTTAATTAATTAAACTAAAATCAAATTCCTTAATTGTTAAGGAGGGTTTCCTACATCTATAAATAAGAGGAGTCTTATTATGGGTGAAAGTTGATGTTTTCACAACACACGTGAATGCTTTTTTTAAGAGTTGTGAGAGTACGTATTATCTGTAGAGATAGAACAACAAAGGTTTTGCCAAATATCCATCTTCTTGAATACTTCTTCTTCTTTGGTGAATCACCTCTAGAGGCCAAACACTTGAGTGGCTAACGTTGATCAAATGAAGGAATCAAACCTGGTGGATTCAAGTTGAACGTGAAAAAGAATTGGAGGTGAACTTGTACCTGAAGAAGCTGGTTTCTAAAAGGGTATGAATCTAATCTCCATCTTTTTCATCTAATTAATAGTTGTGCATAAATGATTATTCGGGTAATTGGTTTGTATAATTTTAAACTCTATTTTTTCATGCATTTGCTACTTTGATGTAATTTGATTGTGTACATGAATATTAATGTGTTTGGAACAAATTTTTTGGGCATAATTATTGGCATAGGATCATGTTCTTGGAGAAATATTGCATACTTCGCGAACTAGAAAAACAGACTCTGCCTAGTGGTGCCACAACACCTGCTTAAGGCATATTGGCAGCGCCGGGTCACGATTTTGAAAAATCAGAGTTGGCGCTGTAGTGCCTGATGCTATTTCTCTAGCGGCACCGCATCGCCACTCCTTAGAAAAAAAATTAATTTGAATTTTAATTAAGATAAAAGGTTTATTTTAATTAAAATTGGATACACTATTTTTTAGCAATTCTAAATTAGAAATGAAGGAGTTTATTTTGATTTGGAATTTGATTAAAATAATGTTGTTTATTTTAATTGGAATTGGATTGTGAAACCCCAAAACCCTAATAAGACTCGATTACGTAAATTCAGTATTAATAAACAAAATCTCTCCGTTCTGAATGTGTAATGTGTTATTATATACTCTGTTATAGAATTAGGTCAAATAATTTTTTGTCCGAAACACTACAAAAAAATGGTGATTTTGAAACAAATAATTTTCGTTGCTAAATGTGCGAAATTTCGTTGCCAAATGCCATTTGCAACGATTTTTCGGTCGTTGGACATTTCGTTGCGCAATGAGCGTTGCTAATTGTCTAGCAACGAATTGTTTTTTTTTTCGTTGCAGAAAGTAATATATTTCGCAACGAAATTTTGTTTTCGTGTAAAATCATAAATCATTTAGCAACGAAATATTTTGTAGTAAATTTATTAAGAAATTGTTACTGAAAAATAATTTTCGTTGCAAAATACGCCTAATTGGCAACGAAAAGAATCTTTTTATTTTTCAACGAATATAAAATTCATTGCATTTGATACACATTTGCCAACGAAGTTTGCCATTACTAAACAATATAGAAATTATTGCCTTAATTGGTTTTCGTTACTAATTGTGTACTTTTTGGTAACGATGTTTGTTACTAAATGTACAAAATAAACCAGCTATATATTAATTTGTAACAAATTTTACATTGCCATTAGTTTTTTTATGGATAATTATGATGAATTAGCAACAATACTATTCGAAGGGATTGTTTTTAGAGAACAAAAGTTATTGTCAATTAGCAACGACACTATACATTATCGTTTACTTTTCATGTGCAACAAAATTTGTTATGATTTGCAACGATATAAATATTGCCTTTTCTTTTGTTATGTAACGAATGTCAATTATTTTATAGACAAAAAAAATTATGTATCAATAACTCCATAACAAATTATAACAGAAATACAAAAAAAAACAAAAATATTATTAATTAAATAAAATCATCTGATACATGATCATTCATCATCTTTACAATCAAACTTCGTAAGACTGAAAACTACAAAACCCGACTTAGTTGACACTATTTGCTATCAAGAGGTTAACACTAGTGCCATATATGAAAAAATATATCAAGAAAGGAATGTTTATACTAGGGAACAATACTTAAGCTTACACAAGAGTTTCAACCATGGTTCATTCTCCATGTATTCTGCCAATATTAAAACAGCATCAGCCACTACACCAATAAAGAGGTTAATTAAGGAATTTAAAAATATAATTAAGAAATTTACACACCTTTGAAAATCTTGTGTCCCTCTCACAAACTTATTAGTTTGAAAGACAATTATTCAATAAGCAAGTACGCATTAATCCAAATAATCCAAATATTGTGTCTTATAAAAGCGAACTCCAACAAACTTATTTACAACAACTCATCCGTGTTTTCTCATTTGTTCCTTATTCAAATAAATCATATGATTAGTACCAGAACAAGAATGAGAAGAAGGAAAAGAATAACTCAAATTAAAATTAAATTGGTGTATAGAGAACCATAGAAAATCAAGATATAGTCCATGCATATATCTTGAATGAAATAAGACAAGATTATACCTATCTTTTCTGCGTAAAACTTGTTTCAGGGACCCATTGACCATGTACTCTGTCACTGTTGCCAAATTGGTAACAGGTCCATCCGAGACTACACCATACAAGGCCACAATATTTGGATGATGAAGCTGACCTAATATGTGGGCTCCCTTCCATAAGTCTGCAACCTGCAAAAAGGCAAACAGAATCAACAATCAGTCACAGAATAATGCAGTATAAACTCATTACCAATTCAGTATAGTTATACTGCTACGAGCATTTTAACTTGAATGACGCATAAACATATGACGAATTAATTGCTAACATATATTACATCAACTAATTTTAGTTAATTTACATTTATATTGCCAATATATAAATACACCAATCATGCAAAAAAGCCAAAGATGCTTTATGTTTTCCACCGCTAGAGTAAAGTGAACAGAAAAATCTGGAAATCATATGGTCTTGAGATTAATATGTTATCTTATAATACAAGTGCGCCACACCATATAGTATGAACTCAAATAGTATTGACTGAAACGCGCTATAAATTCGACAAAAATTAGGAGGTTGAAGAATTACCACTCAAGGAACTTTGCATTCACTTACATAATGTGTGCAAGTCGATGTGATAAAAAAAATTTCATGCTCAAACCTGACTGATTTATTTTTCTAGTTCAATATGCATATATCTATTTTTCTAGTAACATTTAACAGAACACATTGGCAACTTGAAACGGTAAAACAATTTAAGTATAAAGTACCTAAATTAAGTTGGATATATAGACATAACAAAAAGAGAACATGATTTCGATTTCTAGAAAAATATGTTGCAACTTTACCACACATAGCCACAAAGGTACCTGGCATGGGTGTGTCAGTGTGTGTGCATATCAGGAGAGGGAAGAGAGAGATGTAAACCAAAGAAGTGAGATCAAAGCTACAATTTTAGCTCAACACAAAATTATACTTGGATCAAGCCCAATAACTGATTTTTGTATGAATCTGAAAAGTCAAGTAAACTAAACGCTCAAATCCATGAACCCCTCCCCCACCAAAAGGGGGGGGTTGGGGGAATAGAAAGGAAGAATTAATGAAACAAAACTAGCTTGGGTAAATGGTTAAATCTTATAGTTGAATCAAAAGAGAAATGATTAGACCACAAATCAGTAACTAAGGACTTTCTGAACATATCTGCTAGAGCTTAGAACAATTGAACATTTACCGCACACAGAGAGAAAGAGAGGGGGGATTCAAGTTTATAACAATCTCTATCTTTACAAATTCATCTCATTGGTATTACCAACAGTAACGAGAATGGAGCCCTCAATACTGATAGTGACTGTGACGGTATTCAAGAACCATGTCAAAAGCCACCAAAGCCAAGATTATAGTTTAAGCCAGATGGAGACTACTTAAAATGATAACAATAGGGCCAGTAGATGAGCAGAATCTCTGACAACTAATATAGCTAAACATGCAACTGTAACTTACACCTTCGGTATAATCACTCCCAAGAAGAATGGATGGTGCAATAACCACTCCTAACCTTGTGGTCTTTTAATGCATGGGGTACATAAGAGAGTTGCAATAACTTGAATGATGTTACTAAAGACAAACCTTTATAAAGTATGTCTCGACGTATTTGCGATCATCAAAAATATTTTTGTACACATTTCGTGCCCTAAACAAGAACACATCAGAGTCATCAGTCACTACACCATCAACAAGATTCTCAATTTCCATATACGCATATTGAGTTTCAGCATCCATTGGTGCTATGATATATGGCACCAGCAATGTTACAGTCAGGTAAAAGGGAAGGTGGTGCAAACATTTCCTCGCACACATTGCCAGAAAAGGTATCACAGAAAAAAATTAAAGATAAAAATCAACTTAGAAGTTGGATCCTTATCTCTGATGAGAGAACTTGTTAATTGAAATCTTAAGCAAATTTAGAGAGTTGATATCCATATTACAAGAAGCTTTAAATTGACAAGGATACACTCTGTAGAAGGTTCCAGAAACAAGGAAAATGATTTAAGCATAGTAATTTGTAAATAACCTTTCTAAATACTTTTTTTTGATAGGTTATTCTGGCCCCAGCTATGGGGATTGAAACCCACCCAAAACTGGTGAAATTTTAAATACACAATGATTCATCTAAATGTCGTGCACTGACTTGAATTAATCCACGTGTTATTACCATAAAAATCCATGGGTTGTTTTCCAGCTGAAAGGAATAGTAAGTAAAATTTAAAAGGAAAAAGGAAAAAAAATACAAACTAGGAAGAAGAGATTCTTGGTTGACCGGATCCAGTTAAGTGCAAGGAACAAGTCAGTGACACTTCCATGTATAAAAAGTGAAGAAAAGAAATTTGAAAATTAGAAGAAAAAATAGGGGGGAAACCATGAAAAGAATCTAACTTCTCAAAATTAAATTAGAAGCTTTATGATAGTAGACACTGGGCAAACTATAATTTATTGTCAACTAGAAAATGAAAAAGATCTTCATGCATTAGCTACATAGTGTGGATTGTGAAGACCCGTAGGCTGGCTTTGAACTAAACAATGAACGATAATTCATTCCACCAAAGTAGGACGATATGGATGTCTCAACTGATCCTATTGAATCTGGTGACGAAGTCCCAGATGACTTTGCATCATCTTCCTGCGATAACAGAAAAATATTTCTAAGTACAAGGTTTGTCTGCCTCAAAGGTGAATGCATGACTACATGAAACAGATCAAGACTCCTACCTCCAGTTCTGATGTCTCTTGAAGAGTCTTTGCCCACATGTCATCATAACTCATTGAAGGTCTAGAAATAATGTTCTCCTCAACATCTGGAGCATCAGAACCAGCGCCAGCAAGAAACTCATTAACCTAGTGTGAACCATAGATGAAAGAGTAAGATGTTACAAATGATCATATTACATCATTTATTTTATTTTATCTGGTGGGAGGGAAAGAGTTCATGCAACACAGACTTGTTAAGAAACATACATCATAGACCTATTAAAACAAAAGATATAAACATAAAGCATGATATTCCTTTCAGTTTTTTATTGTGTTTAAGGCCCTATCTTCGGATGACAACTTTCAAATAAAATAAATGGGTAACCAATTTCATTTTTGAAAATGATTAATTAAACACTTTAATGTTGGTACCGGATCAATAATAACTAATAAGCTTAAATTTTCTAGAGCATTACTGATCTGTAATAAGACCAACTGGAATACAACTGATAGCAAGTAGAAATATAAACTCAGTAAAGCAATTTAGAAAACATTCAACTATGAAAGGAACTGTCTTAGGCTAACTAAGTTGGAATGAACCTGCCAAATGGTGAAAATTTCTATCATGGTATGTAAGCATTACGCCTGCAACTATAATAGAAGAAAACATCCAACCTTATAATTTGTTTTTATTGCCAATCAAAACTTAGAGTTTAGTTGCAATCCTGGAAAGTTCTTACCCTATTCATTGCAGGTGCATTGTTTCCCCACAAACCATCGTTGCCAAGGTTTGCTGCCCAAGCATTCACAAGGTCGTCGTCAAGGGAATCAGGCTCAGCATGCGTTTCTTTACTAGTTTCATAAATGAGTTCAGAAATCTCTGTAGCAACAGCTGGATCATTCATCCCAGTAGATGCACTTATGTTATGCCGAGTGCGATAGATGTCAATAAGTTTTGCACTGTTGCAATATTTCAGACAAAACAAAGTGAGAAAAGACGTGCAACGAGAAATAAGGGGACACATTAATCGTGAATTAACAGGGGCAAATCCTCCAGAATTTCTAATAACATGGCTATTCCATAATTTAACAATTAGATAAACAAAATGGGGAAGCAAAAATATTCCTTGAAGAAAGAAACTACTCTTTTTTAATAAGAAGCATTGCTACAAATTACAAGATCATTACCATCAAAACTAGCCATCTCGTAAAAATGTGGAAAAAAAGACGCTATCAAAAATCAAGCCAGCATAAAGTCAGCTGTCATTAACCTCAGTTGACCTAGTTCTTGTTCTACCAAGAGACTCAATAATTTTGCAAGTATTGATCAAACCAAATTTTGGATAAGTGAACATTCAAATTATGGTATTAATAATACTTGGGGTTGTAGTCATGGTCAAAGGACACGAACCTAGAGCTATAGACTTTCTGATTTTTTTTTTATCTTATGTGATTCACATCGCACTACAGAACTCTTGGGTGGCTGCACAACATTAGAAGTAGCATGCTCTTTACAAGTTAATGACACATCACTGGCTCAAAAAAAAAAATTATATGCTAGAACTATCAAATCTACAATACATATAGGCCATATCTTGCAGCAATGGTGTTTGAGAGCAAACCTGGCATTCTGCAAACATTTCATTGTTTACAGGTTCTGTGTTACGTTCAAGCTTTCTCTGTTCATCTCCTAGGGTTGTACGCTCTTTATCCAAATTTTTCATTTCTTCCTCTAAACTAGCCTCTGTTATTTCGACATGTTCCTTGGTGGCTTCCCTTAAAGCAGAATTTTTTATAAAATTCTCCTCCTTTACCAAATTATCATTTTCTCTCTCAATCAACCCTTGCACAGCATAATTGTCAATAGAATCCTTAACAAGAGGTTCTATGGGTTCTGCAGTCTCCTTTAAATGGTCCTTTGCAAGAGTTTTAAGCTCAAATTGTCGAGCATCGTCCGGAGTCACATCATGAATGTCAACAGACAGTGAATCAGAAATACGAGAAGAAATACTAGGACTATAATTTGTTCATGTGGGCACCTGACCAACCCGACTTGAAGTGTAAGTAATCTGCTTTTCAACCAAGTCAACTCCCTTTTCTTCAGTAGGAGTAACTGATTCCTCGTGTCCAATTTCTCCACATAACTTTCCACTTGCACTGGAGTTTTTTCCCTAATTCGGAGTGGGTATTTTGGTACATTCTCTAGCAACCAATACTTCCAAAATCAAAGATGGCCACGGAGGATTTTGACGACAAATTAAAAATTAAAATGCATAATTTAAGGACAAAATTAGAGATAACACAGCTTTTGGTACCTGGAAGCAATCGCAGGTGTAGCATGGCCACGGAGGGAGCGAGAAGTTGGCGGACACAGAGAGAGGAAGAGAAGCACCAGTGCTGCAATAAATCGACAGACCTAAAATGAACAAATCTAAGGAGAGAGAAGGGAGGGATAACTAAAATGAAATGAGAGGGAAATTGGAGACCCAAACCAAAGAGGTCAAAAGAGAAATTGAAAAACTAAACTGAAAGAGGGAAAGGAAAGGAGGAAATTAGAAGGTCCAGATCTGATTTGTTAAAGTTAAGCTAACTGATTTGTTTTTTTTGAAGGTTAGATTTATCCTAATTTTGGACGGTCTAAATCTTTTAATAGGCTTTGAGCGGGAAATAAATTTTTTCAATTAAAGTGACGATGTATTTTATTCTTCTTTTTTATAAATTCATTTTTTTTAAAAAAAATTTAAATAAAATAGGAATAAAATTGATATTATATTAATATGGGTCAACCTAACTTATTAGGAATAACTTATAAGTCATTTTAAAATAATTTTATCCTGTTTTAGTTCATAAAACGTAATAATTTTTTTTCATCTTTTATGTTTTCTCTTAGAACTGATAGTAATATAATTTAATTTTATAATATGTTTGGAAAAAAGGTAAAAGGAGAACTAGGAATAGCTAGGGGTATACCATTATTATTCCTTTTTTTTATGTTTTATTTTTGGACTTAAAAATATGTTCATGATTTAAGTTACTCCCTCCGTCTAAGAATAAAAGTTCTTATTATTTTATGTAATCTCAAGTTAAATATTTACTTATATTAAATAATCTATTTTTTTATAATAATTTGTGCGTAATATCCTTAGTATTAAATCTTATATTTTGATTATTTATAAATATTTATATAATATCACTAGTCATGTATAGAAAAATATGTAATTAGATGAGAATTTAAATATGAATAATTTTATCATTTGACATTTTTTTTAAATTCGCATAAAATCAATCATCACTTTCATTCTCGGAGTGAGTGAGTACTTGTAAGTATATCCTACTTCTATCTAGAAATAGGAAACATTGGGAAGCATAGATATAATAATCAGGTTTGATGAGGCTGGGTTTATTTGGGTCGGAGGCCCGGAACTAACATACTTGACAATCGGTTGTCACGGGTACTATTTCAACAACCATAATCTATATCGCTGATCGCAACATTGGATGGTACGGATTGAAATAGATTTTCCCCTGCCGCTACAGGCTGTAGCTACATGAAAAATTACTCATTTGCCCCTCATTTGCTGATGTGTTACACTGTCTACCGCTACAAGTTATAGCGGTAGTTTAATTAATTAATAAGTTAGAATGACTTAGTGGCAGCTTAATGGCCCAATAACCTGTCTTAGGTTCAAAACTTAGTTGTGATATTTTAGCTTCTTATGTTATATTTTTTGTGTATTAGATAAATTCTATTACCATTTATATATATACCCTGTAAGATCCTAACTTTTATGAATACAGATGAATTTTTTATAAATATCATTTTAGAATATTAAGGAGTAAATTTGATATAATGTTATAGTTGTGGGTAATATTTATAAATTTTGTAAAGTACGTAAGTTGTTATATTATATTCGATTGGTCGGGGAATATTCGTTTTAACAGAGAATATTCGTACGACGGCACAATCATTGGTGGACCCTACAACGGAATTATTGTTGGATTGAGAAAACAAAAAAAATATCATTTTATAAAAATAACGGCGAAAGTTTTACCGTTAACTGTTGAAATACTCGGTGTTAAAAGTACAGTAATACGCATGGTTACATAGTAGCACACGATATTCATTATTGATGCTTACGTGAGAAGTCACTCAGTTATATTCAATTATTGCTACAGTAATTACTGCATAGTATCTCACGTTATTTGATTCAATTATTGTCAATATTTTATATATTATTAAATTAATAATTGAGACGATACAGTTATTCATATTATTATTTATAATATTGACGATGTCTAGAAAGTTTTGTCGAGGAGAAGTTTGGTCACCTAATTGCGCGCTAATAGGGAGAAATTTTTATTGGAAAGTTGCCTGTTTCCTAGGAATGATCTATTGTTAAATATTGTAAATAATAATAATGATGAATAAAGGTTGTTAAAAATATTGAAGGGATTTTTATGAAGTAATTATGTAATTTTTGCTTATTTTATGGATCCTCATTTTCTTATTTTTCAAAAATAATCGGTAGAAAGTTATTCAGTGTATATATATATATAATAAAAAGTGGGGCCCACATGTGATGAAGATGTATGCTGGGGCCCACTGGTGGAAGGCTTTTGGGAGGGGGAAGCTGAAGTTGTTCACGGGTGGGTTTTTTTTGTTGAAATTATATATATATATATATCCATTTACTACTAGTAATAACTCAGAGGTTTCTCTATCTAAACCTCTTCTGAGGTCCGCTCTCCCTTCTTTCTAGAGTTAGCGAAGAAGAAGCTTGTTACTTCCTTGTTCTAGTTAGACGAAGACGAAGTCCTTCATACTTCGATCTTCCCTCAATAGTTTATCTAGGTTAAGATGTAATCCCTTCCTCAAATGTTTATAAACAAAAGAAAGAGATTACTTTAACGATTCACCGGTCATCTTCTTAATCTTTTCGTTTTTATGTAAAAGTTTTCTGATAAAAACTTATCCGTTGTTAAATGGTATCAGAGCCACACGGTTGGTTCTTGGTTCTGTTGGTGGTTTCGATTAAAAACAGTTAGATCTTGTTTTTAAATATTTCTTCAAACTTTTATTTCTTTTGCTCCACTTTAAATTGCCTAACTTGCTGTAAAACACCTATAATCGCCATAAGTCCCGTTATGCCACTGTAAGTCTCCAGTGTGGGAGCAGTTTAGGCTAAGGGAATCATTAGATCTACATGTATGAGTTTATTTAAGGCAAGAACGGTTCGAGTTTAAGCGGAATGACAAAAGAAAGAATTTTTGTTTAAACAGTTAACAAAGAAGTCTTCTGTTTAGATCGAGTTCGCTGATAGTTCAAGGCCAATCGAGTGATCCTTTGTTTCAGATTTCATCTGATTTATTTTTAAACAAATTTTTTTTACAAAATTGAAGAAATCTGGAAGATTTTGACCAATTTTTTGGTGAAATTTTTTTTATCTCCTTCTTTATAAACCAAATTTTTGGGGGTTAAAGGGTATTTTCCTGGATAAAAATTTTGAGGTGGAAATGTATGGAGATGGTGACTCATTTGAGAAGATGATCAACAGCGCCCTCCGGCACCAGTAGGAGATGGACCAGTCAATCAATCAAAGTGGATGTGATGGCCCCACAGGCCACACAAGTCAACAACAGCATCATTGCTGTCCCCCAGTCAATCAACCGAAAGTAAAGTAAAAGAATTTACTTTTACTTTTACTTTAGCTTTTACTTTAAGTAAAATGGTTTTACTTTTACCTTAGTAAAATGTAAATATAAATGTAAAATGTTTCTTACGTTTTACTTTTACTTTAGTAAATTACTTTTACTTTGTACTTTTACGTCAGTGAATGTAATAGTGAATCATACGTGATTCAATAGTAATTTACTTTTCAGTTTTCTATTTAAGTAACTCGAAGTGTTTAGAGTTACTTAGGCTTAATTGCAAAGCTCATTTCAGCCTCAGAGGTTTCTCTCTCTAAACCTCTTCTAAGGTCCGCTCTCCCTTCTCTCTAGAGTTAGCGAAGAAGAAGCTTGTTGCTTCCTTCTTCTAGTTAGACGAAGATCGAAGAAGTCCTTCGTACTTCGATCTTCCCTCAACAGTTTATCTAGGTTAAGATGTAATCCCTTCCTCAAATGTTTATAAATAAAAGAAAGAGATTACTAAGGTAAAAGTAAGGTAAAAGAGATTACATTAGTAAAATGTAAATGTAAATGTAAATGTTTTTACTTTTACCAGTAAATCCACTAGCTAATAAACTGTTGAGGTTTATTTAAAATGTCTTTTAAATAAATCGTTTTAGTTATCAATAAAATTAATAATTTTAGTAATTTAATTATGTTGTATGCGCATCTGTTGTTCTTCTTCTCTCTTTTAATTTGTTTATTTGTTTCCGTCCCAAATGGTATCAAAGCCATGTTGTTTGTTTCTAATTGCTGAGTAAAGATCTTTTTAATCAGCTTCTCTTTCTTATTTTCAAAACCTTCTTCTTTTTCATTATTCTAAAGTCACCGGATCTACCTGTAGTCCACCTAGTTCGCCGAAAACCTTTTGTAAGTCTCCAGGGTGTGAGCAGTGTCAGGTTTTAGAACATAGGTATGAGCCTACTTAGGGTAAGGAGGGAATGCATGAATGAATAATGAGTAAGAACTATTTTTGAAAATTTTAACATGAGTAGATTATTTAGATCTAGCTCCTTAGTTAGCAATAGGTCAGCTTTGCCCCCTATTCCGAACATAGTCAACCAAGAAGAACATAGTTATGAGAATATTAGTCAAGCCTTACACAATTGGAACATTCCTAGAGTGTCTCCTAGAGAGATTTATCAGTCAACCTTTTTAGATAATTTAAAAACTGATTATAATGTTAAGACAGTTGAAAGAGTTTATGCAATTAATAAAGAATATGAAAATTATAAGTAGTCTTTTATCACTAGATGTTATTAAGAAACATAGAAAAAGGGGCTATAACTTTATTCATATAGGTCTAGTTCAAGTTGCAGTTAAACCACTTAGCATTAAAGGAATTAATTCATGTATTTATCTTTGTTTAAGAGATGCTAGATTTTTAAATTATCATCCTAGTATCATTGGCATAATAGAATCTAGTCTGCATGATGGACCTATCCATTTTAACTGCTTTCCTGATTTCACATTAAGCCTTAGTGATCATAATTTATTAAAAGCTTTGACATTAAATATTAAAACTGCTGGTGAGATCACTCATATGATTGAAGGATCCCAACCCTTTGCTTTGATTTATAGGATTTATTATAAGACCATGAAAACTAGTTAAATGTTCATGCTCTTAATAAGAGTCCTAAAGATCAAACAGTCTTAATTCAAAGTTCAACTAGTAATGCTAATGTTCAGATCCCGAGAACCATCCTCTGGAAGGACATTACCTTACCTAGTCAATGGACTTTGCCCAGTGAAATACCTCAGCAACCCGTAGTTAATAATTTATTAAATGTTGAAAATATTACTCAATTTTCTGATGGAACTGTCAAAATAAGTTTTGAACGTTCTAACTGCCCGGTCATCATAGAAGATTTTTCCAGTTCTTCAGCACCTTTGGTTCATACTCGTAGAGATACTGAAGTACTTAGTAATCCTTCTATTGGAGATATTAAATTAAAAAGAATTCTTAATCAAGGACAAACTAGTCACCCCTGTTATACTTAAAAAGATCTGGTGGAAGAAGAAGATTCTTCTTCTCAAACATCTTCTGAGTATCCCACTCAATCTGATTTTAATGCACCCATTAATAAACAATTAAGAGTCATTAAAAAAGAATTTGTGTTAGAATGGGATAACTTGGTCAAAGATTTCAATTCTAAGATAAATAAAGAGAAAAGACATTTATTTAGATCTAATCACCCTACTGAAAAGGATATATATATTATATTAAGTTTTGTTTTTTATGAAAAATAGAATATATTATATTTTATTAAATATTATATTATTAAAGTTGAAAAAAAATGAAACGTCAAATTTTTTTTCCCCCGTGACGTTTTCGTCTGAAAACCTACTGTTGGTCCGTGATAATTTTTTTCTAAATAGTATCATTTCATTCTCCTATAAATAGGATGCTTAGTTAGAATTGAAAATCACACCAGAATAAGATAATTCTTCTTCTATAATATTGAGCGTATTTCTTTTGAGTTTTAGAACGCTTTGAGCGTAGAAAAAAGTAAAAGTTTTCTTCAAGAATATCCCCGCTATACCAGTTCGAATACTCTTCTTTTTAAGATAAGGAATATTATTTTTATTCAGTATTCATATGAAATAATATTTTCCTCCATACTCTGTAGTATGTAAGTAATATTATTTCGTTTCAGATTTCGAATTCTATACTTATTTTGTTAAAGTTTTGGCTTCTATACTCCATGAAATTAGTAGAATATCTTTGATATTTGCGCTTCATCCAGTATCTTTTCATGAAAATATTATTTTAAGCATTCTTGATAAGTTTTAACTTTTTCATGTCAGAGTACTATTCACGGGGTACTATTCCTGAATTACTATTCACGGGATACTATTCACTCGGTTACTATTCACCGGGGTACTATTCATAACAAAAATTAATTTCTTTTTGGTCCAAATCATTTTTGATACAGTATTATTCTTGAATTTTACTCCACAAAGTAATATCATATTGACAATTTGGACATTGTCAAATTCTAGATAAATTAAATTATAAATCTTTAAAAATTTATCCTTTACTTTCATTTAATTGAATTCTTATATCATTGTTATCATCCTCATTCTTATATTATTATGAAAGTCATCTTTGGTCCATAGTGCATAGATGGACTTGGTATGATTATGACCAGAGATTATTTGGTATAATCATGACCGTAATGTTACAAATGATGTGGTAAAAGTCCTCATTGGCCCGTAGTGCATTGATGGACAGTTGTTGGAATGATCATGACTATTGATGAAAACACGAATATCCTTTGCTCGTAGTGCATGGATAATTTGTAGTTGTGATACTAATGAATATCCTTGGCCGTAGTGCAGGGATGATGTGGATTATTTATTAAGATGAGTCTCAGCGATAAAATTGATGATACATTCTTTTAAATCATAGAAGATAGTAGATATTGTGCTCTACTTGACTCTTCTAATGGATTGCTTGTTCCGCTACAGTTAAACTTGATGTTTATTATATTTTATCAGTTTAACACTGTTGAAGGCTAACGATAATTTATTCTACATTATCTTAGTCATAATATTTTTACTGGGCTAGTTGAGCTCACCCTTTGCTTTCATTGTTCTCTTTAGGAAATGAGAATATAGTTGGGACTAGTCAGAAAACGGAATGACGGTCCATATGTTTGCATTAGTAGTTCTCACTATTCTGAAAAATAGTGTGATAATAAATGTATTGAGGACTTATTTTGAGTTTTAATACTGTCTAGAAGGCAATATTTGTATTAAAACTCACAGCTCATGTTGTATATTTAAGTTTGTATTTATATTCTGTACAATGTATTTAGCGACTCAGAATGGGTGATGTATACCTATTTTGGGGGCGTCACAGTTGGTATCAAAGCTTAGGGATATGATCCCTGGCTGAGATGTGAGACTAGAAATAGGAGGGGAGAGATGGATAATTCTTTCGCTAGTATGACCTACCTAAGTTTATTTGTTATTTAATTGGTCGGTCGGAATATAGGGATAATATGTTGCATGTCAATTAACCCTTATTTTATGGCAGTACTTAAAAATGACATCCGAGAATGTTGAGAATAGCAATAGAGCACAGGAGATCGTTGAGTCACCACAGATCAATACCCAGGATAATGTGTAACAAGAAGATAATAATCCTCAGGTAAACAACAACACCGATCAAATGATGAACGATGGGATGTTCAGAGGCTTTATGCAATTCATGCAACATCAGGCTAGAGCGACTCCTATCCAAAATGCAGGTGGAAACACTGGCAACTCTCGAACGGTCACCGCTAAGCAGTTCAAGGAACTGGGACCACCGGAGTTTATTGGAGAGCCAAAACCACTTAAGGCGGAGACGTGGATAAAGAAGATCACCAAGATATTTGATGTCTTGGGATGCTCCGAGGAGCAAAAGGTTCCCTTTGCCATTTATGTTGCGAGGAGAGCCAGATTACTGATGGAAATTGGTAAAGCGTACTCAACCTGCCGCACTGAAGATGTCTTGGGAGAAGTTCCAAGAACTATTCAACGACAAGTACTTTTCCGAAAGTATTCGTCACATGAAGGAGGTAGAGTTCATCAAGCTGGAGTAGAATAATATGACCGTGTCGCAATACGAAGCTAAGTTTGTCGAGTTGTCCCGGTTTGCATCCTACTTAGTTGATAATGAGGAGAGAATGACGCGAATGTTTCTAAGAGGTTTGAAACTTGAGATACGTTAATATCTAATTTCTCACAAACTGTGTTTATATTCAGATGTTATAAATAGGGCTCAGTTATTGGAGCGCGATAACGAGTCAACCCAACCAAGAGAAAGCAACCGACAAAATGATAATACCAGTGGTAGCAGTCATCGAAGCGGTGACAACAAACGTGGAGGGAATCAACATGTTAGAAATGGTAACCACTTCGGTAGTAATAATGGCCAATACAATAAGAGTGGACATTTCAAGAAGAGGAGATTCAGCAATGATGGAAAGACGTCAGCACCAACACCCGTTGTTAAGGAAGGAGAACGGCCACCTATCATATGCTTCAAATGCAGGTGGGAGGGACACGTCAGTCCAAACTGTGCGCATCAGTTCAAAACATGTTACAATTGTGGAAGAGAATGTCACCTAGCTAGATTTTATCGTACAGGGAAGTCAAGTCCAGTTGGAACGGTGACACCAAATGTCGTCCCAGAGAAGTCAAAACCAGTAGTTCAAGGGAGAACGTTTGTTGTGACCTCCCAGAAATCAAGGAACCCGAACTAGGTCATCACGGGTAAGCTTATCATAAACTCTAGTGAAGTATATACCTTATTTGATACCGGTTCTACCCATTCTTTTATTTATCTTACTTGCGCTCAATGTTTAAATTTGACTCCGGAGAAATTAGACTTTGACTTATCTGTTGAAACTCCGTTGGGAGAAACCTTCATTACATCCACTGTTTATAAGTCTTGTTTGGTTCAAATCGGTATCCTCACATTACCTGTCGATCTTATTTCCTTAAAAATACTTGCGTTTGACGTAATTCTAGGGATTGATTGATTAACTACTTATCATGCAAAAATTGATTATTTTCGTAAGGTTGTTAGCTTTCATATTCCTAACCAACCTATTATGTGAATTCAAGCAACCAAACCATTCAAATCAATCACTGTCATCTCAAGCCGTAAAGCTATTCGTTTATTAAAAAATGGATGTCAAGATTTCTTAGCTCATGTCACGGATTTAAACAGAAATACGTGAGTTTTGAATGATATTTTTATTGTTAATAAATTTCCTGACGTATTCCTTAAAGAACTTCCTAGATTACCCCAGAGCGTGAAATTAAATTTTGTATCGACCTTGAACCCGGTACAAAACCCATTTCCAAAGCCCCATATTGAATGGCTCCTATTGAACTTCAGAAGTTAAAGACCCAACTGCAGGAATTGTTAGACATCGGTTTCATTCGTCCTAGTACGTCTCCTTGGGGTGCTCCTGTTCTATTCATGAAGAAGAAAGATGGGAGTATGCGACATTGTATTGATTATCGAGAGTTGAACCATGTCACTGTCAAAAATAGATACCCGTTGCCTCGCATTGATGACATGTTTGACCAGCTGCAAGGCGCCAAATTCTTTTCAAAGATTGATCTTCGTTCCGGATATCACCAATTGAAGATTAAAACTGATGACATTCCAAAGACTGCTTTCAGAACTCAATACGGGCATTATGAATTCCTAGTCATGTCTTTTGGATTGACTAATGCTCCTGCTGCCTTCATGGATATGATGAACCGAGTATTCAAGGAATATTTGGATCATTTTGTGGTTGTCTTTATTGATGACATCCTCATTTACTCCAAAAGTCGTGAAGATTATGAGCAACACTTGAGGCTGATACTCCAAAAGCTTCGTGAAAACAAGCATTATGCCAAGTTGAAGAAATGCGAGTTCTGGCTTGAGGAAGTAGGATTTCTTGGGCACGTAGTATCAAGTTATGGAATATCTATTGACCCGGTAAAGATTAAAGCAATTCAAAGCTGGGCATAACCTAATTCAGTGACCGAAGTACGTAGCTTTCTCGGCTTAGCTGGTTATTATCGGAGATTCGTAGAAGGGTTTGTAGACACTCGAAATTTTCTTCTCCTGTTACTAACCATGCAGGAGGGCAAAAGCATCTTTTTCACACTCCAGAGATAACCCTGGAGGACTATGACATCAACTTCAAACCCCAGATGTAAGACCCCGAATTTTATGAAATAAAAGTATTCAATTTTTCTTATAATTACTATTCAGTAAATGGTTAAATTGATAAAAGTTTAAAGTTATGGGTGAATTGTGATTTTTTTTTTCAAAATAAGCAAGTGGTTATAAAATAATCATTGTTGTCGGAGAATATTCGTTTGGTCGTGGAATATTCTTTTTGTCGGGGAATATTCGTACGACGGCGCAGCTATTTGTGGGCCCCATAACGAATAACTGTCGGATGAAGAAAATGACAAATTTGAGTTTTTACAAATAACGGCGTAGTTGTTACCGTTAATACTGTTGAAATACCCGGTGGTTAAAATACAGTAATACGCGTTATTGCACAGTAGCACACGGTATTGTACAATATTTTTGAAATTATTGATTCTTATGTAAGAAGGCACTACTCAATAATTGTTACAGTAATTACTATTCAAATATTTTATTTTATTGATTCAATAATTGCTACGTTAAAATTTTATATTATTGTTGTTCAATAATTGTCACTGCATAGTATTTTCCATTATCAGATCAATAATTCATATTATTTGAATAATATTATTAGATAACATTATTGGCAATGTCTAGAAAGTTCTGTCTAAGGAGAGGTTTGGTCACCTAATTGCGCGCCAGTAAGGAGAAATTCTTATTGGAAAGCCCCCTCTTTCTTGGGAACGGCCTGGTTGTCATAATTGTGACTCTGTAATATTATTTGTGAATAATTAATTATTGATTCATATGATAAGGAAATATTTATTTTATGTGGATATAAATGAGGGATATATTTTTGTGGTTAAAAATGAAGGAGTTAATGTTGAGGTTTTTATCAGTATTTTTGTCGGAATGGAGGTATTAAAAATTAGCGTTTTTGAGATATTTTGCGGGGGTTATAATTTGTAATCCGACCGTTGGATCGTGGTAATATTTGGATATGTTATACATATATAAGTTGAGTATATGTCCACAAATTTTGAACCGTTAAAAATGAACGTATGATTTGTTATGAATTTTACGAGATGACTGGTTCAGAAATTATTGAATTTTCGGAGTTAATCATTTTGGTAAAAAATTCTAGAATTGGTGGGCCCCACTCTTGGTTGGTGAAGAAATGTGCTGAGATTTTTGTTCAAATGTGGTGGGTGAGAATAGTAGCAGGTAAAGCTATCAGGTTGCAGGTTAAGTCTGCTTCGGCGTGCAAACATTTTCCTAGAAATAGAGGGCTAAGTTAGAATTGAAAATCACACAAAAATTCATAAGTTTTCTCTCTTTCTCTCTCTATATTATTGAGTATATTTTATGAGTATTTAGATACTTGGTGAGTTGCTATTCATCAGTGCAAGTTTTCTTCAGCGTTATATCCGATATCCGGTCAGAAATACTGCACTTTTGAGGTAAGGGATAGTACGGGATTTTAAGGGTTATTATATTTTTCAGTTTGTAATTCTTCTGACCTTCAGAAAATTCTGGAAAAATTTAAAATGATCTTTTGATGAGTTTTATTGATTGTGTCCAAAAAATGGTGATTTTTGGATGTATAGATTGAGAGTTATGAATTTTATGAGAAAAGACTATTTTAAAAGTAATCGCTTATAATTCCTTGTGGTTAACTCCAAAATTGATGAAATTTTTATTGGGAGTACATGTATATGATAGAAGTATACTCTGTAAATTTTAGAATTTTTGGACAAAAGTACAATTTTTGATAAATGTCTAAATATTCGGCTATTTTGGCCATATGAAAAATAGTAAATGACTTTTAAAAATTCTGAGAAAAATATATGTTCACTATGGGACTATATTATGCTAAATCACAGAAAAGAAATATTTTTGGAACTGATTTGGTATTTTTCATAAAAATGGTCTAGTTATGAGTAAATGAATTAAATATGTTTTGTGAAGTAAGAAAATTAGAAAATAGGATTTTATGACTTGAGAATCATATATGAGGTATATGCAGATTTTTGATGAGGGTTTTGGTTATTGGTGATGAAATCTTATGAGTTTGGCATTTTGGGATGATTAAATGCATTAATTAGTAAAGTGTAAACAATTAAAATAAATTATTTATAAGCTTAAGAAATATTATTCTTTCAATATCATTATACCGAAATATTGGTATGGATTTTATTGTAGAATTTCTACTTTTTTCATATTGGAGTTACTATTCACGAGTTACTATTCACAGAAAAATTGGTTTCTTCTTCTAATCAAATTATCGTTGATTTATGAATATTGCTCTTGAAATTAAATCCATGTTTTGATCATATTATTTTTATTATCATATATAACATTTTTATAACCTTGATGTTGAAATTCTCTTTCACTTGAGTGTAAAGATGGGTAGATTATTGGTATGATCATGACTTTAGGTTCTCTTTGGCCAGTAGTGCAAAGTTGAATTATTGACTGGTATGATCATGACCATTGAATTTATAATTGAATATCTTTAGCTTAAGTGCAAAGGTGAAATGATCAACATGGTTATAATTATTATTTATATAAATTCTGAAATGATTATATATTTCTTTGAGATATTAATATATTTTGCCTGTTGTGCAAATATGACTTGTTGTTGAATATCTTTGGCCTGTAGTGCAAAGATGAGTTGTTGATGAATTTCTTTGGCTCGTAATGCAAAGATGACCTGTTGTTGAATATCTTTGGCATGTAGTGCAAAGATGACTTGTTGATAAATATCATTGGGCCGTAGTGCAAAGATGAATTTATTAGTATGATTATGAACATGAACTGTGATTTGGTATAACCATGATGTTTGATGTTTCAGGTGATGAAAATTATCTTTGTCCTGGATAAGAAAATTAATTTAGAACTACAATTACGATTATGAGTTATACACGTGATTGTGGACAGGAATTGTTGATTGATGTTACAGGGATAAAACATTGTTGGTAAATTTTTAACGTGGAGAAGATAATAGACTTTATAGTCTATTTGACTCTTCTAATGGATTGCTCGTTCCGCTACAACTATGGTTGAAAAATTTTATCATCTACCATATGTTCTAAATCTCTGATTTATTACTGATGAAGGCTATTGATAATTTAATTATCTTTAGTTATGATATTCTTTACTGGGCTAGTTGTGCTCACCCTTTTGCTTCACAATTCCTTTTAGGTAATAAGAGTGTAGCTGGGTCGAGCGGGGGTAACAAGGGAATAGAACGATGGTCTCTAGCTGTGGAGTTCTCCCTAAGTAGTATAAAAAGTTCATTTAGTAGTTATATTTGGTGAATCCAATAGGGTAAGGCGTACCCAACGTTGGAAGGGTGTTTTGCCACTATCATACAAGATGTCTAATGACATACAACCTCGTGTCATCATAAGACAGGGTTGTGCTCATCCACTTGTTGAGTATATCTACGAGCACTACCTATATAATCTTGATGTTTGTTTGAAGTATAATTCTCAATTAGAGACAGTGGAGATAATGATAAGTCAAGAGAAGACTCACCATTGGGAAGAATATGATAGTAATCTTCTCGTTTTTCTTTGGGGTCTATTGGGTCAACCAAGGATAATTCTGTGGCCATATGATATCTATCATAACCTAGAAGCATGGCCTCCCATGTACGAAAGTTTCCTTGAGCACTTCCCAAAGATTCTAGTTTCTAAAACAGTTTTTAACTGTACCTTTATGTAAGGTACCTTTGTGAGGTGCTGATACATGATGGTGTTCAATGTCACATTTGGTATATATTTGTATCCAAACTCACAGCATATGTGTTGTTGTATTTTGCACGACAATTGTTGTAATAAAGTTGTAGTTATTTTCTGTACCATGTATTTGACGACTCAGAATGGGTTGAGTGGAATTGACCTATTTTGGGGTTGTCACACCGGAGATCACCCCGGGAGATCTAGTTTCCAACCCAGGAGTTAGCCTCGGGAAATCAGGTTCCAACCCCGGAGATAATCCCGGGAAAGTCAGTTTCAACCTCGGAGATAACCCCAGAGGATCAAGATCAAAGCCTGAAGATAGCCCCAGGAGGTCAAGCTAACCTCAGAGATAAACCTGAGGACAGTCAAAGTCAACATCAAATCAACCTCAGAGATAATCCTGAGAAACGACTGCTACAACTGTGAAAAAACTGGAGATAACCCCGGGAGGGGAAAAATGGTCATTTTACTAACTCAACTTCAACTCACATCAAATACACTCATGTCAACTCAAAATACTTCAAAGGAAGTCTCATAAGAGCGATAGCTTAACTTCCGAGCGCAAATTACGCAAAACGGCTCAACGGATTGCCTGACGGACACCCGGGAATGCCATTTTGGTCATGGACCCATCTTCTTGGAATCAAAAAAGGTCAAATCATATGTCATTGTGTAGCTCTTGGAAAGAGCTTTCCAGAATGATATGGCACGCGTCCATCGGACTCCCGGATTGAAAGTTATGAGCGACCGAGCGAACAGCGCGTACGTACTTCGACACGGCAGGACCCACACTGCCCGGGGCACCCCGGGCAGCCGTAGGTACACCTGCTACTAGGTGCCACAGGTAGACCTGCGGCTCCCCCCTCTATAAATATGGGGCTTGGGGTGCTGATTTTCCAAGAGAAAACAGCAAATAAGCCCTGCCCAATTTGCTCTGCACTCATCCCAGGCAGTGTACTTTCACCTTTTAAACACCTGTGAGCTCATATATAGCCCTTTTGTACCTACAAAAGTCTGTGTTTACTCACTCTAAAGATATGGAAGTCTTCTTTGGCAGCCCACTGTAAGCCTTCTCACACACTTTAGAGTCTTTCTCTTCATTTTTGCACACACCCTTCTACACGTTGAGAGTCGTGTTGCTTGCTTTTGCCCGGACTTCGGTCCGTGATTTCATTTCAGTCTATATATATATTATATATATATTTACATATATATTGACTAACATTATCGAGTTATGCCTCGATTGAGCCTAGACTCTGGAGCGTTTATTTGCTTTCCTATATATATATATATATATATATATATATATATATATATATTATATATATATATTATATATATATATATTTATATATATGAACTGCGTGTCGAACTTTGTTCGATGAGCCTAGACTTCGGTCTGGAGCGTTTACTTGCTTTAATATATATATACTTATATATATTATCTGTGGTCGAACTCTGTTCGGTGAGCCTGAATTTTACATCCGGAGCGTTTACGTGCTTTAATATATATATACTTATATATATTATCTGTGGTCGAACTCTGTTCGATGAGCCTGAATTTTACATCCGGAGCGTTTACGTGCTTTAATATATATATTATATATATATATATATATTATATATATATATATATATATACTTATATATATTATCTGTGGTCGAACTCTGTTCGATGAGCCTGGATTTTACATCCAGAGCGTTTACGTGCTTTAATATATATATACTTATATATATTAACTGTGGTCAAACTCTGTTCGATGAGCCTGGATTTTACATCCGGTGTGTTTTATATATATATATATATATATATATATATATATATATACATTTCGTCTCACCTGGAGTTTACTTCATGGTGGTTGACCGTTTTTACAGCTTTCTGTACATTTCGTCCCACCTGGAGTTTATTTCGTGGTGGTTGATCGTTTTTACAGCTTTCTGTACTTTTTGTCCCGCCTGGAGTTTCCTCCGTGGTGGTTGATAGCTTTTACAGCTTTATTTACATTTCTGATCCCCCATGGAGGTACTTCGTGGTTGGTGATTATGCCTGTATATATATATTTACAGCTTTTATATATATACTTGCTTACTGCATTTATATCAATTGCGACATCATGTGAGCCTAGGAATCATGTGATCACAGATTCATCCCATTGGATCTAGATTCGGTTCCCGTGATGGACATTTTCAGCTGTGAGCAACTTGTAAATTATTCTGTAGTGTCTGGATTTTCTCAGATGGTTTACATACCCACGAGGAATTCAACCGCTTTTTGTATATTATTTTGGTACGGATGCCTCACATTTGTCAAATAAAATCAATCCAGACGAATATGGAATAAAATGGGAGTGTAAAAGGTCTCAATTACTATTGAGCATCAGGGTTTGAAAAACCTCTTTTATAAAATATCACTGCCATATCTTGCTTAAAATTGAATTTTTACATAAAATTCAAACCCTGTGTATATAGGTGATGTAACAATCTAGATTTTTAATTATAATATTTAAATATTTATTGAATTATATAAATATTTAATGGATGTGTTTATCGTTGAATAAGTATTTGTTTAATTGATTTGATGTGATTTGATTATTTATTTGTTTAATAAATAATTAATGAGTTAAGGAAAGTAATTATTTTGAAATAGTAATCTAATTTAATTTAATAATTAAGTTAGAGAGTTTATAATGATTAAATAAATTATTATATTATGCAACGAATTGTTATTAGAATTAATTAAATTAAGTATGAAAACTTAATTAATTAGAATTGTGACAAATAACTATATTATAATTAGTTATTAAAATAAATTAAAATAATTTTAATTTAGTTTTGCCAAACAAGGGTTATATATATTAAGTCTTTAATTTTAAATAATTTTGCCAAACAAAGCCCTATGATTTTTGGATTTTTAAATTTGATTTATTAGTAATATAAATTAAATTAAACAAAATATAAATAATATATAATATATTTGGTAACTAATATTTTAATAGGGTTATTAAGTATATGGCAGTTTCGTACGTTTGGGTTTTAGCTTATTTGGTTTTACGTATATTGTTTGGCTTAAGCCTAAGAAAAGCTACAGAGAAAGGAAAAGTTCAGAAAGGTTTGAGAGAGTCTGAGAAAGAGAAGCAACAAGAGTTGAGTTCTTCAAGTTATTATTAGAGTTTAACACAAATTTCTTAACAACAAAAGGTATGTCTATGACCTTAATACTAGATACACATATAATTTATATGTCTCTGTGTATTTCTTTTTCACTGAGTAGAAGGCTTTTACAAAATTCTTGTAAAACTATGTTTTTGTAATTGTTATACTGGCATATATAGATATGTGATTGTATGTGTAGTATGCTTATAAGATTTCATGTTAATTACGTGTTAAAGAAAAAGGAATTGAAATTACAGTGAACATATATGTATAAACGTGGTTTGCAGAGTTCCAAATATTATACGTGTATTGTATGATAATCATGGAATTGAACTGTGATTATATGAATTGGGTAATAATTTAATAGAATATAGTTAGAATAAATCAAATTATTTTATAACTATGATTACAATGCTCACTGTGTCAAGAATATCAACAATGGAGTTTTTGTTTTAAAAAAAATAGTGTCTTCAAAGAATTAGTTTATGATATTGTTGATTAGTGGTGGGTAATTGGTATATAGATGATTGTTAACATTTATGTGTAAATTACATCAATTATATGTATGTAATTAGTTGCTAGAATTTCTTAAACAGACCAAAAATAGTCTTCGTGCTTGGTTCTGTTAGTTTTTGGCGCCCAGCGCCAAAAATGGAGCCCCAGCGCCAAAATTCTCGCCCCGGCGCCAAAATTCACGCCCCGGCGCCAAAAGTTCACGCCGCAGCACTGAAATTCGCCCCCCAGTGTCAATCTCGCACTGCAGCGCCACTGTATAGCCTAGTTCTGGCGTCGCTGCGCCGGAAAAAAAGTCTGAGTTGGACAGTTTTGGCCTCCTGTAATAAAACGGCCATAACTTTCTCATACGAACTCCGATTGAGTTGATTCAAGATGATCTGGAACGAGGACGAGTAGACCTGCAACTTTTGTTCCAAAAGTTTTTCAATTTGAGGTCTGTAACAGTAGTCAAAATGGTCATCTTTAGGACTATTGTGTTTTCGGGGGTAATCGGAGGGCGTTGGGCATGCACATATGCATGTGTAGTGTTCCTGACCATAAAAGATGATATTCTAAGTTATAAAACTTGAATTTTAGTAAATATAATGATGCTTAACATTAATAAATGATGTATTAGATAAGTTATTGAAGCATAGTAAGCACACACAAGAGAAGTAAATCGGGCGTGTGATGAATGAACGTCGAAACGTCGTGCCAAGTGTTAACAAACTTAAAAAGTGTTTCAATTCAATTGAAATGAATATTATAGGATATGAAATGGGTTTCATATAAAACCAATAAGTAGTCCTATCAAGACTTAAGCACTTGAATGAACTTCGAGTTTGACTAAGAAGAAATATAGTGTGTTATAAGTCGAAAAGTTAACACAATTAAGTTGAACATTGTGTATTTATGATAGGAAAGGTTATGAGACGTAGAGTAAAGTTTAAATTACAAGTACTATGTGTTGTTATGTGACTAATAGTTGATGTGCATGATTATATAATTGTGTAGGGCACGTGAAGTGCAGATAACTATAACCTGTTAAACTGTTATTGGTAAACAACGATCAAGGCAAGTCTTTCAGTTCCTATTTTCTACGTGGACTTGATGAACTGTTTTAAATTGCATGATATGTTATGCATGTTGAATCATGAAATGTTAAAGTCAATATATGACTGCATTGTTTTGGCTAAGTAATGATGATTGAGTAAGGGACTCAATCTTTATATTTGCTATGTGAATTAAAAGCATGTATGCCATGTTACTTTAATGAGATGTATATCGAGCATGTTATTATGTGTTATGTGATGCATGAAAACTGTTAGACTTTGCTGGGCTGTCGAGCTCACTCTTGCAAATAACCACTTTTGCAGGTCAAGATTTTAAGGTAAACATATGTGCTAAGTGAGTTATAGAAATCTATATTCACGAAGATTACTTATGTTTTATGAGAAATGTATTTCATATTTTGAACGTAACATGTTGTTAAATTGTAAGTTGAGCTATCCAATGTATATGGATATTTAGTTATGATGTAAGACTTTGTATAGTCATTTTGTTGTAACGATTCATGATATAAGATTAAATCAAAGAGATGTAGTGTAAAGGTTGCGATTCATGGCAAGAAAGAAGGAAATGTATAAACGTTTTAAATATTCTGCTATTTTAGTGTTTTTAATATCGAATAATGATGTAAAAATTAGAGATTTAATGTATGGTTAACGACCGAAGTTGAGATTTTAAATGGTATGAATTTTGGGGTCGTTACAAGTTGGTATCAAAGCTGTAGATTATAAACCTTAGGTAGGAGTACCGTAGGCTATAACCTTAGAGAAGGAATGTGAAGATAATGAAAGAATAAGCTCAGATAGAGTTTTATCAATAAGAAGTAATTTAAGAAATTTATAAAGGAAGGATTAAAACATGCGTAAGAGGATTCAAAGAAGAATCTCGTAGAGTTATAAAGAATATGAAAGTGGGGTTACCCAACTCCAATAATAAGAATGTAAGGTGATAATAAATAGATAATGTCTATAAGAAGAGAATGATAAAGAGGTTAAGAATAGAGAGTTATATTCAAGTATGGTGCAATTGTACTCTTTAGTAGTTGATGTATGGTATCTGGGCTAAGCGATTCCTTCATAGAGCGGAGGTATATACGAACTAGCAACTCGGAACCTAGTTTGTTGGTTGTTTGTGGGAAACCACTCAGCGTACCATATTAAAACTGTTAGAGACTCAATGTGTACCAAGTGTAGAAATGGACACGTATGATGAAAGTGTAGAACTCGAATGAAATATTGAGCTATGTAAATGAAGTTAGAAATTCTTAAAGGAAGAATTATTTTATAAACAAGAAGATTCAAAGAAGAATCTTGAAGAGCTATAAAGATAAGAAATAGGAGTTTCCTAACTCCAATAGCCAAGATAACGAATAATGTCGTAAATGATGAAAAGGAAAGAATGAGGATCGTAAAACAAAACGATCACGAGTTAAGAAAAGAATTTTAAGAGAGATGATTATAGAATAAGGTCACGATGTGATCTGTTTAAGTTATAAAAGAAAGATGGTCTGTAATGTTTGAATGATTATAGCTTAATGCTATGAAGATGGTGTACTATAAAATAGTACGAGATAACTCATAAGGAGTTATAGATGATGTGATACGAGGAATTCGTATCGAGCAAAGAACAAGTTAAAAGAAAGATAGAGTTAGGTGAGATTTCAATTGAGGACTCCTGTGATGGCTGAGTTGTACAAATCTTTGTATGGGCGAGGGTTTTGTGCTTGCACTTAGTTTATCACAATGATAATTATTGGAATGTTTGTGTCGCGCTATTTGCTATATGCATGTTGAGAAGGTCATTCTTTTCTCATGTGTATAACAGATAGGTAGAGTATAGTTAGAGAATATTATAAGGTTAAGTGCGAGTTCTTAAAACTCATACTTATGGTAGGTTCGTGACACATAATTATATGATATGTTTTTGAACCCCTCAGCGAATGGACGCCTATGGTCTGACTAGGATAAGTTCTTAAACTCATATGATTGTGGCAAGTTCCTGAACTCATAACGTGTGGTAAGTTTGACGAACTGGGTATAGATAAGTGTGATTAGAGTATTGAGGATGATAGGAATAGATAAACCTATTAAGCAATGGATCATTATAGAAAGTGGATTTGATGGTGGAAGCATAGGTATTCTAAATCTACTAGCTATGCTAGACTTTCGAAATTTATTAACTTCGTGCTGATGTTTACACTTCTATTTTCTTGAAAAACATTGGATCAAATGATGGAACCAAAGAGTTTTAACAACAATTCTGTTATTCGTATGTCTATGCTAATTGCTTCGGCTAGACAAAAATGATTTGCAATATATCAAAATGTATTTTATATCATTAATGCATCATGTAACCTGGTGCAAAGATGATAAAAATGATGGAGTCATCAATGCAGTATTATCTAGTGTTGGATGTGATCTAAGGATCGTCAACCCACTATGGTATGATGTAGTATGATAAAATCACCAAATGATGGAATCCTCAACGGACTGTAAATACAGTGCGGTATCATGACGTCATAAAAAGAATTTTGAGATTTCTCTAAGATATGAGAATACATATGTATGTATGTATATGCATATTTCGGTTGATATCTAAATTGTTGTAGAGGTCTATGCTATTTGATTCAGCTAGTCAAATATTGAAAGATGTTCATGAAATTCAAACGTTCATTGAAAAGTTATGCCAAACCAAATTGTTGGTGCGGATTCAGATGTTAAAAAGCTGAGTTGAACAACCCTATAAGGGGACATGTTTTGAAGGACAATGGTTCCGAGCGTAACACATATAGTCGTTACAAAACACTACGTTGCGGCCCAACGTAGCGGTACAATAGGCTGGCCACCTAGCGTACGTGAGGAGGGTGTTTTCTTTCTTTGTGATTGATAAACACTCTGGTTTGCAGTGTGAAGGATTGAGTTGAAGCACTAATAAACTGAGAATAGAGTTCACGGTCTTGTGACCCCTCAGCATTATTTGGAATCTTTTAAATTCCTGAGTTATTCATACTACTTCCCAATTATCGAACAATTGTGGAAGATTCTTGTTATTCTGCAAGATGGAAGTGAAAAAGGAAAGTATTCCTTAGAAAGAAGTAAGTCGTAGAATGCGATACTGAATGATGAATATGTTGAATAAGTGAGAAAAGAGATTTTGAAGTGAGAAGGATATGAGTTATCAAAGAATAATGTAAAACTTTTAATAGAAAAGTTAATAATTGTAAAATGATCTTTGTGGAAGAAATGGTTATAGAACCTAAGGAATGAATATAGTATTAACGTAAAATGTACTTTGATAGATTGAAAGAATAAATATTAATTGATAAAATTTTGTGGACGAAATTCTTAGAAGAAAGGGTGAATGTAATATCCCGAGTATTGATAATAACGATCCTTAGAAAAGGAAATGAATGGGTTAAAAGATATATAATACTCAAAATATAATTGAGTTCAAATGAAAGTTATGAAATGAAACCTAAAATTTGTTAGGTAATGAATGTAGTAGGAAATATAAAATCTATATTTAGATAAAATGATGAAAGATTTCTCTGAGTTATTTGTTTAATTTGTGTCTTCGATTCTGGGGACAGAATCTTTGTAAGTAGGGAAGATGGTAACGAATGAGTGGTTTGAGTTGTGATTCTGAGGACAAAATCCTTGTAAGGAGAGAATGATGTAACAATTCAGATTTTTAATTATAATATTTAAAAATTTATTGAATTATATAAATATTTATGGATGTGTTTATCGTTGAATAAGTATTTGTTTAATTGATTTGATATGATTTGATTATTTATTTATTTAATAAATAATTAATGAGTTAAGAAAATTAATTATTTTGAAATAGTAATCTAATTTAATTTAATAATTAAGTTAGAGAGTTTATAATGATTAAATAAATTATTATATTATGCAACGAATTGTTATTATAATTAATTAAATTAAGTATGAAAACTTAATTAATTAGAATTGTGACAAATAACTATATTATAATTAGTTATTAAAATAAATTTAATTTAGTTTTGCCAAACAAGGGTTATATATATTAAGTCTTTAATTTTAAATAATTTTGCCAAACAAAACCCTATGGCTTTTGGATTTTTAAATTTGATTTATTAGTAATATAAATTAAATTAAACAAAATATTAATAATATATAATATATTTGGTAACTGATATTTTAATAGGGTTATTAAGTATATGGCAGTTTCGTACGTTTGGGTTTTAGTTTATTTGATTTTAAGTATATTGTTTGGCTTAAGCCTAAGAAAAGCTACAAAGAAAGGAAAAGTTCAGAAAGGTTTGAGAGAGTCTGAGAAAGAGAAGCAACAAGAGCTGGGTTCTTCAAGTTATTATTTGAGTTTAACACGAATTTCTTAACAACAAAAGATATGTCTATGACCTTAATACTAGATACACATATAATTTATATGTCTATGTGTATTTCTTTTTTACTGAGTAGAAAGCTTTTACAAAATTCTTGTAAAACTATGTTTTTATAATTGTTATACTGGCATATATAGATATGTGATTGTATGTGTAGTATGCTTATAAGATTTCATGTGACGCCCCCAAAATTAGGTATACATCACCCATCTTGGGTTGTCGGATACATGATATAGAATACAAATACAATTTACTAATACAACTGTCGTGTACAATACGACAAAACATAACTGTGAGTTTGAATACAATTATTGTTTACTAGAGACTATACAAACTCAAAAGGAGTCCTCATTACAATTATTGTCACACTATTTAATAGAATAGTGAGGACTACTAATACTATCATCTGGTCCATCACTCCGTTCCCCGACTCGTCCCAGCTATATTTTCATTTCCTAAAGAGAATAGTGAAAGAAAGGGTGAGCTCAACTAGCACAGTAAGAAATATTATGACTAAGATAATGCAGAATAAATTATCATTAGCCTTCAACAGTGTTAAACTGATAAAATATAACGAACATCAAGTTTAACTGCAGCGGAACAAGCAATCCATTAAAAGAGTCAAGTAGAGAATAAAATCTACTATCTTCTACGATTTAAAAGGTTTTTCAACACTGGTATCGCTGGGACTCAGTTTAATAAAATAATCCGCATCATCGAATCACCCCTGCACTCCAATTGAGTTGATTTAAGATGATCCGGAACGAGGACGAGTAGACCTACAACTTTCGTTCCATAAGTTTTTCAATTTGAGGTCTGTAACAGTAGTCAAATGGTCATCTTTAGGACTGTTGTGTTTTCGGGGATAATCGGAGGGCGTCGGGCATGCACATATGCATGTGTAGTGCTCCTGACCATAAAAAATGATGTTCTAAGTTATAAAACTTGAATGTTAGTAAATATAATGATGCTTAACATTAATAAATAATGTATTAGATAAGTTATTGAAGCATAGTAAGCACACACAAGAGAAGTAAATCGGGGTGTGTGATGAATGAACGTCGAAACGTCGTGCCAAGTGTTAACGAACTTAAAAAGTATTTCAATTCAATTGAAATGAATATTATAGGATATGAAATGGGTTCATATAAAACCAATGTAAGATCCAACTTATTAATGAATAAAATCAAAATTTTCTCTAATTATTATTGTGATTAAATAAGGTGTAATTTGATATAATATTTTGGTAATGGGTGAAATGTGCAAATTTTGCAAAATAAACAAGTGGTTATATAATATTTATTTTGTCGGGAAATATTCGTTTGGTCGTGGAATATTCTTTCTGTCGGGAAATATTCGTACGACGGCGTAGCTATTTGTGGGCCCCATAACGGAAAACGATTGGATGAAGATAACGATAAAAATTGAGTTTTTATAAATAATGGCGTAGTTGTTACCGTTAACACTGTTGGAATACTCGGTGGTTAAAATACAGTAATATCTGGTCAATCACTCCGTTCCCCGACTCGTCCCAGCTATATTTTCATTTCCTAAAGAGAACAGTGAAAGAAAGGGTGAGCTCAACTAGCCCAGTAAGAAATATTATGACTAAGATAATGCAGAATAAATTATCATTAGCCTTCAACAGTGTTAAACTGATAAAATATAATGAACATCAAGTTTAACTGCAGCGGAACATGCAATCCATTAAAAGAGTCAAGTAGAGAATAAAATCTACTATCTTCTACGATTTAAAAGGTTTTTCAACACTGTTATCGTTGGGACTCAGCTTAATAAAATAATCCACATCATCGAATCACCCCTGCACTACGGCCAAGAATATTCTTTAGTATCACGACCACAATTATCTATGCACTACAGGCCAAGAATATTTGTGTACTCATTAATGGTCATGATCATGCCAACAACTGTCCATCAATGCACTACGGGCCAATGAGGACTTTTGCCACATCATTTGTAACATTACGGCCATGATTATACCGAATAATCCCTGGTTATAATCATACCAAGTCTATATATGCACTACAGGCCACAGATGACTTTCAACATTTTATAAACATGAGGATGATGACAATGATATAAGAATTCAATAAAACAAGTTCAAGAATTAATTTATCCAAGAATTAACAACGTCCAAATTGTCAACATGATACTGCTTTGTGGAGTAAAATTCAAGAATGCTTAGAAGAATATTTTCATGAAAAGATACTGGATGAAACACAATTATCAAGGATATTCCACAAATTTTATGGAGTATAGAAGTCAAAACTTAACCAACTGAGTATAATAAAGAATGGAATAACAAAAGAAATCACCATGCATGCGATAAACCACACAGATAGGTTATTCTAATAGAATAATAAATAATGGAATCAGGTCCGGCGTAAAACGCACAGACAGGATATTCTGACAGAATAATAAATAATGGAACCAGGTCCGGCGTAAACGCACAGACAGGATATTCCGACAGAATAATAAATAATAGAACCAGGTCTGGTGTAAAACACACAGACATGATGTTCCAATAGAATAATAACAAGACGGAACCAAGTCCGGTGTAAAACACACAACCAGGATGTTCCAACAGAATAATAGAAGAATGTCACCAAGTATAGGGTAGACCGCGTATACAGGTTATTCCAACAGAATAATAAGAAATGGAATAACAACAATTCTCTTCATGAATAAGAAAGAATAACACCCCTTACCGGTTTAAAGAAGAACTGAAATAAGGAAGTAGTTAAGTAGCAGAATACTTTCTTCTCTCTCTCTCTATAGTTTTCTCTATAGTTTCTCTCTATAGAGTTCAGTGAATTCGTAAGAAATAATAAAGGAATGAGCTGCTATTTATAGAAAAATGGACTGCATAGTAACTAATCCATGAACGGTCCAGATTGATTACTTTAATCTGACGGTCTATATTTAAAGAAAAATCTTTTAAATAAAATATAATATATTCTATTTATAGAATAACTTTAATAAAGTATTCTGTTTTATATAAAAAGATGTTTCTGTTTTATTACGTTAATAATATGAATAAAACAAAACTTCATTATCGCTAAATAATTCATATTATTAACTGACAATAATTAAATCAAACTGAGTGACTTCTCACATAAACATTAATAATCAATACCGTGTGCTACTATACAACCACACGTATTACTGTACTTTTACTACCGAGTAGTTCAACAGTATCAATGGTAAAACTTCCGCCGTTATTTTTAATAAAATATTTTTTGTCGTTTTCTCAATCCGACAATAATTTCGTTGTGGGGTCCACCAATGATTGTGCCGTTGTACGAATATTCCCTGTTAAAACGAATATTTCCCGACCAATCGAATATTATATAACAACTTGCGTACCTTGCAAAATTTATAAATATTACCCACAACTATAACATTATATCAAATTAACTCCATAATATTTAAAAATGATATTTATAGTTCATCTTTATTTATAAAAGTTGGGGTCTTACAACCTCCCCTTCTTAGGAAATTTCGCCCTCGAAATTAGGGTACGTACCTGGTATGTCGAAGAGGTAAGGATACCTTGATTTCATTTCAGATTCTAACTCCTAAGTCATTTCCTCAACATCGTGGTTTCTCCACAAAACTTTGACTTGAGGTATAACCTTGGAGCGTAGAATATGTTCATTCTTATCTAAGATTTGAACATGAACTTCTTCATACGTCAAATCTTCTGCTATTTTGTCCTGTTCTAACTCAATAATGTGGTTCGAGTTTTCCACATATTTACATAACATGGATATGTGAAAAACGTTATGAACACGAGACATACTTGGCGGTAAAGCGAGTCTATAAGCTACAGTTCTTACTTGATCGAGGATTAAAAATGGACCGATGAATCGAGGATTGAGCTTTCCTCTCTTTCCAAATCTCGTAACTTCTTTCCATGGAGCAACACGTAAGAACACATGATCTCCTATAACAAATTCCACGTCCTTTCGATGAAGATCAACATAACTCTTTTATCGATCTTGTGAGGTTTTTATACATTGTCGGATCGTTTGAATCTTTTCTGTAGTCATACGTACCAACTCCGGTCCCAACAACGTTGCTTCACCCACCTCATCCCAGCATACTGGAGAATGACATTTTCTTCCATATAATGCTTCGAATGGAGCCATGCCAATACTTACTTGATAACTGTTGTTGTAGGAAAACTCCACCAATGGTAAGAACTTGTCCCAACTTCCCTTGAAATCAAGGACACAGAGTCTTAATAGATCTTCAAGAGTTTGAATAGTCCTCTCTGATTGTCCGTCCATCTGAGGATGATATGTCGAACTAAATCGTAAATTCGTGCCCATAGTTTTTTGTAAACTAACCCAAAATCGTGAAGTGAATCTTGGATCTCGATCAGAAACTATGGATACTGGCATGCCATGCAGTCTTACAATCTCGTTTATGTACATACGACCAAGACGTTCAAGTGTATAAGTTTCTCGTATCGGTAAGAAATGAGCAGACTTGGTTAATCTATCAACAATGACCCAAATCGCATCTATACCTTGAGAAACCTTAGGAAGACCGGTAACGAAATCCATGGTAATGTGCTCCCACTTCCATTCTGGAATTTCAAGTGGTTGCAATGGACCTTTTGGTACTTGATGCTCCGCTTTGACTTGTTGACAAGTTAGACACCTTGAGATAAACAGTGCTATCTCTCTCTTCATATTGCTCCACCAAAATGTATGACGAAGATCATGATACATTTTGGTACTTCTAAGATGGATTGCAAATGGTGTGTTGCGCGCCTCTATTATGATTTCATACTTTAAATCAAGGTTGTTAGGAACACAAAGTCTGAAGTTGACTCGAAGTATTCCTTCTTCATCGATTCTTGGTTCTGGCATAGCACCTTCTTACACTTTCTTCCTCATACGCATCAGCTCCAGGTCTGTAGCTTGAGCAGCTTTAACTTTATCGATTAAAGTTGGTTCTACTCGTATATTCGCCATCATCACATGGGTCCCTGGTATCTTTAACTCTATCTCCATCCTTTGCAAGTCACACAAAATGGGCCTTTGTGTTGACTATATCGCACTCGTACTTGCATATGATCTTCAACTCAATGCGTCAGCTACCACGTTCGTTTTTCCATCATGGTATTGAATGGTATGATCATAATCTTTCAACAGTTCAAGCCAACGTCGTTGTCGCATGTTGAGTTCCTTTTGAGTGAAGAAATATTTGAGGCTTTTATGATCCGTAAAGATCTCCACCTTCTCCCCATACAAGTAATGCCTCCAAATTTTAAGTGCAAAGACAACAGCTGCCAACTCTAGATCATGAGTAGGATAATTCCTCTCATATTCCTTGAGTTGTCTTGATGCATAGGCTATGACTTTTCCATGTTGCATGAGAACGCATCCCAACCCTTTGCTCGAAGCATCACTGTAGATGACAAATCCCTCCGAGCCAGATGGTATTGTTAGAACAGGTGCTGAAATGAGTCTCCTCTTGAGTTCTTGAAAACTCTTTTCACATGCTTCACTCCAACCGAACTTTGTATCTTTTCGAGTCAGCTGAGTTAATGGAGTAGCAATTCGAGAAAATCCTTTCACGAATCTCCGATAATAACCAGCTAAACCAAGAAAGCTACGTACTTCGGTCACTGATTTAGGTTGCTCCCAGCTTTGAATAGCTTCAATCTTTGCCGGGTCAATAAATATTCCACGACTTGATACTACGTGCCCAAGGAATGCTACCTCCTCCAGCCAGAACTCGCACTTCTTCAACTTGGCATAAAGCTTGTATTCACGAAGCTTTTGGAGTACCAGCCTCAAGTGTTGCTCATGATCTTCACAGCTTTTGGAATAAATAAGGATGTCATCAATAAAGACGACCACAAAGTGATCCAAATATTCCTTGAATACCCGGTTCATTATATCCATGAAGGCAGCGGGAGCATTAGTCAATCCAAAGGACATGACTAGGAATTTATAATACCCGTACCGAGTTCTGAAAGCCGTCTTTGGAATATCCTCAGTTCTAACCTTCAGCTGATGATATCCAGAACAAAGATCGATCTTTGAAAAGAATTGTGCTCCTTGCAACTGGTCAAACATGTCATCAATACGTGGCAATGGGTACCTATTTTTGATGGTGACATGATTCAACTCCTAATAATCAATACAAAGTCGCATACTTCCATCTTTCTTCTTCATGAATAGCACAGGAGCACCCCAAGGAGAAGTACTAGGACGAATAAAGCCAATGTCTAACAATTCCTGCAGTTGAATCTTTAACTCCTGAAGTTCAAAAGGAGCCATTCGATATGGGGCTTTGGAAATGGGTTTTGTACCGGGTTCAAGGTCGATAAAAAATTCAATTTCACGCTCTGGGGGTAGGCCAGGAAGTTCTTCCGGGAATACGTCAGGGAATTTATTAACAATAGAAATATCATTCAAAACTGACGTATTTTTATTTAGATCCGTGACATGAGCTAAGAAAGCTTGACATCCGTTTTTCAATAAACAAATAGCTTTATGGCTTGAGATGACATCGATTGATTTTAATGGTTTGGTTGCTTGAATTCGCATAATAGGTCGATTAGGAATACGAAAGCTAACAACCTTACGAAAATAATTAATTTTTACATGATGAGTAGTTAACCAATCAATCCCTTGAATCACGTCAAATGCAAGTATTTTTAATGAAATAAGATCGACATGTAATGTGTGGGTACCAACTTGAACTAAACAGGAATTATAAACCGTGGATGTAATGAAGGTTTCTCCCAATGGAGTTTCAACAGATAAGTCAAAGTCTAATTTCTCCGGAGTCAAATTTAATCGATGAGCGCAAGTAGGAGAAATAAAAGAATGGGTAGAACCGGTATCAAATAAAGTAATATATATCGTTATAATTTATGATAAGCTTACCCGTGATGACCTCATTCGGGTTCCTTGCTTTCTGGGAGGTCACAACAAACGCTCTCCCACGCACTACCGGTTTTGACTTTTCTGGGACGGCCTTTGGTGTCTCCATCCTGGCTGAACTTATTTTTGGTAAACGACAAAATCGAGCTAAATGACCTTCTCTTCCACAATTATAACATGCTTTAGACGGCATCGCGCAGTTTGGACTGATGTGCCCCTCCCCTCCGTATTTGAAACATATGATAGGTGGTCGTTCTCCTTCCTTAACAACGGGTGCTGGTGCTGACGTCTTTCCATCATTGTTGAATCTCCTCTTCTTGAAATAACCATTCTTATTGTTTTGGCCCTGATTACCACCGAAGTGGTTACCATTTCTGGCCTGTTGATTCCCTCCACGCTTGTTGTCACTGCTTCGATGACTGCTCTCACTGGTATTATCATTTTGCCGACTGCTCTCTTTTGGTTGCGTTGACTCGTTATCGCGCTCCACTAACTGAGCCCTATTCACAACATCTGAATACAAACACAGTTTATGAGAAATAAGATGTTGATGTATCTCAAGTTTCAAACCTCGCAAAAATATTCGCGTCATTCGCTCTTCATTATCCACCAAGTGGGACGTAAACCGGGACAACTAAGCAAATTTAACCTCATACTGCAACACGGTCATATTATTCTGCTCCAATTTGATGAACTCCACCTCCTTCATGTGACGAACACTTTCGGGAAAGTATTTGTCATTGAACAGCTCTTGGAACTTCTCCCAAGACATCTTCAGTGCGGCAGGTTGAGTACGCTTAATCGATTCTCACCAGTAATCTACCTCTCCTCGCAACATAAAGGTGACAAAGGGAACCTTTTGCTCCTCGGAGCATCGCAAGACATCAAATATCTTGGTGATCTGCTTTATCCATGTTTCCGCTATAAGTGGCTTTGGCTCTCCCTTAAACTCCGGTGGTCCCAGCTCCTTGAACTGTTTAGCGGTGACCGTCCGAGAGTTTTCAGTGTTTCCACCTACATTTTGGACAGGAGCCGCTCTCGCCTGCTGTTGCATGAACTGCATAAAGCTTCTGAACATTCCATCATTCATCATCTAGTCAGTGTTGTTGTTTGCATAAGGATTGTTACCTTCCTGATGCACATTATCCTAATTATTGATATGTAGTGAATCAACAGTCGCCTGTGCTCCATTGCTATTCTCAACATTCTCAGATGTCATTTTCAGATACTGCCACAAAACAAAAACTAATTGATATGTCATATATTATCCTTATATTCTGACCGACCAATTAAATACCATGTAAATAAACTTAGGTAGGTCATACTAGCGAAGGAATTTCCCGTCTTTCCCCTCCTAGTTCTATTCTCACATCTTAGCCAGGGATCATATCCCTAAGCTCTGATACCAACTGTGACGCCCCCAAAATTAGGTATACATCACCCATCTTGGGTCGTCAGATACATGGTACAGAATACAAATACAACTTACTAATACAACTGTCGTGTACAATACGACAAAATATAACTGTGAGTTTGAATACAATTATTGTCTACTAGAGACTATACAAACTCAAAAGGAGTCCTCATTAAAATTATTGTCACACTATTTAATAGAATAGTGAGGACTACTAATACTATCATCTGGTCCATCACTCTGTTCCCCGACTCGTCCCAGCTATATTCTCATTTCCTGAAGAGAAGAGTTAAAGAAAGGGTGAGCTCAACTAGCCCAGTAAGAAATATTATGACTAAGATAATGCAGAATAAATTATCATTAGCCTTCAATAGTGTTAAACTGATAAAATATAACGAACATCAAGTTTAACTACAGCGGAACAAGCAATCCATTAAAAAAGTCAAGTAGAGAATAAAATCTACTATCTTCTATGATTTAAAAGGTTTTTCAATACTGTTATCGCTGGGACTCAGCTTAATAAAATAATCCACATAATCGAATCACCCCTACGGCCAAGGATATTCTTTAGTATCACGACCACAATTATCTATGCACTACGGGCCAAGAATATTTATGTACTCATTAATGGTCATGATCATGCCAACAACTGTCCATCAATGCACTACGGGCCAATGAGGACTTTTACCACATCATTTGTAACATTACGGTCATGATTATACCGAATAATCCCCGGTCATAATCATACCAAGTCCATCTATGCACTACAGGCCACAGATGACTTTCAACATTTTATAAACATGAGGATGATGACAATGATATAAAAATTCAATAAAATAAGTTCAAGAATTAATTTATCCAAGAATTAACAACGTCCAAATTGTCAACAGTGGAGTAAAATTCAAGAATGCTTAGAAGAATATTTTCATGAAAAGATACTGGATGAACCGCAGTTATCAAGGATATTCCACTAATTTCATGGAGTATAGAACTTAAAACTTAACCAACTGAGTATAATAAAGAATGGAATAACAAAAAAAATCACCCGGCATGCGATAGAGCGCACAGACAGGTTATTCCAACAGAATAATAAATAATGGAACCAGGTCCGGCGTAAACGCACAGACAGGATATTCTGACAGAATAACAAATAATGGAACCAGGTCCGGCGTAAACACACAGACAGGATACTCCGACAGAATAATAAATAATGGAACCAGGTCCGGTGTAAAACACACAGACATGTTGTTCCAATAGAATAATAACAAGACGGAACCAAGTCCGGTGTAAAAAACACAACCAGGATGTTCCAACAGAATAATAGAAGAATGTAACCAAGTATAGGGTAGACCGCGTATACAGGTTATTCCAACAGAATAATAAGAAATGGAATAACAACAGTTCTCTTCATGAATAAGAAAGAATAACACCCCTTACCGTTTTAAAGAAGAACTGAAATAAGAAAGTAGTTAAGTAGCAGAATACTTTTCTTCTCTCTCTCTCTCTCTATAGTTTCTCTCTATAGTTTTTCTCTCTAGAGTTCAGTGAATTCGTAACAAATAATGAAGGAATGAGCTGCTATTTATAGAAGAATGAACTGCATAGTAACTAATCCATGAACGGTCCAGATTGATTTACTTTAATTTGACAGTCCATATTTAAAGAAAAATCTTTTAAATAAAATATAATATATTCTATTTATAGAATAACTTTAATAAAGTATTCTGTTTTATATAAAAAGATATTTCTATTTTATTACGTTAATAATACGAATAAAATAAAACTTCATTATCGCTAAATAATTCATATTATTAACTGACAATAATTGAATCAAACTGAGTGACTTCTCATATAAGTATTAATAATCAATACCGTGTGCTACAATGCAACCACACGTATTACTGTACTTTTACTACCGAGTAGTTCAACAGTATCAATAGTAAAACTTCCGCCGTTATTTTTAATAAAATATTTTTGTCATTTTCTCAATCCGACAATAATTCTGTTGTAGGGTCCACCAATGATTGTGCCGTTGTACGAATATTCCCTGTTAAAACGAATATTCCCCAACCAATCGAATATTATATAACAACTTGCGTACCTTACAAAATTTATAAATATTACCCACAACTATAACATTATATCAAAATAACTCCATAATATTCAAAAATGATATTCATAGAAAATTCATCTTTATTTATAAAAGTTGGCGTCTTACATTTCATGTTAATTACGTGTTAAAGAAAAAGGAAGTGAAATTACAGTGAACATATATGTATAAACGTGGTTTGCAGAGTACCAAATATTATACCTGTATTGTATGATAATCATGAAATTGAACTGTGATTATATGAATTGGGTAAGAATTTAATAGAATATAGTTAGAATAAATCAAATTATTTTATAACTATGATTACAGTGCTCACTGTGTCAAGAATATCAACAATGGAGTTTTTGTTTTAAAAAAAATAGTGTTTTCAAAGAATTAGTTTATGATATTGTTGATTAGTGGTGGGTAATTGGTATATAGATGATTGTTAACATTTATGTGTAAATTACATCAATTATATGTATGTAATTAGTTGCTAGAATTTGTTAAACAGACCAAAAATGGTCTTCGTGCTTGGTTCTGTTAGTTTTTGGCACCCCAGCGCTAAAAAATGGAGCCCCAGCGCCAAAATTCGCGCCCTGGCACCAAAAGTTCACGCCGCAGTACTGAAATTCGTGCCCCAACGCCAATCTCATGCTGCGGCGCCACTGTATAGCCTAGTTCTCGCGCCGCGGCGCAGGAACAAAAGTTTGAATTGGACAGTTTTGGCCTCCTGTAGTAAAACGGCCATAACTTTCTTATATGAACTCTGATTGAGTTGATTCAAGATGATCCGGAACGAGGACGAGAAGACCTACAACTTTCATTCCAAACGTTTTTCCATTTGAGGTCTATAATAGTAGTCAAATTGATCATCTTTAGGACTGTTGTGTTTTCAGGGCGTCGGGCATGTACATATGCATGTGTAGTGCTCCTGACCATAAAAGATGATGTTCTAAGTTATAAAACTTGAATGTTAGTAAATATAATGATGCTTAACATTAATAAATGATGTATTAGATAAGTTTTTGAAGCATAGTAAGCACACACAAGAGAAGTAAGTCGGGCATGTGATGAATGAACGTCGAAACATCGTGCCAAGTGTTAACGAACTTAAAAAGTGTTTCAATTCAATTGAAATGAGTATTATAGGATATGAAATGGGTTTCATATAAAACCAATAAGTAGTCCTAGCAAGACTTAAGCACTTGAATGAACTTCGAGTTTGACTAAGAAGAAATATAGTGAGTTATAAGTCGAAAAGTTAACACAATTAAGTTGAACATTGTGTATTTATGATAGGAAGGGTTATGAGACGTAGAGTAAAGTTTAAATTACAAGTACTATGTGTTGTTATGTGACTAATAATTGATGTGTATGATTATATAATTGTGTATGGCACATGAAGTGTAGATAACCGTAAGCTGTTAAATTGTTATTGGTAAACAACGATCAAGACAAGTCTTTCGGTTCCTATTTTCTACGTGGACTTGATGAACTGTTTTAAATTGCATGATATGTTATGCATGTTGAATCATGAAATGTTAAAATCAATATATGACTGCATTGTTTTGGCTAAGTAATGATGATTGAGTAAGGAACTCAATCTTTATATTTGCTATGTGAATTAAAAGCATGTATGCCATGTTACTTTAATGAGATGTATATCTAAGTGAGTTATAGAGATCTGTATTCACGAAGATTACTTATGTTTTATGAGAAATGTATTTTATATTTTGAACGTAACATGTTGTTAAATTGTAAGTTGAGCTATCCAATGTATATGGATATTTAGTTATGATGTAAGACTTTGTATAGTCATTTTGTTGTAACGGTTCATGATATAAGATTGAATCAAAGAGATGTAGTGTAAAGGTTGCGATTTAGGGCAAGAAAGAAGGAAATGTATAAACGTTTTAAATATTTCGCTATTTTAGTGTTTTTAATATCGAATAATGATGTAAAAATTAGAGATTTAATGTATGGTTAACGACTGAAGTTGAGATTGAGATTTTAAATGGTATGAATTTTGGGGTCATTACAAGTTGGTATCAAAGTTGTAGGTTATAAACCTTAGGTGGGAGTACCGTAGGCTATAACCTTAGAGAAGGAATGTGAAGATAATGAAAGAATAAGCTCAGATAGAGTTTGATCAAGAAGAAGTAATTTAAGAAATTTATAAAGGAAGGATTAAAACATGCGTAAGAGGATTCAAAGAAGAATCTCGTAGAGTTATAAAGAATATGAAAGTGAGGTTAACCAACTCCAATAATAAGGATGTAAGGTGATAATAAATAGACAATATCTATAAGAAGAGAATGATAAAGAGGTCAAGAATAGAGAGTTATATTCAAGTATGGTGTAATTATACTCTTTAGTAGTTGATGTATGGTATCTGGGCTAAGAGATTCCTTCATAGAGCGGAGGTATATACGAACTAGCAACTCGGAACCTAGTTTGTTGGTTATTTGTGGGAAACCACTCAGCGTACCATATTGAAACTGTTAGAGACTCGATGTGTACCAAGTGTAGAAATGGACACGTATGATGAAAGTGTAGAACTCGAATGAAATATTGAGCTATGTAAATGAAGTTAGAAATTCTTAAAGGAAGAATTATTTTATAAACAAGAAGATTCAAAGAAGAATCTTGAAGAGATATAAAGATAAGAAATGGGAGTTTCCTAACTCCAATAGCTAAGATAACGAATAATGTCGTAAATGATGAAAAGGAAAGAATGAGGATCGTAAAACAAAACGATCACGGGTTAAGAAAAGAATTTTAAGAGAGATGATTATAGAATAAGGTCACGACGTGATCTGTTTAAGTTATAAAAGAAAGATGGTCTGTAATATTTGAATGATTATAGCTTAATGCTATGAAGATGCTGTACTATGAAATAGTATGAGATAACTCATGAGGAGTTATAGATGATGTGATACGAGGAATTCGTATCGAGCAAAGAGCAATTTAAAAGAAAGATAGAGTTAGGTAGAATTTCAATTGAGGACTCATGTGATGGCTGAGTTGTACAAATCTTTATATGGGCCAGGGTTTTGTGCTTGCACTTAGTTTATCACAATGATAATCATTGGAATGTTTGTGTCGCTCTATTTGCTATATGCATGTTGAGAAGGTCATTCTTTTCTCATGCGTATAACAGATAGGTAGAGTATAGTTAGAGAATATTATAAGGTTAAGTGTGAGTTCTTAAAACTCATACTTGTGGTAGGTTCGTGACTCATAATTATATGGTATGTTTTTGAACCCCTCAGTGAATGGACGCCTATGGTCTGACTAGGATAAGTTCTTAAACTCATATGATTGTGGCAAGTTCCTGAACTCATAACGTGTGGTAAGTTTGACGAACTGGGTATAGATAAGTGTGATTAGAGTATTGATGATGACAGGAATAGATAAACCTATTAAGCAATGGATCATTATAGAAAGTAGATTTGATGGTGGAAGCATAGGTATTCTAAATCTACTAGCTATGCTAGACTTTCGAAATTTATTAACTTCGTGCTGATGTTTACACTTCTATTTTCTTGAAAAATATTGGATCAAATGATGGAACCAAAGAGTTTTAACAACAATACTGTTATTCGTATGTCTATGCTAATTGCTTCGGCTAGACAAAAATGATTTGCAATATATCAAAATATATTTTATATCATTAATGCATCATGTAACCTGGTGCAAAGATGATAAAAATGATGGAGTCATCAATGCAGTATTATCTAGTGTTGGATGTGATCTAAGGATCGTCAACCCACTATGGTATGATGTAGTATGATAAAATCACCAAATGATGGAATCCTCAACGGACTATAAATACAGTGCGGTATCATGACGTCATAAAAAGAATTTTGAGATTTCTCTAAGATATGAGAATACATATGTATGTATGTTTCAGTTGATGTCCGAATTGTTGTAGAGGTCTATGCTATTTGATTCAGCTAGACAAATATTGAAAGATGTTCATGAAATTCAAACGTTCATTGAAAAGTTATGCCAAACCAAATTGTTGGTGCGGATTTAGATGTTAAAAAGCTGAGTTGAACAACCCTATAAGGGGACATGTTTTCGGGGACAATGGTTCTGAGCATAACGCATATAGTCGTTACAAAACACTACGTTGCGGCCCAACGTAGTGGTACAATAGGTTGGCCACCTTGTGTACGTGAGGAGAGTGTTTTCATTCTTTGTGATTGATAAACACTCTGGTTTGTAGTGTGAAGGATTGAGTTGAAGCACTAGTACACCGAGAATAGAGTTCACGGTCTTGTGACCCCTCAGCATTATTTGGAATCTTTTAAATTCCTGAGTTATTCATACTACTTCCCAATTATTAAACAATTGTGGAAGATTCTTGTTATTCTGCAAGATGAAAGTGAAAAAGAAAAGTATTCCTTAGAAAGAAGTAAGTTGTAGAATGCGATACTGAATGATGAATATGTTGAATAAGTGAGAAAAGAGATTTTGAAGTGAGAATGATATGAGTTATCAAAGAATAATATAAAACTTTTAATAGAAAAGTTAATAATTGTAAAATGATCTTTGTGAAAGAAATGGTTATAGAACCTAAGGAATGAATATAGTATTAACGTAAAATGTACTTTGATAGATTGAAAGAATAAATATTAATTGATAAAATTTTGAGGACGAAATTCTTAGAAGAAAGGGTGAATGTAATATCCCGAGTATTGATGATAACGATCCTTAGAAAAGGAAATGAATGGGTTAAAAGATATATAATACTCAAAATATAATTGAGTTTAAATGAAAGTTATGAAATGAAACCTAGAATTTGTTAGGTAATGAATGTAGTAGGAAATATAAAATTTATATTTAGATAAAATGATGAAAGATTTCTCTGAGTTATTTGTTTAATTTGTATCTTCGATTCTGGGGACAGAATTTTTGTAAGTAGGTAAGGTTGTAACGAATGAGTGGTTTGAGTTGTGATTCTGAGGAAAGAATCCTTGTAAGGAGGGAATGATGTAACAATCTAGATTTTTAATTATAATATTTAAATATTTATTGAATTATATAAATATTTAATGGATGTGTTTATCGTTGAATAAGTATTTGTTTAATTGATTTGATGTGATTTGATTATTTATTTGTTTAATAAATAATTAATGAGTTAAGGAAAGTAATTATTTTGAAATAGTAATCTAATTTAATTTAATAATTAAGTTAGAGAGTTTATAATGAATAAATAAATTATTATATTATGCAACGAATTGTTATTAGAATTAATTAAATTAAGTATGAAAACTTAATTAATTAGAATTGTAACAAATAACTATATTATAATTAGTTATTAAAATAAATTAAAATAATTTTAATTTAGTTTTGCCAAACAAGGGTTATATATATTAAGTCTTTAATTTTAAATAATTTTGCCAAACAAAACCCTATGGCTTTTGAATTTTTAAATTTGATTTATTAGTAATATAAATTAAATTAAACAAAATATAAATAATATATAATATATTTGGTAACTGATATTTTAATAGGGTTATTAAGTATATGGTAGTTTCGTACGTTTGGGTTTTAGTTTATTTGGTTTTACGTATATTGTTTGGCTTAAGCCTAAGAAAAGCTACAGAGAAAGGAAAAGTTCAGAAAGGTTTGAGAGAGTCTGAGAAAGAGAAGCAACAAGAGCTGAGTTCTTCAAGTTATTATTAGAGTTTAACATGAATTTCTTAACAACAAAAGGTATGTCTATGACCTTAATAATAGATACACATATAATTTATATGTCTCTGTGTATTTCTTTTACACTGAGTAGAAAGCTTTTACAAAATTCTTGTTAAACTATGTTTTTATAATTGTTATACTGGCATATATAGATATGTGATTGTATGTGTAGTAGGCTTATAAGATTTCATGTGACGCCCCCAAAATTAGGTATACATCACCCATCTTGGGTTGTCAGATACATGATATAGAATACAAATACAATTTACTAATACAACTGTCGTGTACAATACGCCAAAACATAACTGTGAGTTTGAATACAATTATTGTCTACTAGAGACTATACAAACTCAAAAGGAGTCCTCATATCAATTATTGTCACACTATTTAATAGAATAGTGAGGACTACTAATACTATCATCTGGTCCATCACTCTGTTTCCCGACTCGTCCCAGCTATATTTTCATTTCCTGAAGAGAACAGTGAAAGAAAGGGTGAGCTCAACTAGCCCAGTAAGAAATATTATGACTAAGATAATGCAGAATAAATTATCATTAGCCTTCAACAGTGTTAAACTGATAAAATATAACGAACATCAAGTTTAACTGCAGCGGAACAAGCAATCCATTAAAAGAGTCAAGTAGAGAATAAAATCTACTATCTTCTACGATTTAAAAGGTTTTTCAACACTGGTATCGCTGGGACTCAGTTTAATAAAATAATCCGCATCATCGAATCACCCCTGCACTCCAATTGAGTTGATTTAAGATGATCCGGAACGAGGACGAGTAGACCTACAACTTTCGTTCCATAAGTTTTTCAATTTGAGGTCTGTAACAGTAGTCAAATGGTCATCTTTAGGACTGTTGTGTTTTCGGGGATAATCGGAGGGCGTCGGGCATGCACATATGCATGTGTAGTGCTCCTGACCATAAAAAATGATGTTTTAAGTTATAAAACTTGAATGTTAGTAAATATAATGATGCTTAACATTAATAAATAATGTATTAGATAAGTTATTGAAGCATAGTAAGCACACACAAGAGAAGTAAATCGGGCGTGTGATGAATGAACGTCGAAACGTCGTGCCAAGTGTTAACGAACTTAAAAAGTATTTCAATTCAATTGAAATGAATATTATAGGATATGAAATGGGTTTCATATAAAACCAATGTAAGACCTCAACTTATTAATGAATAAAATCAAATTTTCTCTAATTGTTATTGTGAATAATAAGGTGTTAATTTGATATAATATTTTGGTAATGGGTGAAATGTGCAAATTTTGTAAAATAAACAAGTGGTTATAAAATATTCATTTTGTCGGGGAATATTCGTTTGGTCGTGGAATATTCTTTCTGTCGGAAAATATTCGTACGACAGCGTAGCTATTTGTGGGCCCCATAACGAAAAACGATTGGATGAAGATAACGATAAAAATTAAGTTTTTATAAATAACGGCGTAGTTGTTACCGTTAACACTGTTGGAATACTCGGTGGTTAAAATATAGTAATACGCGTGGTTGCACAGTAGCACACGATTTGCACAGTATTTTTGAATTATTGATTCTTACGAAGGAAGACACTACTCAATAATTGTTACAGTAGTTACTGTTCAATATTTTATTTTATTGATTCCATAATTACTGCATTGATATTTTATATTATTGTTGTTTCAATAATTGTCACTGCACAGTATTTCCCATTATCAGGTAAATAATTCATATTATTTAAATAATATTATTAGATAGCATTATTGGCAATGTCTAGAAAGTTCTGTCTAAGGAGAGGTTTGGTCACCTAATTGCGCGCCAGTAAGGAGAAATCCTTTTTGGAAAGCCCCCTCTTTCCTGGGAACGGCCTGGTTGTCATAAATGTGATTCTGTAATATTATTTGTGAATAATTAATTATTGATTCATATGATAAGGAAATATTTATTTTTTGTGAATATAAATGAGGGATATATTTTTGTGGTTAAAAATAAAGGAGTTAATGTTGAGGTTTTTATCAGTATTTTTGTCGGAATGGAGGTATTAAAAATCAGGATTTTTGAGATATTTTGCGGGGGTTATAATTTTTAATCCGACCGTTGGATCGTGGTAATTTTTGGATATGTTATACATATATAAGTTGAGTATATTTACACAAATTTTGAACCGTTGAAAATGAACGTATGATTTATTATGAATTTTACGAGATGACTAGTTTAGAAACTGTTGAATTTTTGGAGTTAATCATTTTGGTGGAAAATTCTAGAATTGGTGGGCCCCACTATTGGTTGGTGAAGAAATATGCTGAGATTTTTATTGAAATATGGTGGGTGGGAATAGTAGCAGGTAAAGCCATCAGGTTGCAGGTTAAGTCTGCTTCGGCGTGCTAACATTTTCCTATAAATAGAGGGCTAAGTTAGAATTGAAAATCACACTAGAAATAAGTTTTTTCTCTTTCTCTCTCTAGATTATTGAGTATATTTTGTGAGTATTTGGATACTTTGAGAGTTTCTATTCATCAGAGCAACTTTCTTTCAGCCTTATACCGGTATTCCGACCAGAAGTATTGATATTTTGAGGTAAGGAATATTATTTTCTTCTTAAATGATATTATTTTCTTCAATATCATTATGCTGAAATATTAACATGAGTTTTTATCAAATTTGGAACTTTTTGTGTCGGGGTTACTATTCACGTATACGTTACTATTCACGTATACGACACTATTCACGAATACGACACTATTCACCGAAAAATAAAATTTTCCCTTTTTGTCCAAGATGTCTATTATGGTTACTATCTTTGATTGTACCCATGTTTTGATCTTTATTTTTAAATTCTGCTTCACAATTGATTATTATGAAGTATTATTGCTCTTGGATAAATTGTTATACGAATCCCTACTATTTATCCTTCTGTCTCACTAGATTCGTTTTTTTTAAGATATTTTTCATCATCCTCAGTTCTAAATGATGATATTACTGAATATCTTTGGTCTGTAGTGCAAAGATGTATGATTACCTGATGAATATCTTTGGCCTGTAGTGCAAAGATGAACAGGTGTTGAGATGAACATGACTGACTGGTGATACAAATGAATATCTTTGGCCTGTAGTGCAAAAATGAATATTTGGTTAAAGATGATTATTAATTGATGTTACAGGGATAAAATATTGATGATGGACTTTTAAATCTTAGGAGATAGTAGAATTCATTCTCTACTTGACTCTTCTAATGGTTTGCTGTTTCCGCTGCAGTTGTTGATCTAAAACTTGTTGTCGATTATATTCTATCAGATTTTTCCCTGTTGAATACTAATGATAATTTGTTGTATATTATCCTAGTCATAATATTCTTTACTGGGCTAGTTGAGCTCACCCTTTTTCTTTTTGTTTCATTTTTCTTCTCAGGAGGTGAGAACATAGCAGGATCTAGTCGGGGTATGGAGTGATAGTTCTAGAAAAATGTTTCAGCAGTCCTCACTATTTCTATAAAATAGTGTTTGAATAATTGTAATGAGGACTTATTTGAGTGTGGATATTGTCTAGAAGAAAATATTTATATTTAAACTCACAGTATGTGTTGTCGTATTTTGCACTACAATTGTATTATTGAAGTTATAGTTTGCTTTTTGTACCATGTATTTGGCGACTCAGAATGGGTGTTATATACCTATTTTGGGGGCGTCACAGTTGGTATCAGAGCTTATGGATATAATCCCTGGCTGAGATGTGAGACAAGAACTAGGAGGGGAGAAACGGGAAATTCCTTCGCTAATATGACCTGACTAAGTTTATTTGGTCGGTCAGAGTATAGGGATAATATATGACATGACTATTAACCCTTGTTTTATGGAAGTATTTAAGAATTGCAGCTGAGAACGTTAATAATGGAGTAAATCAGACCGTGGAGACACCTTTGATCACCACCCAGGAGAACGTGCAATAGGAAGGCAATATTCCTCCTGTAAACAACGTTACCGAGCAAACGATGAATGATGAATTATTTAGGAGTTTTTTACAGTTCATGCAAAATCAGACGAGGGAGACTCGTGTACAGAATACGGGTGGAAATGATAACAATGCGCGGTTTGTTACAGCCAAGCAGTTTAAAGAATTGGGACCACCAGAATTTAAAGGAAAGCCGAATCCAATCATGGCGAAAACGTGGGTCAAGCAAATTACCAAGATATTCGATGTCTTGGGATGCACGGAGGAACAGAAGGTTCCATTCGCCACCTTTATGTTCCGCGGTGAGGCAGACTACTGGTGGGAAGTCTGTGAAGCGTACCCAGCCTGACGCAGTCAACATGTCCTGGGAAACATTTCAGAAACTGTTCAATGACAAGTACTTTCCTGAAAGTATTCGTCATATGAAAGAGGTGGAGTTTATCAGACTGGAACAAAATAACATGACGGTGTCCCAGTATGAGGCGAAGTTTGCAGAGTTATCCAGGTTTGCACCTCATTTGGTCGAAAATGAGGAACGAATGACAAGGATGTTTCTGAGAGGTCTAAAACCCGAGATTCGGCAATATCTTATCTCTCATAAATTTTCTTTATATTCAGATGTTGTAAACAGGGCTCAATTATTAGAGCGAGATAATGAGTATGTGCAACCGAGGGACCACAACCAGGGTCATACTGGTGGCGGCAGTCATCGAAGCAATGAAAACCAGCAGGGAGGAAAACATTCGGACAAAGGCGGTAACCACTCTGGTGGTAATCGTGGCCGTGATAATAGAAGGAGCGAGTCGGGAGGAGATTTCAAGAAGAGAAGGTAAAACAATGATAATGTGAAGATGTCAGGACAAACATCAACTGCTTTTAGGGGAGGAGAACGAGCACCGGTCATTTGTTACAAATGCGGGAAGGAGGGACACATCAGCCCAAACTGTTCACAACAGTTCAAGGTATGTTATAACTATGGAAAGGAAGGTCATATAGCTAAAGATTGTCTTATTGCAAAAACCAAGTTCAACGGGGATAATGACTCTGACGGCTGTTCCGGACAAGTCAAAGTCGGTGGTTCCTGGGAGGGCGTTTGTCGTGACTGCCCAAAACGCGAGGAACCCAAACGAGGTGATCACGGGTAAGCTAATCATAAACACTTGCAAAGTTTATACCTTATTAGATACCGGTTCTACCCATTCTTTTATCTCTCCTGCTTGTGCTCAACGTTTAAACTTGACTCCAGAGAAATTAGACTTTGACCTATCTGTGGAGACTCCGTTAGGAGAAACTTTCATTACATCTACAGTTTATAAATCTTGCTTAATCCAAGTTGGCACAATCACATTACCTGTTGACCTTATCTCTTTAAAGATACTTGCTTTTGATGTGATTTTAGGAATTGATTGGTTAACTACTCATTATGCCAAAATTGATTATTTTCGTAAGGTTGTTAGTTTTCATATTCCTAACCAACCTGTCATGCGAATTCAAGCAACCAAACCACTAAAATCAATCGCTGTCATACCAAGCCATAAAGCCATTTATTTATTGAAAAACGAATGTCAAGCTTTCATAGCCCATGTTATGAACTTGAACAAAAACACGTCAGATTTGAATAATATTTCTGTTGTTAGTGAATTTCCTGACGTATTTCCTGAAGAACTTCCCGGTCTACCCCAGAACGTGAAGTTGAATTCCTTATTGACCTTGAACCTGGTACAAAGCCCATTTCTAAAACTCCATATCGAATGGCTCCTATTAAACTTCAGGAGTTAAAGGTTCAACTACAGGAGTTGTTGGACATCGGTTTTATTCGTCCTAGTACATCTCCTTGGGGTGCTCCTATGTTATTCGTAAAGAAGAAAGACGGGAGTATGCGACTTTGTATCGACTATCGAAAATTGAACCACGTCACCATCAAGAATAGGTATCCGCTACCTCGCATTGATGACCTGTTCGACCAGTTACAAGGAGCACAATTCTTTTCAAAGATCGACCTTCGTTCTGGATATCATCAGCTAAAGATTAAAACTGAGGATATTCCAAAGACTGCCTTCAGAACTCGGTACGAGCATTATGAATTCTTAGTCATGTCTTTTGGATTGACTAATGCTCCTGCTGCCTTCATGGATATGATGAACCGTGCATTCAAAGAATATTTAGATCAGTTCATTGTTGTCTTTATTGATGACATCCTCATCTATTCCAAAAGCCATGAAGATCATGAGCGCCATTTGAAGCTGGTACTGCAAAGGCTTCGTGAAAACAAGCTATATGCCAAATTGAAGAAATACGAGTTCTGGCTTGAGGAAGTAGCATTCCTTGGGCACGTGGTGTCAAAACATGGAGTATCTGTCGACCCGGCGAAGATTGAAGCCATACAAAGTTGGGAGCAACCGAAGTCGGTGACCGAAGTACGTAGCTTTCTGGGCTTAGCTGGGTATTACCAGAGATTCGTGGAAGGATTTTCTAGAATTGCTACTCTGTTAACTCAGCTGACTCGGAAGGATACAAAATTCGGTTGGTGCGAGGATTGTGAGAAGAGTTTTCAAGAATTCAAGAGGAGACTCATTTTGGCACCTGTTCTGACAATACCATCTGGTTCGGATGGATTTGTTATCTATAGCGATGCTTCAGGCAAAGGGTTAGGATGTGTTCTCATGCAATATAGAAAAGGCATAGCCTATGCCTCGCGACAACTCAAAGAATATGAGAGGAATTATCCTACTCATGATTTGGAGTTGGCAGCAGTCGTTTTCACATTGAAGATTTGGAGACACTACCTGTATGGGGAGAAAGTGGAGATCTATACGGATCATAAAAGCCTCAAATATTTCTTCACCCAAAAGGAACTCAACATGTGGCAACGACGTTGGCTTGAGCTGTTGAAAGATTACGATCATACCATCCAATATCATCCTGGAAAAGCGAACGTAGTAGCTGACGCATTGAGTAGAAGATCATACGCGGGTACGAGTGCAATAGTGTTAACACAAAGGCCCATTTTGTATAATTTGCAAAGGATGGAGATAGAGATGAAGGCTCCAAGTACCCACATGATGATATCAAATATACGAGTAGAACCGACTTTAATTGATAAAGTTAAAGCCGCTCAAGCTACGGACATGGAGTTGATGCGTATGAAGAAAAAAGTGCAAGAAGATGCTATTCTAGAAGCAAGAATCGATGAAGAAGGAATACTTCGAATCAACTCCAGACTTTGTATTCCTAACGATTTTGACTTGAAGCATAGAATCATGATGGAGGCACACAACACACCATTTGCAATCCATCCTGGGAGTACCAAAATGTATCACGATCTTCGACATACATTTTGGTGGAGCAATATGAAAAGAGAGATCGCGGAGTTTATCTCGAGGTGTTTAACTTGTCAACGTGTAAAAGCGGAGCATCAAGTACCAAATGGTCCATTGCAACAACTTGAGATTCTGAAATGGAAGTGGGAACACATTACTATGGATTTCGTTACGGGTCTTCCCAAGGTGTCTCAAGGCATAGATGCGATTTGGGTCATTGTTGATAGATTAACCTAGTCTGCCCATTTCTTGCCTATACGTGAGACTTATTCCCTTGAACGTCTTTCTCGTATGTACGTGAATGAGATTGTGAGATTTCATGGCATGCCAGTATCCATAGTTTCGGATCGTGACCCAAGATTCACTTCATGATTTTGGGTTAGCTTGCAAAAAGCTGTGGGCACGAATTTACGATTTAGTTCAGCATACCATCCTCAAACGGACGGGCAATCAGAGAGGACTATTCAAACCCTTGAAGATCTATTAAGACTCTGTGTTCTAGATTTCAAAGAAAGTTGGGATAAGTACTTGCCACTGGGGGAATTCTCCTACAACAACAGTTATCAGGTGAGCATAGGTGTGGCTCTATTCGAGGTGTTGTATGGAAGAAAATGTCGTTCTCCAGTATGCTGGGACGAGGTGGATGAAGCAACATTGTTGGGACCAGAGTTGGTACACATGCTACAGAGAAGATCCAAATGATTCGACAACGTATACAAACGGCACAGGATCGACAAAAGAGTTATGCAGATCTTCATCGGAAGGACGTGGAATTTAATATTGGGGATCACGTATTGTTACGTGTTGCACCATGGAAGGGAGTTACAAGATTTGGGAAGAGAGGAAAGCTCAATCCAAGATTTGTTGGTCCATTTGAGATTCTTGAGCGAATAGGAAATGTGGCCTATAGACTCGCATTACCTCCAAGTATGTCTCGTGTTCATAATGTTTTTCACATATCTATGCTTCGTAAATATGTTAAAGACCCAAACCACATTATTGAGTTAGAACCAGACGAGATAGCCCAAAGAATTACACCAGTCTGCTCAAGGTCCAAAAATACCCGTACATGCTGAATCCTCCGGACAAGGAGGAACCCAAGGTCCGTATACTGCTAGTTCCAGTCGAAGGAATCCACATAAGGATCATCAGATTCCTCCAGCTTCAGTTACACGACGATTGTCTCCACCAGCGAATCCTGAGTTCGCACAATCTCCTGTAAAGGTGCCAGCCAGCGTAATGGCTATGTTATTTCCCAAACCGATACCGGTAAAGGAGAAAGAAGTCTTTGTTCCAGATCCCGCAGTGGAAGAAGAGGAACGAAAAATTAAACAAGACATCGTCAGAATGATGTCAGGCATACGCATCATTGTCCATGATGAACATACAAACAAATACACCCCAAACGATGATTGCCCAGACGTAATGGTCATCATTCGGGAGAAGGAGGTTGATGATAGCCCCTCCATCACTACAGTCCACCAAGGATTTGCCCTCGACAATTGGAGTACCACTCCTTGCATTTGCCGACGAGGGTAAAAAGGGAAGAAACTCTCTCTACCTTGTAGATAGCAATAACTGCTTACTTTTTTTGTACAGTATTAGCAGTTACTTTTGTCATTATAGGCTAACACTTTGTGTGATTGAACAGTGTTATATACTAAGTGAAAGCATATTTTATTTCAGGACTCTGAATTTAGATGTGCCTGTACTTGCTGATGAGGTGCCTTTTCTCCACAAGGACTGTAACTTTGATGTAAAGTTGGACTCAGACTTGATGGAAATACAAGAGGACTATGAGATACCTCAGGAGATCAAAGAATGGGTCGAAGACAAACCCAAGCGAAATCTTGATCAAACCACCTCTTTTAAACCACGGAACCTTAGAAAACCCGAAACAAATCCAGATTGGGACGGACCTCACTCCAAACCAAAGGAATGACATGGTTACTCTATTGACTATATTCCAGGATGTGTTTGCATGGTCTCGCGAAGATATAGTCAGTTTATACACGGACATTATCATTCATCGCCTTCCCATCAAAGGGGGATTCAAGCCACTCAGGCAGAAGCTCAGGCGATTAAAACCTGAGTGGAAGTTAAAAATTAAAGAAGAAATTGTGAAACAATTTCAAGCCGGCATCATCATGGTGTCAACATACCCTGAATGGCTATCCAACATAGTCCCCGTTCCGAAACCTAGAAAGAATGTGCGAGGTTGTATGGATTACAGAGATTTGAATAAAGCTTGCCTCAAAGACAGCTTTCCCGTGCCATTCATCCAGATACTTGTTGACAATACAGCTCGATACGATATGTACTCCTTTACTGATTGCTTTGCGAGGTACCATCCAATCGTGGTTGCTGAGGAAGATCGTGAGAAAATTGTTTTTATCACTCCTTGGGGAACCTTTTGCTACGGATGATTGTCATTCGGCCTCATCAATGTCGGAGTTACCTATCAGTGAGCCATAGGAATCTTTTCCACAATCTAATGTATAAAAAAAAAGAAAAAAAAAGAAAAAAGAAAAAAAAAAGAAAAAAGAAAAAAAAAGAAAAAAGGAAAAAAGAAAAAAGAAGAAAAAGAAAAAAACTCTTCAATAAGTTCTACAGTTGCTGCCTTACCATCGGCAGGTTCTACAGATGGCTTCGGATTTTGAAGAAGAATCCTTCCTCCACATTCCTTTAGAATAGGAATGATTTTGCGAGTGTGCTAGCAACCTTGGCCTCCGTGGTTAACATACATGACAAGGAAGACATGCCAATCCACACATTTTTCCAACAAAAAGCTCCAGCCTATGGGAATTACATTGAAAAGTATCGGATGACCTACCTCCCATCCAGCATCCTTGGTATCAACACATCAAGAATTACTTACAAGATAGATCTACACCCGCTGAGGTGAGCCCGACTGAGAAAAGACAGATCCATCAATTTACTATAAAATTCTACCTGAGCGAACATGCACTCTACAAAAGAGATGCAATACTAGGTATCCTCAGATGTTTGGACGAGGACCAAGCTCAGAGGCTATGGATGAAATCCATGGGAAAGTATGTGGCCCACACATGAGTGACCCTCTACTTGTAAAGAAGATCCTACAACAGAAAAGTCCGACTACGGCAGTTCAAACAACACGACTTGATTTTGAAAAAAGATCGTTAACAACCAAGCTCAGTCAAAAGGAAAATTCTCCCCGAACTGGGAAGGCCCGTTTATCGTCAAGGAGGTATTGACAGGAGGTGCTTTCAGATTACAGGAAATGGACGGCGATGAATTTTCGTAACTCATCAATTCAGACACCATGAAACGGTACTATGTCTGAGGTTACCATCAAGCGAACATCCTGGTTTTGGATCATTAGATCACCAGTTATTTCAGGTTCTTTATCCCTCACTACATACCGCCTTTCCTTTTTACCCATCTGCCCCTCAGGGAAAAACACAGTTTTCAAACCAGCAGCCTGGTTTCACTTCGTTTCACACTTTCAGTTTATCCCACCAGGGATTAAACCTTTCACACCTTCAATTTATCCCGTACATGGGATTAAAACTTTTCATCTGCAATCCGCCCTGTACATGGGTGAACTACGTCGACCTGATCTCCCCAATACACGGGAATACGTAGGCAGCCATCTTTATGGTCCGGTCTCACCACAGAAAAATAAAAACAAACATACTCCTATCCATAACCACGTACAGAAATAAGTCCCAAGGCACCAAAGATGGTAGGGAATACACACAGATCGACGATCCATTCTGAAAATCCTGAGACATCTCATTTTCCATCCATCAAGGAGGAGTTCAGAATACATCCAGATCACGAAGTCCTGGAGAAACAAGCGAACATCAAGCAAGTAACGAGGCACAACTAAAAAGGATGTGAATCAACATATATTTCCCTACCATATATAATTTTGTTTGATATATACAATGTGTACTATACATGACAAAAATGGCTAAGCTAGTCTGTGCAGGAAAATCCAAGCCCTTCTACAAATCAATGTATATGCGCACAATCGAATTCAACATGGCATCCCTCTCAGAGGAAGGGTGTAACACTGTAAACTCCTGCCCTATGGTAACAAAGCGACCTAAAATTTCCACAGCCATCTGTATGGTGACGCGATGCTCATCAATACGTGTGCTCATCTCTGCGATGATACCAATGGTATGAGACCTCACTACAGTGCTATCTGTAATAGCGACATCTCGGGCATATATAACCTATTCTCGCTCAACAACAGCAGTATCCCTTTGAGTTAGAGCATCATCTCTCTTAACCAAAGCGACATCTCTATCATAAAGAGCTATCAACATTAAAGCCCACATCCACTACCTGTCCACCATATGGTACAGAGATAAAAGCTTCTCGTGATCTCAACGTCTAATCAGCCCATCTGTCAAAACAACTATCCCAGACAACAAGCGAGGCTGGGGCAATTTCAAATTTGGCGACAACCGGATATTAGGTCCCTTACAACAAGATTGGGGCAATCTCAGTAGCAGCGATAACTCGACACTGGGGCATTTATCAACCATCCTAAAGTAGAAAATGCACCAGTCAGCGCCATCATCATGGTTTATCATCATCTCACTGGCGATTCAGATATTATTCAATAGCGACTTGGTCCACAAAGAGAGTTTCTCATATGAATCCACGGTAAGAATATGCAAAAGGACTGGGGCATTTTGCGATTCCAAGGAATGAAAGGAGTTTAAGGCGGGATAAGCCTCTCATCAAAAGAAGGGGGAGAACTCCTAAAAGGAATCATGGCGATATAAGCGTGCCCCTACGAAAGAAGGGGAAAATTCCCAAAAATTGAGACCTCTACAACGAAACTCAAATCTGGATAGCAAAATAGCGAGCTGCACCTTCTAGGGATATTAGCGGCATTCGACTCATCAGTTCAGCCGAGTTGCGAATCAAAAGCTTAAGGAAATGGGGCACCTACCCCAAAAGTGACAGGAAACTCCAAATCACCTCAAAAAGGGTGAGACATCTGGTTGTTGTCATCAATCTAGCATAACATCAGATGAAGTCTAGTGAAGTAATCCGTGGAATATTACTTCAGTGAAGGTATCGAAAGATCTGGTATTCTAAACCATTGCCATCAATACAGCGCGACATCAACACAGTTCAGCGATGAAAGCTTCGTATACCACCGTTCGAGTGGGAACCGGAAAAGTTTGGCGATCAGCAGGATAGTCACCGTTGCAACTACCAGCGAATACATCGGGAGGGTCTGGGGATTTCAGAACATCATCCCCGTCAGAGATATGGAAAACATCTCAACTTATCTTCATCAAACAAGCATCAACGATTAAATGCCAAACCATTAGAGTCAACGCCAGCATAGGCATAAGCAATTATCGGTAATGGTAAAGCGATTTGCAAAAACATTTTAAACATTTATCATAACATTGCGATATGCGAAATGCGATATACGAATTGCAATGTGCGATTTGTGATGTACGATTTACGATGTACGATTTGGCCAAATGCGAAAAGCGAAGTACGAAATGCGATGTGCGATTTACGAACTGTGATTTGCGAAAACATTTTCACGTTCATCATAAACATTCACTACATCGCGATTTGCATCATTATAAATACTTTGTCATGTTTCAAGTGTCTACTAATCTTTATCATGTCCATTCCATTGCATTGCATGAACATGATAAAGAGGGGCATCTGTAGACACTCAAAATTTTCTTTTCTTGTTACTAACCATGCAGGAGGGCAAACGCGTCTTTTTTAGACTCTAGAGATAACCCTGGAGGACTACGACATCAACTTCAAACCCCAGAGATCACCCCGAGAGATCCAGTTTCTAACCCCGGAGATAGCCCCCGGAAATCAGGTTCCAACCCCGGAGATAATCCCGAGAAAGTCAGTTTCAACCTCGGAGATAACCCCAGAGGATCAAGATCAAACCCTGGAGATAGCCCCAGGAGGTCAAGCCAACCTCAGAGATAACCCTGAGGATAGTCAAAGTCAACATCAAATCAACCTCAGAGATAACCCTGAGAAACGACTGCTACAATTGCGAAAAAATCGGAGATAACCCCGGGAGGGGCAAAATGGTTATTTTGCTAACTCAACTTCAACTCACATCAAATAAACTCATGTCAACTCAAAATACTTCAAGGGAAGTCCCACAAGAGTGATATCTTAACTTCCGAGCGCAAACTACGTAAAACGGCTCAACGGATTGCCTGACGGACAACCGAGAATGCCATTTCGGTCATGGACCCATCTTCTTGGAATCAAAAAGGTCAAATCATATGTCATTGTGTAGCTCTCAGAAAGAGCTTTCCGGAATGATATGGCACGCGTCCATCGGACTCCCGGATTGAAAGTTATGAGCGACCGAGCGAACAGCGCGTACGTACTTCGACACGGCGGGACCCACACTGCCTGGGGCACCCCGGGTAGCCGTAGGTACACCTGCTACTAGGTGTCACAGGTAGACCTGCGGCTCCCCCCTCTATAAATATAGGGCTTGGGGTGCTGATTTTCCAAGAGAAAACGGTGAGGAAGCCATGCCTAATTTGCTCTGCACTCATCTCAAGCAGTGTACTTTCCCCTTTTAAACACCTGTGAGCTCATATATAGCCCTTTTGTACCTACAAAAGTCTGTGTTTACTCACTCTAAAGATATAGAAGTCTTCTTTGGCAGCCCACTGTAAGCCTTCTCACACACTTTAGAGTCTTTCTCTTCATTTTTGCACACACCCTTCTATACGTTAAGAGTCGTGTTGCTTGCTTTTGCCCGAACTTCGGTCCGTGATTTCATTTCAGTCTATATATATATTATATATATATTTACATATATATTGACTAATATTATTGAGTTATGCCTCGATTAAGCCTAGACTTCGGTCTAGAGCGTTTATTTGCTTTCCTATATATATATATATATATATATATATATATATATATATATATATATACTGCATGTCGAATTTTGTTCGATGAGCCTCGACTTCGGTCTGGAGCGTTTACTTGCTTTAATATATATATACTTATATATATTATTTGTGGTCGAACTCTGTTCGATGAGCCTGGATTTTACATCCGGAGCGTTTACGTGCTTTAATATATATATATATATATATATATATATATACTTATATATATTATCTGTGGTCGAACTCTGTTCGATGAGCCTGAATTTTACATCCGGAGCGTTTACGTGCTTTAATATATATATACTTATATATATATATATATATATATATATATATATATATATATATATATATATATATATATATTAACTGTGGTCGAACTCTGTTCGATGAGCCTGGATTTTACATCCGGTGCGTTTATATGCTTTTATATATATATATATATATATATATATATATATATATATATATATTTACATTTCGTCCCACCTGGAGTTTACTTCGTGGTGGTTGACCGTATTTACAACTTTCTGTACATTTCGTCCCACCTGGAGTTTACTTCGTGGTGGTTGATCGTTTTTACAGCTTTCTGTACATTTTGTCCCGCCTGGAGTTTCCTCCGTGGCGGTTGATAGCTTTTACAGCTTTATTTACATTTCTGATCCCCCATGGAGGTACTTCGTGGTTGGTGATCATGTCTGTATATATATATTTATAGCTTATATATATATATATATATATATATATACTTGCTTACTGCATTTATATCAATTGCGACATCATGTGAGCCTATGAATCATGTGATCACAGATTCATCCCATTGGATCTAGATTCGGTTCCCGTGATGGACATTTTCAGCTGCGAGCATCTTGTAAATTATTATGTGGTGTCTGGATTTCCTCAGATGGTTTACATACCCACGAGGAATTCAACCCCTTTTTGTACATTATTTTCGTACGGATGCCGCGCATCTGTCAAATAAAATCAATCCAGCCGAATATGGAATAAAATGGGTGTGTAAAAGGTCTCAATTACTATTGAGCATCAGGGTTTAAAAAACCTCTTTTATAAAATATCACTGCCATATAGTGCTTAAAATTGAATTTTTACATAAAATTCAAGCCCTGTGTATATAGGTGCGAACGAGGCCTCGCACTACTTCCAAATAACAGCACATTGACCCACACACACACACACACACACACATTTAGATAACAATTTCTTAAAAAGAGATGGTCACCGTGGTAACACGGATGTCGGGGGGTGCCTAACACCTTCCCTCCGTATAACCAAGTCCCTGGACCCTAATGAATCTCGGTTTCACCGACCCGTTTAGCAGTGTCACATCACTGGGTCAATGTGCAAACCTTTTCTCAGTTGTATTGGTACAACCATTTAAAAAACCAACTGGTGACTCTTATAGTCCAATCGTCGACATTATACATGTCGGACCTTTTTCACTTATTTTTTCAAACAAATCTCTCGTAAAATGAGAACACCAAAGAATAAGTAACGAAAAGGGATAATTAAAAATCCCGACGTCGATAGGGTTTTCTCGAATTGCTACTCCATTAACTCAGCTGACTCGAAAAGATACAAAATTCGATTGGAGTGAGGAATGTGAGAAGAGTTTTCAAGAACACAAGAGGAGACTCATTTTAGAACCTATTCTGACAATACCATTTGGCTCGGAGGGATTTGTCATCTACAGTGATGCTTCGGGAAAAGGGTTAGGATGTGTTCTCATGCAACATGGGAAAGTCATAGCTTATGCCTCTCGACAACTCAAAAAATATGAGAGGAATTATCCTACTCATAATCTAGAGTTGGCAGCTGTTGTCTTCGCACTTAAAATTTGGAGGCATTACTTGTATGGGGAGAAAGTGGAGATCTATACGGATCATAAAAGTCTCAAATATTTCTTCACTCAAAAGGAACTCAACATGCGGCAACGACGTTGGCTCGAACTGTTAAAAGATTATGATCATACTATTTAATACCATCCTAGAAAAATAAACGTAGTAGCTGACGCATTGAGTAGAAGATCATATACGGGTACGAGTGCGATATTGTCAACGCAAATGCCCATTTTATATGACTTACAAAGGATAGAGATAGAGTTAAAGACTCTAGGGATCCACGTGATGATGACAAATATACGAGTAGAACCGACTTTAATTGATAAAGTTAAAGCTACTCAAGCTATAGACCTGGAGCTGATGCGTATGAAAAAGAAAGTGCTAGAAGGTGCTATCCCGAAAGCAAGAATCGATGAAGAAGGAATACTTCGAGTCAATTCTAGACTTTGTGTTCCTAACGATTCTGACTTGAAGTATAAAATCATGATGGAGGCGCATAACACACCGTTTGCAATCCATCCTGGGTGTACCAAAATGTATCGTGATCTTTGACATACAGTTTGGTAGAGCAATATGAAGAGAGAGATAGCGGAGTTTATCTCAAGATGTTTAACTTGTCAACGAGTCAAGACGGAGCATCAAGTACCAAAAGGTCCATTGCAACCACTTGAAATTCTAGAATAGAAGTGGGAGCACATTATCATGGATTTCTTTACTGGTCTTCCTAAGGTTTTTCAAGGTATAGATGTAATTTGGGTCATTGTTGATAGATTGACTAAGTCGGCTCATTTCTTATCTATACGAGAAACTTATTCACTTGAACTTCTTGCTCATATTTACATAAATGAGATTGTAAGACTGCATAGTATGCCAGTATCCATAGTTTCTGATCGAGACCCAAGATTCACTTTACAATTTTGGGTTAGTTTGCAAAAAGCTATGGACACAGATTTACGATTTAGTTCGGCGTATCATCCTCAAACAGACGGACAGTCGGAGAGGACTATTCAAACTCTTGAGGATCTATTAAGACTCTATGTCCTTGACTTCAAAAGAAGTTGGGACAAGTTCTTACTATTGGTGGAATTTTTCTACAATAACAGTTATCAAGCAAGTATCGGCATGGCTCCATTTGAGGCGTTGTATGGAAGAAAGTGTCGTTCTCTAGTATGCTTGGATGAGGTGGGTGAAGCAACGTTGTTGGGACCAGAATTGGTATGCATGACAATGAAAAAGATTTAAATGATCCGACAACATATAAAAATCTCACAAGATCGACAAAAGAGTTATGCTGATCTTCATCGGAAAGACATGGAATTAAATGTTGGAGAACATGTGTTATTACGTGTTGCTCCATGGAAGGGAGTTATGAGATTTGGAAATAGAGGAAAGCTCAATCCTTGATTTATTGGTCCATTTGAAATCATTGACCGAGTAGGAACTGTGGCCTATAGACTCGCTTTACCGCCAAATATGTCTCGTGTTCATAACATTTTTCACATAGCCATGTTACGTAAATATATGGAAGACCCGAACTACATTATTGAGTTAGAACCGGACGAAATAACGAAAGATTTAACGTATGAAGAGGTTCTTGTTAAAATCTTGGATAAGAAGGAATATATTCTACGCTCCAAAGTTATACCTCAAGTCAAAATTTTGTGGAGAAACCACGATATTGAGGAAATGACCTAGGAGTTAGAATCTGAAATGAGATCAAGGTATCCTCACCTCTTCGTCATACTAGGTATGCACCCTAATTTTGAGGGCGAAATTTCATAAGAAGGGGAGGTTGTAAGACCCCAATTTTTATGAATAAAGATGAATTTTCTATAAATATCATTTTTGAATATTAAGGAGTAAATTTGATATAATGTTATAGTTGTGGGTAATATTTATAATTTTTGTAAAGTACTTAAGTTGTTATATTATATTCGATTGGTCGGAGAATATTCATTTTAACAGGGAATATTCGTACGACAGCACAATCATTGGTGGACTCCACAACGAAATTATTGTCGGATTGAGAAACGACAAAAATATTATTTTATAAAAATAACGACGAAAGTTTTACCGTTAACTATTGAAATATCTAGTGTTAAAAGTACAGTAATACGCGTAGTTGCATAGTAGCACACGATATTAATTATTGATGCTTACGTGAGAAGTAACTCAGTTATATTCAATTATTGCTACAATAATTGCTGCATAGTATCTCACGTTATTTGATGCAATTATTGTCAATATTTTATATATTATTAAATCAATAATTGAGATGATACAGTTATTCGCATTATTATTTGCAATATTGACGATGTCTAGAAAGTTCTGTCGAGGAGAGGTTTGGTCACCTAATCGCGCGTCAATAGGGAGAAATCCTTATTGGAAAGCCCTCTCTCCTAGGAATGATCTGGTTGTTAAATATTGCGAATAATAATAATGATTAATAAATGTTGTTAAAAATATTGAGGGGATTTTTATGAAGTATTTATGTAATTTTTGCTTATTTTATGGATCCCCATTTACCCATTTTTCAAAAATAATCAGTAGAAAGTTATTCAGTGTATATATATATATATATATATATATATATATATATATATATATATATATAAAAAGCGGGGCCCACATGTGATGAAGACATATGGTGGGGCCCACTGGTGGAAGACTTTTGGGAGGGGGAAGCTGAAGTTGTTCACATGTGGGTTTTTTTTGTTGTTGAAATTATGTATATATATATATATATATATATATATATATATTAATAAGTTTTATTTTTTATGAAAAATAGAATATATTATATTTTATTAAATATTATATTATTAAAGTTGAAAAAAAGGAAACGTCAGAAATTTTTTTCCCCCGTGACGTTTTCGTCCAAAAACCTATTGTTGGTCCGTGATAATTTTTTTCTAAATAGTATCCTTTCATTCTCCTATAAATAGGATGCTTAGTTAGAATTAAAAATCACATCAGAATCAGAGAATTCTTCTTCTATAATATTGAGCGTATTTCTTTCGAGATTTAGAAAGCTTTGAGCGTAGAAAACAGTAAAAATTTTCTTCAAGAATATCCCCGCTATACCAGTTGGAATACTCTTCTTTTTAAGGTAAGGGATATTACTTCGTTTCAAATTTCGAATTCTATACTCATTTTGTTAAAGTTTTGGCTTCTATACTCCATGAAATTAGTAGAATATCCTTGATATTTGTGCTTCACCCAGTATCTTTTCATGGAAATATTATTTTGAGCATTCTTGATAAGTTTTAACTTTTTCATGTCGGAGTACTATTCATGGGTTAATATTCTTGAATTACTATTCACGAGATACTATTCACTCGATTACTATTTACCTGAGATACTATTCATTACAAAAATTAATTTTTTTTCGGTCCAAATCATTTTTGATACAATATTATTCTTGAATTTTACTCCACAAAATAGTATCATGTTGACAATTTGGACATTATCGAATTCTGGATAAATTAAATTATAAATCTTTAAAAATTTATCCTTTGCTTTCATTTAATTGAATTCTTATATCATTGTCATCATCCGCATGCTTATATTATTATGAAAGTCATCTTTGGCCCGTAGTGCATAGATGGACTTGGTATGATTATGACCAGGGATTATTCGGTATAATCATGACCGTAATGTTATAAATGTTATGGTAAAAGTCCTCATTAGCCCGTAGTGCATTGATGGACAGTTGTTGGCATGATCATGACCATTGATGAAAACACGAATATCCTTGGCCCGTAGTGCATGGATAATTTGTGGTTGTGATACTAATGAATATCCTTGGCCGTAGTGCAGGGATGATGTGGATTATTTATTAAGCTGAGTCTCAGCGATAAAATTGATGATAAATTCTTTTAAATCATAGAAGATAGTAGATATCATGCTCTACTTGAGTCTTCTAATGGATTGCTTGTTCCGCTACAGTTAAACTTGATGTTTATTATATTTTATCAGTTTAACACTGTTGAAGGCTAACGATAATTTATTCTACATTATCTTAGTCATAATATTTCTTACTGGGCTAGTTGAGCTCACCCTTTGCTTTCATTGTTCTCTTCAGGAAATGAGAATATAGCTGATGAGTGGGATTTATACCCGTGAATCGGATGCTTTATGACTTAAATAGTTGCCTGAATTCGTCGATTTTATATAGTTTTATATGAATACAGTGTTATTGCGCTTAACTGATGCAATGTAGGGTTGTTTAGGTCTTTTCCATGCTTTCAGGGATAAAATGGCCAATTTATATATGCTCGCACCGCGGCGCTAAAGCCAAGGCTTATTCTCGCGCCGCAGCGCCACCTTCATGTTCCTACTGATGTCACCATAGCGCCGCAGTGCCACTAACCCTTCTTTGTCGTTCATTCTAATGTGGCGCCGCAACGACATCCATAGAGGTATTGCTCGCCCCGTAGCGCTAGCACCGGTGCCCAGACAGTGAATGTCTTGGTTTGACCTAGCAAATGAAGAAAGGGCGTATATAAGACAGTAGCAAGCCTGTGCATATTGATATCTCTCAAACTCTCATCATCTCAGATAGAGGAGAGACATCCTATATCATAGTTTTTAGTTAGTTTTAGCTTAGTTAGTTTTATTATGTAATTCCTCTTCCTTTCTCATGTTTATAAATATAGATTAGGTAGGTTAGGGAGAAGTCTATTATGTCTTTGGAGCATACGAGCAGTGAGCGGCACGGATTGGAAAGTTTGATTTGAGCAGAATGCGTGGAGATGGAAGGGCTTTGACAGAGTTTCCTCTTATCCATTTGTTTTCTCTTATTTTGTAATCTATAAATGTTGTCATTACTGCTACTTGTATTTGGTTTAATAATCATGAATTGAATATTTGCTCTAAGGTTATAATGGAACCCTTTGTTATTTAAAGTGACTGTCTTATCTCTTTGGTTGGCATCATAAATTTGGTTTGATATATTTGTGCTTTATGATTCTCGCTAAGACATTAGTGATGATTTTGGTAATCTGCATGATATCGACAGAAGGATTGTAGATTTACACCTAAATATATTAGCATGTGATTGTGGGTCTCGACTGCATAAGTTGTGCATAGAATAGACATATCTCTGTGCGCCACGTGCGACCTTATTGAGAACTTATGCTTAATTCCTTGTTATGATTAATTCGCATAGACGTATGTAGGATTGCATCTAGCTTAGACGTTCTTTTCTGTTCTATTCCCTTTTGGGTGGATCTGGAGAGGATATGTTTGTGCATACCGCGACAGAGGTGCATAGGCACCTGTGTGTTCTCGGTCGACAAATTGTCGTGACCATTAAGACCAAAGAGAGAAGGGTAGCTAGTTTGATGAAACATAACACTCCAAGTGTTCGACAGAATGCCTGTGTGGGGGTGAAGTTGTGACCTTAGCTTGTAATTCCTTAGATTACCATTTGTTATCTATTTACTTGCTTTGTTAATTAGTTAATTAGATTAATCACACTTCCATTTATTGTTGTTCGAATAAGACTTTAGCGAAACATAGTCGGTATTTGGTAAATATTAGTCATAGTTCCTCGCGGGTACGACACACTTCTTATCACTGTATTACTTGTTAGGCCGCATATACTTGCGCGTGTTTAGTGATCGGTTTTTCTACCAACAATAGCTGGGACTAGTCGGGGAACGGAGTGACGGTCCAGATGTTTGCATTAGTAGTCCTCACTATTCTGTAAAATAGTGTGATACTAAATGTATTGAGGACTTATTTTGAGTTTTAATACTGTCTAGAAGATAATATTTGTATTAAAACTCACAGCTCATGTTGTATATTTAAGTTTATATTTGTATTCTGTGCCATATATTTGGCGACTCAAAACGGGTGATGTATGCCTATTTTGGGGGCGTCACATACCCATCTTAAATCTCCACATTAAACTAGATATATATAAAGTAACTATGAATATTTTAATATATATATATATATATATATATATATATATATATATATATATATATATATATATATATATATATATAATACATAAAAAATATAGCAGATGAAGCATGAAAAAATTTAATAATGATTTATAAGTCAAAAAATTAAAATTTAAGTTATTGCTAAACACTAAATAATAAAATTTAAGTTATGTCGGAACCATTGGCACGACTTAATCGGTGCAGTTTGGTTGATTTTTGGTGTAATTTCGGGAGCGATTTCGATTCCTTACCCATCCCTTGTCAAAAAGTATATATGTAAAAGAACGAGTTACAAGAAAAATTCATATAATTATATTAGAAATTAATTATATTTTTTTTCAAAATTATAGGTGTGCGAATATGATCATTATAAACTATATCTAATTAACTACAAACTTTAACTTTTATAAATAAGAAAATATATCTATTATGTGCTCCATTTTAATTTCAAAAATTATAACTTTTAAAAAAATAAAACTTGGCATTTATTTTGAGACGGACGGAGTGAAACATTTCACTGTATAAAATTGTGTCCAAATAAATAAATAAAAATTTAATGAAAAATGATGCGTTTGGGGGGGGGGGGTTGGGGGGGGGGGGAAGAGGCATGCTTTTTGGATTTGTCTTAATTTTGGGCAACAATTTACTAGTCGTTGCAAAAAAATTTATTAAATATGAAACAAAAAAAAATTGTTGCTAATGAATGTGGCCTATATTAGGCAACGAAATATAGCAACAAAAAAGTTTTTGTTGTCGACAATGAGGAGAAATCTCATCGGCAACAAAAAAAGAAAATGGACGGTATGTTTTTTTTTCCTGCCAACGATTTGGCAACGAATTTTTGCAATGACTTGTGAATTTCGTTACGAAAAATGAAAGCCTTTCACAAACTGCAACAAATGACAAATTTCTGAAAAATTGTTGCCAAATGTCTATTTTTTGTAGTGAAAGTTGACGTTCTTCCAAAAACAGACTTTTCGGTATATATATATTTTGACAAGCTACTTTGTCGTGCTTACACTGACAAAACACTTTGTTGTGCTTGTTAGGATTTATGTAAAAACCTGAGTTAGGAACCCTAATATCAAAATCAAGAAACCCTAAACCTATATTTTCAAACCTTAACCGTAATTATTAAACCCTAACCCTAATCGATTAGATTAAACCCTAGTTAGTTTATCCTAAACCCTAACCATAATTATGAAACTCCAATTATGTGTTAATAAACATCATTAAGCATTCCTAATCATAAAAACCAAAACCCTAATCAAGATTAAGGAGGATTAGGGCATAATTAAGCTACTAAAGTTAGTGAACTAGCTTACAAGTAGGATTCAAGTCACCACATCAAGTCCCAATGAGGGACATGACATGATAACACACCCCAAGCAGCATAAGTAACAAACATCAGATCTTTAAGGAGGCAAGTAGGTGGAAAATGACCAAAAACCCTAATTGACCAATTCTATAAATAGAAGCCCTAACTCAAGCCAAAACCACAAAATTCCTAAGCCTATACACTCATATATCATACCTATATAAGCCTTGGTGATAGAAAGATCAGATTCAAAAGCCAAAAATCAAAATCACTCAAGAAAATGTGTAAACCCTAATTTTAATTTAGATCTTTGATGCTATGTTTAATTTGTAATTTAGTTGTTTAGATATGTGTAATAACATGTTAGTAAGTATACTAAGTTAATAGATCATGTTTTCATAACATCTAGATGCATCAAAATGATGTTTTAAGCAAACTAGAAATTCTGGAAAAACAGGTCTGACAGTCGAATGTTAGAACTTGTAGATCCTTCACTACTACAAAATAGTAAATAGATAACGCGTAAAAAACGTTGTAGAAGGTCTTACAGAAACGTCGTATTTAAGGGTGTTGTCTATTTAACACCTTTATACAACGTTTTTAAAACGTTGTAGTTTGACACTTTACACAACGTTTTTTTCTTAAAAAATATTGTATATTTGTTTTCCATAAATTTTTAGATGCTTGAAAACGTTGTAGATGATATGATTCCACAACATTTACTGGCTTAAAATGTCGTGGTTTGGTACATCAGACAACGTTTAGACTCATTTATACAACGTTTATAAAGTGTCATCTATTTAGACTACTTTATACAATGTTTTTAAAATATTGTAGTTTGACTTTAAAATGTTGTAATACATGATGTTCTAATAGTTGTGGTTTACCTATATTTGAGTTTAAACTAATAACTCCAATGCACAGTATAGAATGCATAATTTTATATTAGAAAATGCAGGTTAATCCAATTAAAGTACAAAGTACATGTGTCAAAACCCCAAACCAGTATACCATAGCCATCCTAGGACAGGCCCTATGATGGCTGTAGTAAACCAAAGCTAATATCTATAAGCAACAATAGTAAACAACCAACAATTGGCTTGACAATCAGTTAATGCAACTACATCAACCAAATTATAGCAGAACCACAGATCACAGCAAATAGACTAGTAAGGAGTAAATGCAGAGGCCATTAACAACAACTGTAGCCAAACTGCCAAGAAATCCCAGTAGCACACGGCATACAGCAACCCAACCTCCCACACAACCAGCAACACAACACACAGCAATAGAACAGCCGCCGAGAACTGCAGCAGAAGCCATTCCAAGTGCAGCAAAAAGCCAAAAGAAGCAGTAGTCAAATGATATAGCAGTAGCAGCCCACGAGTCCAACAAAAATTTGGAGCAGTAGCTGAGCAGCAACTACGTCATAGCATAACCACAAGCAGGACCCAGTAGCCTTTTACCAAAAGAGCTAATAGCATAGCACATACAGAATGAAGTTGCATATTTGCTAGTAGATACTTCAGATTGACAGAATTTGAATTCCTACCTTATCAAATATGGGATATTCAGCTTTAAAGCGAGTGCAAGCAAACTCTACAATCTCTTCATTAGTTCCCGGCTCCTGTGATCCAAACTGGTTGCATGGAAATGCAAGAATCTCTAGACCTGGAGAACCCTAACATATACCGCATTCAGTGAAATAGTTGAAAATACGTAATTGTTAACCATGTAACAAGGCGAAATGGAGTCATGCAGAACAAACCTTGATTCTTATACTTCTCATACACCTTTGCCAACTCTGTGTAGTTTGAATTGGTGAGGTCACTGATAGACAAAGGAACCTAAAGTTAGCATGATTTGTTTTTCAACATAGTAACATACCATTCATTAGGCGCCATTTAATTCAATATTGTGTAAAGGAGAGACCATGTGGACATATAGAATAAAGTATTGTATATTGGATATAACACAATTGACATAACAAACATCAACATACCATTGGGATGCAACATTGACAATCAGCAAAACTTTTCCCTTATACTGGCTAAGATCTACATCATTCCCTTTAGCATCTTAAAAGCAAGTTCATACATCAATATGGACTCTCAATTATACTCAAAAGCTTTAACTACTTTAATTAATAAAGCAGTCCCCATGGCAGGTTGCATAGGAGATATGTATCACTATCTCCTCTTTAGAAACACCTGAACTAAGATATGATGACAACATAAATTAAAGAAAACAACAATATACAATATTAAGTTGGAAAAAGAGACATGTATCACTATCTCCTCTTTAAAAACGTTATCTTTTAAGTGTTGTCTTTTTATGGTTTTGTACTAGTGCTTGTATGTTAATATCTAGGTCTGTTAATTGTATGCTAATTGTAGTGTTACATGAGGTTAGTAATCTGGAAAAGAAAACAAGTTTATTGGATTCATATATTTCAAGATATAAGTGGTCAAAACGTTGACCGACCACGAAGTTTTGATTTTTAGGTTACCCAGAAATCTCAAGAACAGGTTAAGTCGGTTACTTTGACTGACCTTTAAATTACTTTCTGTTTGTTTTTAGGATGTCTAAGTGTTATGAAATAATTCCCTGACATACATACTACATATCTATGACACTCAAAATCCTAATTAATTCATAGGATTACTAGCTAGAATTAATGGTCAAATATCGTTGACCGAGCATGGCTGAGTTTTTTGGAAAAACCCAAAAAATTGATGAACACCAAGAACAGCCTCTGGCTGTACTTTTACCAAACCAAATCTAAAACTTAGTGTAAGACCCCGAATTTTATGAAATGAAAGTATTCAATTTTCTTATAATTATTATTCTATTTAGTAAATGGTTAAACTGATAAAAGTTTAAAGTTAAGGGTGATATGTGAAAATTTTGCAAAGTAAGTAAGTTGTCATAAAATATTCGATTGGTCGGGGAATATTCATACGATGTCACAATCATTGGTGGACCCCACAACATAAGTATTGTCAGAGTTAGAAAACGACATAAATATCTTTTTATAAAAATAACGACGAAAGTTTTACCGTTAAACTGTTGAAATACCCGGTGGTAAAAGTACAGTAATACGCGTGGTTGCATAGTAGCACACAGTATTGTACATTATGTTTGATTATTGATACTTACGTGAGAAGTTACTCAGTTTTATTTAATTATTGCCATAGTAATTACTACATAGTATCTCTAATATTATTAATTCAATTATTGTCACAGTATCGTCTTCACAATATTTTATGTTATTAAATCAATTTTTGAGACGACAAAGTTATTCATATTATTATTTGCATTATTGACGATGTCTAAAAAGTTTTGTCGAGAAAAGGGGTTTGGTCACCTAATTGCGTGCCAATAGGGAGAAATCCTTATCGGAAAGCCTCCTCTTTTCTGGGAATGATCTGGTTGTTAAATATTGTGAGTTATAATATTAATGATGAATAAGTTCGTGTTGATTAAAGATTTTTGTTCATTTAGTTTTCTTTAATTCTTTCGTAACCCAATTACCCTCAGAGGAGGTAATTCTGTGATTGGCTGATTTTGTTATTATTGACCAAATGGGTAATTAATCAGATAAATGAGCAATTAATTGCTATTAGTTCACATGCAAATAACTATTTGTTCACATGCATGGAACTATTGGTTCATATGCATGTACTATTAGGGGAGGTTGTGCAAGATTGATAATACTTGAAGGACTACATTAAAAATAGAGGTAAAGATGAAAGTACTATACTGTAATAATTCGAGCGCCTAAACGTGCAAATATCGAAACTATGTTTTTCTATAAATAGAAGCTCATTTCTTCTTTCATTCTCACCAATTCACTAAGACTCACAAGAGCAATTATAGAGAGAGAATCTATAGAGAGAAAGAAGAAGAGTATTCTGCTACTTCACTATTGCAGTATCCAGCCTTCTACTAAGGTAATGGATGTTATTTATTTCTTATTCGTAAGGGATATTATTTTTGTTTAATATTCGTATGAAATAATATTTTCTTCCATACTTTGTAGTGTGTAAGTAATATTATTTCGTTTCGTATCCCTAATTCTACACTCATTTTGTTGAAGTATTGCTTCTATACTCCGTAAAATTAGTAGAATATCCTTGAAATTTACGTTTCATCTAGTATCGTTTCACAAGGATATTTTTCTGAACATTCTTGTTAAATTTTAAGCTTTTCATGCCGGAGTACTATTCATTTATATGGTACTATTTATACGTACGACACTATTCATATACACGACACTATTCATACGTACGAAACTAATCACGAAGTACTATTCACGGGTACTATTCAGAAAGTACTATCCACGGAGTACTATTCACGGGATACTATTCATAAAGTACTATTCTCGAAGTACTATTCACAGGATACTATTCACTCGGATACTATTCATGACAAAAATTGATTTCTTTTCTGTCCAAATCATTTTTAATATAATATTATTCTTGAATTTTACTCCACAAAGCAGTATCATTTTGACAATTTAGACATTATTAAGTTTTGGATAAATTAAATTATAAATCTTTAAAAATTTATCATTTGCTCTCATTTAATTGAATTCTTATATCATTGTCATCGTCCTCGTACTTATATTATGATGAAAGTCATCTTTGGCCCGTAGTGCATAGATGGACTGTTGATTGGTATGATTATGACCATGGATCATTCGGTATAATCATGACCCATAATGTTATAAATGATGTGGTAAAAGTCCTCGTTGGCCCGTAGTGGATTGATGGAAAGTTGTTAGTATGATTATGACAAGGGATTATTCGGTATGATTAAGACCATTGGTGAAAACACGAATATCCTTGGCCCGTAGTGTATGTATAATTCATGGTTGTGATACTAATTAATATCCTTGGCCCGTAGTGTAGGGATAATTCAGTGATGTGGATTGTTTATTAAGCTAAGTCTCAACGATAAAATTAATGATAAACTTTTTAAATCATAAAAGATAATAGATATCATGCTCTACTTCACTCTTCAAATGGATTGCTTGTTCCACTGCAGTTAAACTTGTGGTTTATTATCAGTTTAATACTATTGAAGGCTAACGATAATTTATTCTGCATTATCTTAGTCATAACATTTCTTACTGGGCTAGTTGAGCTCACCCTTTTGCTTTTATTATTCTCTTCAGGAAATGAGAACGTAGCCGGGACTAGTCGGGGAATGGAGTGACGGTCCGAGATGGTAGCTGTAGTAGTCCTCGCTATTTTATAAAATAGTGTGATAATAATTGTAATGAGGACTCCATTTGAGTTTGAATACTGTCCACTAGACAATATTCGTGTAAAAACTCTCAGCTACATTTTTGTCGTATTGTATAATGAAGTTTGTATTTAAATTCTGTACCATATATTTAGCGACTCAGAATAGGTGATGTATACCTATTTTGGGGGCGTCACACTTAGGGTCTTACTCAATCCAAATTAGTGTATCATGTATGTACCTTGATATATGGATTACATATTACAACAATCAAAGCACACATCTATCACACGGATTGAAAGATATAAAGGCCACAAAAGCGTTGACCGATGTGACGCCCTCAAAATAGGTCCACACAACCCATTCTGAGTCGCCAAATACATGGTACAGAAAATAACTACAACTTCATTATTACAATTGTCGTGCAAAATACGACAACACATATGATGTGAGTTTAGATACAAATATTATCTTCTAGACAATATCCAAACTTAAATAAGTCCTCATTACAATTATTGATACACTATTTTACAAAATAGTGAGGACTGCTAAAATAACTGACCGAAAACATCACTTCACACCCCGACTAGTTCCCGCTATATTCTCGCCTCCTAAGAAGAAAAATGAAACAAAAAAGAAAAGGGTGAGCTCAACTCGCCAAGTAAAGAATATTATGACTAAGATAATATAAAATAAATTATCGTTAGCCTTCAATAAATCAGATAAAATATAATGGACAACAAGTTTTAGATCAATATTCGCAGCAGAAATAACAATTTATTAGAAGAGTTAAGTAGATAATGAAGTCTACTTTCTTCTATGATTTAAAAGTCCATCATCAATATTTTATCACTGTAACATCAATCAATATACATCTTGAATCAAATATTCATCTTTGCACTACGGCCAAATATATTCATTCGTATCCCCAGTTGGTCATGTTCATCTCAACACATGTTCATCTTTGCACTACGGGCCAAAGATATTCATTAGGTAGTCATTCATCTTTGCACTACAAACCAAAGATATTCAGTTATATCATTATTTAGGACTGAGGATGATTAAAAATATTTTTAAGAAACGAATCCAGTGATATTAATGAACAAAGATTAGGGATTAGTACTTTGGTTTATCCAAGTTCAAAAATACTCCATAATAATCAATTGTGGAGCAAATTTCAAGAATGAAGATCAAAACATGGATACAATAAAAGATAGTAACCATAATAGACATCTTGGACAAAGAAGAGAAAATTTTATTTTTCTGTGAATAGTATTGTATTCGTGAATAGTGCCGTATACGTGAATAGTAACCCCGACACGAAAAAGGTAGAAATTCCAGAAGAAAAATTATACTTCGTGAATAGTACCGTATTCGTGAATAGTGTCGTATACGTGAATAATATCGTAAACGTGAATAGTAACCTCAACATGAAAAGGTAAAAATTTCATAATAAAATTCATACCAATATTTCAGTATAATGATATTGAAAGAAATAACATCATTTATGAAGAAAATAACATCCATTACCTCAAAAGAACAGTAATTCTGACTGGAATATCGGATATAATGTTGAAGGAAACTTGTACTGAATAGTAACTCTCAAAGTATCTAAATACTCAAAAATACGCTCGATATTATAGAGAGAGAAAACTTCTAATTCTTGTGTGATTTTTAATTATAACTAAGCACCCTATTTATAGAAAAATACTTAGAACGCCAAAGCAGACTATTTAATAAAATATTAATATTTTTAAACATTTATACGCACACCTCCTTGACCAATTCATCAGCACTCCATAAGTGGGACCCACCAAATTCAACAATTTCACAACAACCAAAAGTGGGGCCCACCCATATTTTTAATAAAAACATTTATTTTTGAAACTTTAATAATTCATAATAAATAACCCTTTTATCAGAAAAATGACCAAAATCCACACACGAATAATTTTAATACCTCCATTCCAACAAAATACTGATAAAACATCTCAACATTAATTCTTTCATTTATATCCACATAAATAAATATTTCTTTATCATAAAAATCAATAATTAATTATTCACAAATAATATTACAGAATCACAATAATGACAACCAGGTCATTCCCAGAAAAGAGGGGCTTTCCGATAAGGATTTCTCCTTATTAACGAGTAATTAAGTGACCAACCCCCTTTCCTAGACAGAACTTCCTTAGACATTGCCAATAATGTTAACTAATAATATTATTCAAATAATATGAATTATTAATATGCTAATGGGAAATACTGTGCAGTGATAATTATTGAAACAACAATAATATAAAATATCAACGTACCAATTATTGAATCAATAAAATAAAATATTGAACAGTAATTACTGTAATAATTATTGAGTAGCGCCTTCTTACGTAAGAATCAATAATCCACAAATACTGTGCAATACCGTGTGCTACTGTGCAACCACGCGTATTACTGTACTTTAAGCACCGAATATTCTAACAGTGTTAATGGTAACAACTACGCCGTTATTTATAACAACTCATACTTGTCATTTTCTTCACTTGACAGTTTTCCGTTATGGGACCTACAAATGGCTGTGCCATCGTACGAATATTCCCCGACAGTAAGAATATTTCACGTCCAAACAAATATTTCCTGACAACAATGAACATTTTATAATCACTTACTTATTTTGAAAAATTTATACATTTCACCTATAACCTAAGCATTATATCAAATTAACACCTTATTATTCAAAATAATATATAGAGGATATTTAATTTTATTTATAAAAAGTAGTTACAACCTCCCCTTCTTATAAAATTTCATCCTCGAAATTGAGGTACGTACCTGGTGTTTCGAAAAAGTGAGGATACCTCGTTTTTATTTTTGATTCCAACTTCCAGGTCATTTTCTCAATAGCATGGTTCCTCCATAAAATTTTGACTTGTGGTATAACCTTTGTGCGTAGGACATGCTCCTTCCTATCCAAGATCTTGACAGGTACCTCCTCGTACGTTAAATCTTCGGCTATCTCGTTTGGTTCTAACTCAATAATGTGGTTTGGGTCTTTCACATATTTACGAAGCATAGATATATGAAAAATATTATGAACACGAGACATGCTTGGAGGTAATGCGAGTCTATAGGCCACATTTCCTACACGGTCAAGAATCTCAAATGGACCAACAAATCGTGGATTGAGCTTTCCTCTCTTCCCGAATCTTGTAACTCCCTTCCATGGAATAATACGTAACAATACATGATCCCCAATATTAAATTCCACGTCCTTTCAATGAAGATCCGCATAACTCTTTTGTCGATCCTGTGCCGTTTGTATACGTTGTCAGATCATTTGGATCTTCTTTGTAGTCATACGTACTAACTCTGGTCCCAACAACGTTGCTTCTCCCACCTCATCCCAACATACTGGAGAGCGACACTTTCGTCCATACAATGCTTTGAATGGAGCCACACCTATACTTGCTTGATAACTGTTATTGTAGGAGAATTCCACCAATGGTAGGTACTTATCCCAACTCCCTTTAAAATCTAGGACACAGAGTCTTAATAGATCTTTAAGAGTTTGAATAGTTCTTTCTAATTGTCCGTCCGCTTGAGGATGGTATGCCGAATTGAATCGTAAATCCGTGCCTATAGCTTTCTGTAAGCTAACCTAAAATCGTGAAGTGAATCTTGGGTCACGATCCGAAACTATGGATACTGGCATGCCATGCAATCTCACAATCTCATTCACGTACATACGAGTAAGATGTTCAAGGGAATAAGTCTCCCGTATTGGCAAGAAATGAGCAAACTTGGTTAATCTATCAACAATAACCCAAATCGCATCTATGCCTTGAGAAACTTTGGGAAGACCCGTAACGAAATCTATGGTAATGTGTTCCCACTTCCATTTTGGAATCTCAAGTGGTTTCAATCCTTTGGCACTTGGTGCTCCGCCTCTACACGTTGACAAGTTAAACATCTCGAGATAAACTCCACGATCTCTCTCATCATATTGCTCCACCAAAATGTATGTCAAAGATCATGATACATTTTGGTACTCCCAAGATGGATTGCAAATGGTGTGTTGTGTGCCTCCATCATGATTCTTTGCTTCAAGTCAGAATCGTTAGGAACACGAAGTATGAAGTTGACTCGAAGTATTCCTTCTTCGTCGATTCTTACTTCTGGAATAACACCTTCTTGCACTTTTTTCTTCATACGCATCAGCTCCAGGTCCGTAGCTTGAGCAACTTTAACTTTATCGATTAAAGTCGGTTATACTTGTATATTTGATATCATCACGTGGGTACATGGAGCCTTTAACTCTATCTCCATCCTTTGCAAGTCATACAAAATGGGTATTTGTGTTGACAATATCGCACTCGTACCCGTATAGGATCTTCTACTCAATGCGTCAGCTACTACGTTCTCTTTTTTAGGATGATATTGGATGTTATGATCGTAATCTTTCAACAGCTCGAGCCAACATTATTGCCGCATGTTGAGTTCCTTTTGAGTGAAGAAATATTTGAGATTTTTATGATCCATATAAATCTCCACTTTCTCCCCATACAGGCAGTGTCTCCAGATTTTCAACACGAAAACGACTGCTGCCAACTCTAGATCATGAGTAGGATAATTCTTCTCATATTCTTTGAGTTGTCGCGAGGCATAGGCTATGACTTTCCCATGTTGTATGAGAACACATCCTAACCCTTTGCCTGAAGCATCGCTGTAGATAACAAATCCATCAGAACCAGATGGTATTGTCAGAACAGGTGTAGAAATGAGTCTCCTCTTGAGTTCTTGGAAACTCTTCTCGCACTCCTCTCTCCATACGAATTTTTTATCTTTTTGAGTCAGCTGAGTTAACGGAATAGCGATTCAAGAAAATCCTTCCACGAATCTTCGATAATAACCAGCTAAGCCCAGAAAGCTACGTACTTCGGTTGCTCCCAACTTTGTATTAGTTCAATCTTTGCTAGGTCAACAGATACTCTATATTTTGACACCACCTGTCGAAGAAATGCTACTTTCTCAAGCCAGAACTCGCATTTCTTTAGTTTGACATATAGCTTCTTTTCACGAAGCCTTTGAAGTACCAGCTTCAAATGGCGCTCATGATCTTCACGGCTTTTGGAATAGATGAGGATGTCATCAATAAAGACAACAACGAACTGATCCAAATATTCCTTGAACACACGGTTCATCATATCCATGAAAACAACAAGAGCATTAGTCAATCCAAAAGACATGATTAAGAATTCATAATGCCCGTACCGAGTTCTGAAGGCTGTCTTTGGAATATCCTCAGTTTTAATCTTCAGCCGATGATATCCAAAACGAAGATCGATCTTTGAAAAGAATTGTGCTCCTTGCAACTGGTCGAACATGTCATCAATGCGAGGTAGCAGATACTTATTCTTGATGGTGACATGGTTCAATTCCCGGTAGTTAATACAAAGTCGCATACTCCCGTCTTTCTTCTTTACGAATAAAATAGGAGCACCCCAAGGAGATGTACTAGGATGAATAAAACCTATGTCTAATAACTCCGGTAGTGGAACCTTTAATTCCCGAAGTTCAATAGGAGCCATTCGATATGGGGTTTTAGAAATGGGTTTTGTACCAGGTTCAAGGTCAATAAACAATTCAACTTCACGTTATGGGGGTAGACCGTGAAGTTCTTCAGGAAATTCACTAACAACAGAAATATTATTCAAATCTGACGTATTTTTATTTTAGTCCATGACATGGGCTAAGAAAGCTTGACATCCATTTTTTAATAAACGAATGGCTTTATGGCTTGATATGACAGTGATTGACTTTAGTGGTTTGGTTGCTTGAATTTGCATAACAGTTTGGTTTGGAATATGAAAACTAACAACCTTACGAAAATAATTAATTTTGGCATGATAAGTGGTTAACCAATCAATCCCTAAAATCACATTAAATTCAAGTATTTTCAATGAAATAAGATCGACAGGTAATGTGATGGTCCCAACTTGAATCAATCAAGATTTATAAATTATGGGTGCAACGAAAGTTTTTCCTAATGGAGTTTCAACAGATGAGTCAAAGTCTAATTTCTTAATGGTCAAGTTCAAACGTTGAGCACACGCAGAAGAAATAAAAGAATGGGTAAAACCGGTATCTAATAAGGTATACACTTCACAAGAGTTTATGATTAGTTTACTCGTGATCACCTTGTTCGGTTCCTCGCTTTTTGGGAAGTTACGAAAAGTGCTCTCACTTGAACTATATATTTTGACTTGTTTGGGACATCCTTTGGTATTATCATTACCGCTAGATTTTGTAACAATTCAGATTTTTATTATAATATTTAAATATTTATTGAATTATATAATTATTTAATGGATGTGTTTATTGTTGAATAAGTATTTGTTTAATTGATTTGATTATTTATTTGTTTAATAAATAATTAATGAGTTAAGAAAAGTAATTATTTTGAAATAGTAATCTAATTTAATTTAATAATTAAGTTAGAGAATTTATAATGATTAAATAAATTATTATATTATGCAATGAATTGTTATTAGAATTAATTAAATTAAGTATGAAAACTTAATTAATTAGAAGTGTGACAAATAACTATATTATAAGTGGTTATTAAAATAAATTAAAGTAGTTGTAATTTATTTTGCCAAACAAGGCTTAAATATATTAAGTCTTTAAATTTAAATAATTTTGCCAAACAAAGCCCTATGACTTTTGGATTTTTAAATTTGATTTATTAGTAATATAAATTAAATTAAACAAAATATAAATATAATATATCTATTATTTTGGTAACTTATAATTTATTAGTATATTAAGTATAGCTACGGTTTAGAAGTTTTAAAAATCGTACGTTGTTTGTATTTTTATTTTACTTATATTCTATTTGGCTAAAGCCTAAGTAAGAAAAGAGAACTAGTTTTGTCAGAGAAAAAGTTAGAGACATGAGAGTTTTGAGAGAGACTGCCAAGGGTTGGAGAGAAAGTTCTGAGTTTTAACAAGTGGTAGTCAAGCAAGTGAAGGTATGTATATAAAACTTAAAAAAATATTACAGTATAATTTTATTGAATATCACTGTGTATGTTATAAAGTTTTACAAAAATTGTATGAAAATCATGTTTTTATAATTACGTATGATATTAAGTGTATTTGTAACTGTAATTGTTATATTAGCACATGTATGTATATATGAGAAGTATGCTAGCATTCACAAAGAAAGAAGAATTGGTTTTACAGTAAACATTCACGTATGAACGTGGTTTGTAGAAATATCAAAATTAGTATATGTTAATTGTGAAATTGTGAAATTGAACTGCGAATGGTTAATTGGGTATAAACTACAGAGAATTGTAGTTTGAAGTAATTAAAATCAAATTGGTATGATAGTGTATAAACGTCAGTTATGGAGTTTGGTTTTTAAAATAATGCTTTCAATGATTTAAGATTTCTAGAATCATGGTTTAGTCGTTGGTAATTAGTATATACATGTTGGGTAATGTGTATATGTGTAATTGGCTTAGGTTATACATGTTAATTGGGGTTAATTGCTGTTAAAAATAAAGACAGTAGCTTTGTTATGTTCTTCGTGGTTGGGTTCTGCAAGTTTCGGCGCCCCAGCGCCAAAATTTGAGCCCCAGCGCCAGAAGTTGGCCCCCCAGCACTGAAATTCACGCTCCAGCGCCAATCTCGTGCCCCAGCGCCACTAGTTGGCTTAGTCCTCGCGCCCCAGCGTGGGGACAGAAGTCTGACTTGGACAATTTTGACCTACTGTAGTAAAATGGCCATAACTTTCTCATACGAACTCCGATTGAGGTGATTCAAGATGATCCGGAACGAGGACGAGTAGACCTACAACTTTAGTTCTTTAAGTTTTTCAATTTGAGGTCATTAGGATGGGTTAAAATGGTCATCTTTATGACTGTTGTGTTTTCAGAGGCAATCGGAGGGTGTCGGGTATGCGCATATGCATGTGTAGTGCTCTAGACCGTAAAAGATGATGTCCTAAGTTATAAAACATGAATCTTAGTAAATATAATGATGCTTAACATTAATAAGTAATGTATTAGATAAGTTATAGAAGCATAGTAAGCATACACAAGAGAGGCAAATCGGGCGTGTGACGATTGAACGTCGAAACGCGGTGCCAAGTGTTAATGAACTTAAAAAGTGTTTCAATTCCATTAAAATGGATATTATATGATATGGAATGGGTTTAATATAAAACCAATAAGTAGTCCTAGCAAGACTTAAGCACTTGAACTTCGAGTTTGACTAAGAAGAAATATAGTGAGTCATAAGTCGAAAAGTTAACACAATCTAATTGACCATTGTGTATTTATTAATAGGAAAGATTATGAGATGTGGAGTAGAGTTTACATTATAATTGCTATGTGTTGTTATGTGACTAATAGTTGATGTGTATGATTATATAATTGTGTAGGACACGTGAAGTGCAGATAACTGTAAGTTGTTAAGCTATTATTGGTAAACAACGATCAAGGCAAGTCTTTCGGTTCCTATTTTTTTACGTGGACTTGATGAACTATTTTTAAATTGCATGATATGTTATACATGTTAAAATCATGAAATGTTAAAGTCAATATATGACTGCATTGTTTTGGCTAAGTAATGATGATTGAGTAAGGAATTCAATCTTTATATTTGCTATGTGAATTAAAAGCATGTATGCCATGTTACTTTAATGAGATGTATATCGAGCATGTTATTATGTGCTATGTGATGCATGAAAACTGTTAGACTTTGCTGGGCTGTCGAGCTCACTCTTGCAAATAACCACTTTTACAGGTCAAGATTTTAAGGTAAAGATACGTGTTATGTGAGTTATAGAGATCTATATTCACGAAGATTACTTATGTTTTATGAGAAATGTATTTCATATTTTGAACGTAACATATTGTTGAATTGTAAGTTGAGCTATCCAATGTATATGGATATTTAGTTATGATGTAAGACTTTGTATAGTCATTTTGTTGTAACGATTCATGATATAAGATTGAATCAAAGAGATGTAATGTAATGGTTGCGATTCAGGGCAAGAAAGAAGGAAATGTATAAAAGTTTTAAATATTCCGCAATTTTATTAAGTTTAACATCTAATAATGATGTATTATTTAGAGGTTGAATGTATGGTTAATGACCGAAGTCGGGATTTAAATTGTATAGATTTTGGGGTCGTTGCAGTTGGTATCAAAGCTGTAGGTTATAAACCTTAGGTAGGAGTACCGTAGGTAATAACCTTAGAGAAGAGAGGTGAAGATAAAGAATGAATAAGTTCAAATAGAGTTTGAACAATATGGGATTAAAACTTGCGTAAAAGGATTCAAAGAAGAATCTCGCAGAGTTATCAGGAATATGAATGTGGGGTTACCCAACTCCAATAATAAGGATGTATGGTGATAACAAATAGACAATGTCTATAAAAAGAGAATGATAAAGAAGTTATGAATAGAGAGTTATGTCTAAGCGTGGTACAATTGTACTCTTTAATAGTTGATGTATGGTATCTGGGCTAAACGATTCCTTCATGGAGCGGAGGTATATACGAACTAGCAACTCGGAACCTAGTTTGTTGGTTATTTGTGGGAAACCACTCAGCGTACCATATTGAAATTGTTAGAGACTCGATGTGTACCAAGTATAGAAATGGACACGTATGATGAGAGTTTAGAACTTGAATGAAATTTTGACCGATGTAAATGAAGTTAGAAATTCTTAAAGGAAGAATTGTTATATAAACAAGAATATTCAAAGAAGAATCTTGAAGATATAAAGATAAGAAATGGGAGTTTCCTAACTCCAATAGCCAAGATAACGAATAATGTCGTAAATGATGAAAAAAGAGAAAGAATGTGGATCGTAAAATAAAACGATCACGAGTTAACAAAAGAGTTTTAAGAGAGATGATTATAGAATAAGGTCACGACGTGATCTGTTTAAGTTATAAAAGAAAGATGGTCTGTAATGTTTGAGTGATTATAGCTTAATGCTATGAAGATGGTGTATTATGAAATAGTACGAGATAACTCATGATGAGTTATAGATGATGTGATACGAGGAATTCGTATCGAGCAAAGAGCAAGTTAAGAGCAAAATAGAGTTAAGTGGGATTTCAATTGAGGACTCCTGTGATGGCTGAGTTGTATAAATCTTTGTATGGGCGAGGGTTTTGTGCTTGCACTAAGTTTATCACATTGATAATCATTGGAATGTTTGTGTCGCGCTATTTGCTATATGCCTGTTGAGAAGGTGATTCTTTTCTCATGTGTATAACAGATAGGTAGGGTATAGTTAGAGAATATTATAAGGTTAAGTGCGAGTTCTTAAAACTCATACTTATGGTAGGTTCGTGACTCATAATTATATGGTATGTTTTTGAACCCCTCAGCGAATGGACGCCTATGGTCTGACTAGGATAAGTTCTTAAACTCATATGATTGTGGCAAGTTCCTGAACTCATAACGTGTGGTAAGTTTGATGAACTAGGGTATAATTAAGTGTGAATAGAGTATTAAGGATGATAGGAATAGATAGACTTATTAAGCAATGGATCATTATAGAAAGTAGAGTTGATGGTGGAAGCATAGGTACTCTAAATCTACTAGCTATGCTAGACTTTCAAAATTTATTGACTTTGTGCTGATGTTTACACTTTTATTTTCTTGAAAAACATTGGATCAAATGATGGAACCAATGAGTTTTAACAACAAATACTATTATTCATATGTCTATTCTAATTACTTCGGCTAGAAAAAAATGATTTGCAATATATCAAAATGTATTTTATATCATTAATGCATCATGTAACCTGGTGCAAAGATGATAAAAACGATGGAGTCATCAATGCAGTATTACCTATTGTTGGATGTGATCTAAGGATCGTCAGCCCACTATGGTATGATGTAGTATAATAAAGTCACCAAATGACGGAATCCTCAACGGACTGTAAATACAGTGCGGTATCATGACGTCATAAAAAGATTTTTGAGATTTCTTTAAGATATGAGAATACATATGTATGTATGTATATGTATATTTCGGTTAATGTCCGAGTTATTGTAGAGGTCTATGCTATTTGATTCAGCTAGACAAATATTGAAAGATGTTCATGAAATTCAAGAGTTTCTTGAGAGGTTATGCCAAACCAAATTATTTTGGTGCGGATTCAGATGTTGAAAAGCTGAGATGAACAACCCTTTTATAGGGGATTACGTGGAGGCGTTGAGATATTTGTGCACAATACATTGTATGAAGGGCTGATCACCCTAAGTACGAGGAGTCTCTATAGTCTTATGACTGTTAAAGTTTAAGTTGAAAGATTACTTATAACTATGGACATATGCATAGCGTTTAAATGTTTGTGCACAATACATCGTACGAAGGGCTTAACACCCTAAGTACGGGGGTCCTTATATTCTTATGACTGTTAAAGTTGAAGTTGAAAGATTACTTGCAACTGTGGACATTGTCCGTGGTCTTATGACCCTCAGCATGATTTGGAATCTTTTAAAATTCCTGAGTTATTCAAACTACCCAATTATTGAACAATTGTGGAAGATTCTTGTTATTCTGCAAGATGGAAGTGAAAAAGGAAAATATTCCTTAGAAACAAGTAAGTCGTAGAATGCAACACTGAATGATAAATGTGTTGATTAAGTGAGAAAAGAGATTTTGAAATGAGAAGGGGATGAGTTATCAAAGAAATTTGTGAAACTTTTAATAAAAAAGTTAATAATTGTAGAATGATCTTTGTGGAAGAAGTGGTTATAGAACCTAAGGAATGAATATAGTATTAACGTAAAATCTACTTTGATAGATGGAATGAATAAATATTAATTGATAAAATTTCGAGGACGAAATTCTTAGAAGAAAGAGTAAATGTAATATCCCGAGTGTTTATGATAGCGATTCTCGAGTGTTTATGATAACGATCCTTAGAAAAGGAAATGAATGGGTTAAAAGATATATAATACTCAAAATATAATTGAGTTCAAATGAAAGTTATGAAATGAAACCTAGAATTTGTTAGGTAATGAATGTAGTAGGAAATATAAAATCTATATTTAGATAAAATGATGAAATATTTCTCTGAGTCATTTGCGTAATTTGTGTCTTCGATTCTGGGGACAAAATCTTTGTAAGTAGGGAAGATTGTAACGAATGAGTGGCTTGAGTTGTGATTCTGAGGACAGAATCCTTGTAAGGAGGGAATGTTGCAACAATCCAGATTTTTATTATAATATTTAAATATTTATTGAATTATATAAATATTTAATGGATTTGTTTATTATTGAATAAGTATTTGTTTAATTGATTTGATGTGATTTGATTATTTATTTGTTTAATAAATAATTAATGAGTTAAGAAAAGTAATTATTTTGAAATAGTAATCTAATTTAATTTAATAATTAAGTTAGAGAATTTATAATGATTAAATAAATTATTATATTATGCAATGAATTGTTATTAGAATTAATTAAATTAAGTATGAAAACTTAATTAATTAGAAGTGTGACAAATAACTATATTATAAGTGGTTATTAAAATAAATTAAAGTAGTTGTAATTTATTTTACCAAACAAGGCTTAAATATATTAAGTCTTTAAATTTAAATAATTTTGCCAAACAAAGCCCTATGACTTTTGGATTTTTAAATTTGATTTATTAGTAATATAAATTAAATTAAACAAAATATAAATATAATATATCTATTATTTTGGTAACTGATAATTTATTAGTATATTAAGTATAGCGTCGGTTTAGACGTTTTAAAAATCGTACGTTGTTTGTATTTTTATTTTACTTATATTCTATTTGGCTAAAGCCTAAGTAAGAAAAGAGAACTAGTTTTGTCAGAGAAAAAGTTAGAGACAGGAGAGTTTTGAGAGAGACTGCCAAGGGTTGGAGAGAAAGTTCTGAGTTTTAACAAGTGGTGGTCAAGCAAGTGAAGGTATGTATATAAAACTTAAAAAAATATTACAGTATAATTTTATTGAATATCACTGTGCATGTTATAAAGTTTTACAAAAATTGTATGAAAATCATGTTTTTATAATTACGTATGATATTAAGTGTATTTGTAACTGTAATTGTTATATTAGCACATGTATGTATATATGAGAAGTATGCTAGCATTCACAAAGAAAGAAGAATTGGTTTTACAGTAAACATTCACGTATAAACGTGGTTTGTAGAAATATCAAAATTAGTATATGTTAATTGTGAAATTGTGAAATTGAACTGCGAATGGTTAATTGGGTATAAACTACAGAGAATCGTAGTTTGAAGTAATTAAAATCAAATTGGTATGACAGTGTATAAACGTCAGTTATGGAGTTTGGTTTTTAAAATAATGCTTTCAATGATTTAAGATTTCTAGAATCATGGTTTAGTCGTTGGTAATTAGTATATACATGTTGGGTAATGTGTATATGTGTAATTGGCTTAGGTTATACATGTTAATTGGGGTTAATTGCTGTTAAAAATAAAGACAGTAACTTTGTTATGTTCTTCGTGGTTGGGTTCTGCAAGTTTCGGCGCCCCAACGCCAAAATTTGAGCCCCAGCGCCAAAAATCGCGCCCCGGCGCCAAAATTCGCGCCCCAGCGCCAGAAGTTGGTGCCCCAGCGCTGAAATTCACGCCCCAGCGCCAATATCGCGCCCCAGCGCCACTAGTTGGCTTAGTCCTCGCGCCCCAGCGTGGGGACAGAAGTCTGACTTGGATAATTTTGACCTCCTGTAGTAAAATGGTCATAACTTTCTCATACGAACTCCGATTGAGGTGATTCAAGATGATCCGGAACGAGGACGAGTAGACCTACAACTTTTGTTCTTTAAGTTTTTCAATTTGAGGTCACTAGGATGGGTCAAAATAGTCATCTTTAGGACTGTTGTGTTTTCGGAGGCAATCAGAGGGTGTCGGGCATGCACATATGCATGTGTAGTGCTCCAGACCGTAAAAGATGGTGTCCTAAGTTGTAAAATATGAATCTTAGTAAATATAATGATGCTTAACATTAATAAATAATGTATTAGATAAGTTATAGAAGCATAGTAAGCATACACAAGAGATGCAAATCGGGCGTGTGACGATTGAACGTCGAAACGCGGTGCCAAGTGTTAATGAACTTAAAAAGTGTTTTAATTCCATTGAAATGGATATTATAAGATATGGAATGGGTTTAATATAAAACCAATAAGTAGTCCTTGCAAGACTTAAGCACTTGAACTTCGAGTTTGACTAAGAAGAAATATAGTGAGTCATAAGTCGAAAAGTTAACACAATCTAATTGACCATTGTGTATTTATTAATAGGAAAGATTATGAGATGTGGAGTAGAGTTTACATTACAATTGCTATGTGTTGTTATGTGACTAATAGTTGATGTGTATGATTATATAATTGTGTAGGGCACGTGAAGTGCAGATAACTGTAAGTTGTTAAGCTATTATTGGTAAACAACAATCAAGGCAAGTCTTTCGGTTCCTATTTTTTTACGTGGACTTGATGAACTGTTTTTAAATTGCATGATATGTTATACATATTGAAATCATGAAATGTTAAAGTCAATATATGACTGCATTGTTTTGGCTAAGTAATGATGATTGAGTAAGGAACTCAATCTTTATATTTGTTATGTGAATTAAAAGCATGTATGCCATGTTACTTTAATGAGATGTATATCGAGCATGTTATTATGTGCTATGTGATGCATAAAAACTGTTAGACTTTGCTGGGCTGTCGAGCTCACTCTTGCAAATAACCACTTTTGCAGGTCAAGATTTTAAGGTAAAGATACGTGCTATGTGAGTTATAGAGATCTATATTCACGAAGATTACTTATGTTTTATGAGAAATGTATTTCATATTTTGAACGTAACATGTTGTTGAATTGTAAGTTGAGCTATCCAATGTATATGGATATTTAGTTATGATGTAAGACTTTGTATAGTCACTTTGTTGTAACTATTCATGATATAAGATTGAATCAAAGAGATGTAATGTAATGGTTGCGATTCAGGGCAAGAAAGAAGGAAATGCATAAAAGTTTTAAATATTCCGCAATTTTATTAAGTTTAACATCGAATAATGATGTATTATTTAGAGGTTGAATGTATGGTTAATGACCGAAGTCAGGATTTAAATTGTATAGATTTTGGGGTCGTTGCAGATTTGACTTTCGCTATAGGGCATATTCCATCCTCAACTGCTTCATCGTATTCATGTTCCATTATCTAAATCATTAATCTTCGATCCATATCGAATTGAGGTTGATTGCAATGTACAGGGTAATTCAAAACTTGATGTGGGTTCTCCCAATTGCTGTCCAAAAAGAGAAATACATATCATCTATTTTAGCCTTTTTGAATCGGACTTCTCTTTTCACAATATCAACGCGTCGTACAACTTTTACCCACGCATCCTTCATTATCACTCGTTCAGTAGTTTCTTCTTTCAGCTGATCCTTGACATTTGAATTCTCAGATTCCAGCTTTATCATCTTATACTTTGCCAAAGAGTGCTTCTGTTCAAGCATCACATATCGGGTAACACAAGATTGAATTGTTGCACCCTTTTGCTCCATGATCGCCTGCCGTTCTTCAGCCTGCTCTTCTAACTCGTGAATACGATTTTACAATTCTACATTTCAATCATAAAGTTCTCCTAATAAATCCTCCTCAAGTTCCTCTTCTTCCTCACTCTCAGCTGCTACCTCTGCGACTAACTCGGGTGCAACTATTAATTTTTCACTCACCATATGGATATCTCTAATTTCTTCTTCGCCTGACATCACATTATCCTGGTTGGTGATTAAAGGTGTCTCCACAGTCTCATTCACTTTATTGTTAACATTTTCAGCTGCCATTCTCAAATACTGCCATAAAACAAGGGTTAATTAAAGAAATTGACATGTCACATATTATCCCTATATTTTGACCGACCAATTAAATACCAAATAAGCTTAGGTAGGACACACTAGCGAAGAATTTACTCGTTTCTCCCCTCCTAGTTTTATTTCCCGATCTCCACCAGAGATCATATCCCTAAGCTCTGATACCAACTGTAACGCCCCCAAAATAGGTCCACACAACCCATTCTTGAGTCGCCAAATACATGTTACAGAAAACAACTATAACTTTATTATTACAATTGTCGTACAAAATACGACAATACATATGTTGTGAGTTTAAATACAAATATTGTCTTCTAGACAATATCCAAACTCAAATAAGTCCTCATTACAATTATTGATACACTATTTTACAAAATAGTGAGGACTGCTAAAATAACTGACTGCAAATATCACTCCACACCCCGACTAGTTCTCGCTATACTCTCGCCTCCTAAGAAGAAAAATGGAACAAAAAGGAAAAGGGTGAGCTCAACTAGTCCAATAAAGAATATTATGACTAAGATAATGTAAAACAAATTATCGTTATCCTTCAATAAATAAGATAAAATATAATAGACAACAAGTTTTAGATCAATATTCGCAGCAGAAATAACAATACATTAGAAGAGTTAAGTAGAGAATGAAGTTTACTTTCTTCTATGATTTAAAAGTCCATCATCAATATTTTATCCCTGTAACATCAATCAATAAACATCTTGAATCAAATATTCATCTTTGCACTACGGCCAAAGATATTCATTTGTATCCCTATTTGGTTATGTTCTTCTCAACACCTGTTCATCTTTGCACTACGGGCCAAAGATATTCATCAGGTAATCATTCATTTTTGCACTACAAGCCAAATGTAACAATCTGAAATTTCAAATTGTAATATTAAATATTTATTGAATAATACAAATATTTATTTGATGTGTCTATTGTTGAATTGATGAAATAAATATTTTATTGTTGTGATGGTTGTTAGTAAATATTTATAAATCTAAATTTATTAGATAATATTCTAAATTAAATTAATTTATAATTTAGAGAATTGTAGTATGACATGAGATGTTAGATTGTTGTGATGATTTTAATAATTTAAATGGTATATTAATTATTAAATAAAATTATAATAAAATTATAATTTTATGTTATTTGTGTAAAGGGTATATTTAATTAAAATGTGGTGTATAATTAATTTATGTGATTAATTTAATGGGTTAATGTTGGACATGAAAATCTAAATAAATAATATGTGATTATAAATTATAAACTAAAGTGTTTGTTAAAATAAATTAAAAAGGGTTTAATTTAGTTTTTGCCAAACAAGGCTTAAATATATTAATTCTTTAAAATTTAAAGGGTTTTGCCAAGCAAGCCTTATGTCTTTTGGGATTTCTAATTTTGAATTTAATTAAAATAAATAAAATAAATTAAAATAATAATTATAATATATTTATGTTATATACGTTAGTAACTGAAATAGCAATTAGTATTATTAAGGGTTATCAGTTTTATTTCTTACGTTGTTTATCAGTTGGTTTTACGCGTTCTATTTGCTAGCCTAGAGATTACATTGAGTTGAGAGAATTGTGAGGAAACTTAAGCAATTTTCAGATATTTTAGCAAGGATTACAAGAGTTAGCAAGGATTCCAAACTATTTTAAGGTAATTTATCTAACCTTGATATTTCATATATATATATATATGAATGCACGACATAGTCTATTGGTGTTTTGTGAAATCAAAATTTATGAACTATGGTTATATACTTGGTAATTGTGATGATACATGTTTATGATGCTAGAGTTATGTTTAGAACAAGAAATTTCATGCAAATCTCGTTTGACAGTAAAAGAAAATAATGTCAGTATATGTATTTTCACATGTCCATGAAAAATATCAATTGTAGTGGCCAATTAGTATGTGAAATTATGAATTGAAGCTTGATTATGTTAGTTCATTAAGAAACGAGCATAGTGTAATTTGAATGGAGTGATTTGGCCAAGTATTGAATTCACAGTGATGAATTTTGGGATGAATATCAAAAATTGAGTTTTATAAAAAAAAACATAGAATTTAAGAAATTAACCTAGCTTAAATTGTTGTTAAGTTATTTTAATTGGTGGAATATGTTCACAAATATGTTTGTGATAGTTCTATGTCATTTTTACATGTTATTATCACTGTTTGATGGGTGAAATTCGTGTTAGTTGGCTTAAGAAAAGTGCTGTAACTCTGTCCTAAAAAAAACTGGAATCTGTGTGTGGCGCGGGCGCGCTATCTCTTGGCGCGGGCGCGCTACCACCCAGTATAAAACTGGCACAGCCACACCAGTACCTTGCCACAGACAGTGAAGTCTATTAGTTATGTAGACTTTGGGCGTTTAATTTAACTTAGATTAATGAAAGGTTAATGTGTCCAACATATAACATCAAGGCTAAAACAGAGTTGTGTTATATGGATTATGAATTCAATGTTGTAAAGGTGATTAGTAAGATAAGAACGCGTTATGTGGTAACTTAGAATACACAATGAATGTTAGATAAGTGTTGTGATGCTAACACTTGGGAATTTTGAAATATATATATGGTAGCATAAGACTTGTGCTAAAATGATAAGTTTAGATAGAAATATATATGTTGTGGTATGTTAACATATCTAATAGGTATTGTGGTTCTAAACCTATGTGTAGGTGAATGTGAGTTTAATAATATATAGCTTACGCTTAAGGCAAATTTCTAATTCCTACTCTTTACATTGACCAAGTTTTCTAACTCTACACTTTTGGTGAGTTAGTTCTATTATTACATTGTGCAAGTTTATTCTTACTATTGAGCAAGTTCTTGTATCTAGTTTGTTTATGATTTCTAAATCTAGATCTTATTCTGATATTGAACAAGTTATTCTTGTCTTTAACTTGTTATCTATCATGCAAGTTTACATATTCTAAATCAATCAAGTTGAACAAGTTTTATCTTCTAATGTACTAATTGTATGCATGCTTAGTACTCAATTCTAAATAACCTTGGCTTAATTTTGTTCAAGTAAGGCATGTTATGATTATTCAATGTTTATGCTATTAGTTTATTCCTAAAGCATGATCCTAATTTATAATATTGATTCAGTTATGATTATTCCATAGCATGACGTTATCAATAAAGTATTCAACTAATCCTTAGTTGATGACCGTTGAATTCTAAATTACCCTTGGAATGTATCCAAACCAAACTTACTTTGGTGCGAACTTGTAATCTAAATACTGAGATGAACAACCCTATTATTAGGGGATAATTTACGCTTAGCGTTGAAATGTTTGTGCACAATACATTGTATGAAGGGTTGATCCCCCTAAATACGAGGAGTCCTTATAGTCTTATGACTGTTAAAGTTGAAGTTGAAAGATTACTTGCAACTGGGGACATAGTTCGTGGTCTTATGACCCTCAGATATATATTCCATATTTTGATTCCAGTCTTTGATTATTATTACCAGAGTACTATTCAGTATTGATGAGCTTATTCATTGGCAGTTATTATATTCTTGTTGACGCATTGTTATATCTAGTGAGCATTTGTTTTGCTCACTCTTGCTTAAATATAATTATTGCAACTAAAGTTGAGAAGGTAGATGAGCCTACAACTAGCAAAGGAAAGGAAAAAAATGTACAAGTGATGAAGACTTGTAATTTTATTTATTGCTATGATGACAGACTTTTTAATTAATCATATGATGTAATAATTTTATTTTTGCACTTATATGATGTTTAAGGTTAGACAACCTGGGAAAATTTTTAATCAATGATGTAACCCTATTTAAAGGGAGGATTTATGATTTAATTTTAATATGTTTGGGTAGATAAATATGAATGATTGGAAAGTGAACACCATATCTTGTGGGAATGAAGTACTTAGATTTGGGGGTGTCACAAGTTGGTATCAAAGCCTTAGGTTATGAACCTTAGGTGGGGGGAAAGCCTTAGGAAGTAACCTTTGAAAAGATAGTGATGATAAACTCTTATCGAGTTGTTAACGAAGAAGTAATAAAATACTTATGTGCTTATGTGGTTATAACTTATGTGCTAGTGAGTGTTGAGTAGTAATGATTAGTAATTAAAACTTAAAATTTGGTTGACAGGATGGCTAATATAGGAGGATCCAGTCAGACTAGAGAGGAGGAGCCTCAAAATATTCAGGTGATTTAGGAACAACTACTACCACGAGAAATAGTTCCGTCGGTCACAGTAGTTGAGCAGGAGAGAATACCTGATGAGGATGATGAAATATAGACGGATGAGGAGAACCCTGTTGAGCTGCCACAGGCGAATGAGGAGAACGAGGAGGAAGAACTTCCACTTAACTCGATAGCTGCTCGTATGTATGATGAAGTCTACGCTCGTAACGTGGAACTTCAGGATACCGTCGAGGAGTTGCAAGAGATAGTAACTGAGCAACAAACATCAATGGCACAGAAGGACGATGAGATTCTAGATTGAGAAGAACGTTTGAATAACGTTGAAGAGAAGTTGGTTCACACCGAAGAAGAGAATGAACGAATGACAGCGGAGATTGTAGAATTGAAGAACAAGTTGAGGGATGAATCAACTAAGAGGGCAAGAGCAGAAGATGCGTACGAGGAAGCTTATCAACGAGTCGGGATAGCAGGAAGAGACGCACAAGCAAAGCGGATGAAGATGGGGGAGATGAATAACGTATTCAACACCGTGATTAATCGAGCTCAAGATCGGGTCATAGGTTATCCGATTCAGTTCGAGACTCTGCCATCGTACGTGCTAGATCGTCGAACAATATTCCGGATTATGGAAGAAGAACGTCAAAAGGCTACGAAGTATCTTAGTAGGACATAGTAGGGAATGTGCCTGTGATGAGACTAATAAAATGTTATGTAATATGTAAATCCCAAGTGTGATGTAACCTATGGGATATGATGATGATGTTGTCCTGCAACTGTTATAGTTCAGGAAAGTAATGTAAATAGCAGTGATGCTATTGTTATGATGTTTTCAAAAAGATTATGAAGGAATAAAAGTTATTATTTTATTCAACGTGTTATGTGTTACGTGATAATCTTTTATGATGTGCAACTTAAGTATATAATACTTAAAAGATTGAATAGAATCTAATGGGTGTATCTTAACATTAAATGCCTCCAAGACGCCAACCACGACAAAGGAACCCCGAAAATAACAACAATGCTGAGGCTAATCCGGTTCAGGAATTCGTAATGCTACTGACGGGAGCATTACAGAATCAGCCACAGAATCAAGCTACGACTTTTAAGGACTTCAAGGCGGTTGGGCCACCGGAGTTCCGTGGGTCCATGAATCCCGTGGAGGCACAGTCATGGATCATGGAAATAGAGAAGGTATTCGATGTTACGAGAGTAGGGGAGGATCAGAAGACTGCTTTTGCAACATTCATATTGAAAGTAGAGGCGAGTTATTGGTGGCAAGCCAATAAAACCCGAGGAGGTCAAGGGATTATGACTTGGGAAAGGTTCAAAGAAATGTTCTTTGAGACCTATTTCCCAGAGAGTTCGAAGAGTCAGCTAGAAGTGCAGTTTTTGGAACTGAAGCAGGGAACGATGTCAGTATCTGAGTATGCCACTAAATTTAACGAGTTGGCAAGGTTTGCGCCATATCAAGTCAGCACAGACGAACGTAAGGCGAAGAGGTTTGAATAGGGACTGAAGCCCTGGTTATAGAGTAGGGTCTCCCTGTTCCAGCTGAAGACGTTTGTAGCGGTAATGGAGAAAGCAATTCTCATTGAGAGTGGAGGCGAGGCTATAACAAAACACAACCAAGAGCAAAGAAAGAAGAAGAATGAGGGCGAAGCTAAGAATGGCGGTGGTAACGGTGGAAATGGCAGCAACAATTTGAAGAGGAAGTGGAATGCGAATGTGGGAGCAGGAAATCAGCAAGGAAGCCAGCAAAAGAAGAAGTTCGAAGCATGTGCTACATGCAAAAAGTTTCACAAGGGTGTATGCTTGATGAGGAAACGAGTATGCTTTAACTGTGGCCAGGAGGGTCACATCGCCCCAAATTGCACTCAACCCAAGAAGAATGTTTGCTACACTTGCAGGTCAAAGGATCACTTTGCTCGTGAGTGTCCAAAGAAGAAGTCTGGTGAGACAGCTAGAAGCAAAGGAAATGCTAGTGGAGGTACACTAACTATTGCAGGACCAACGTCAACAAATAAGCCCACAGCCAGAACCTTCAATATGACAGTGCAAAACGCGGTGCAATCAAAAGATGTCGTGTCAGGTATTATCCCAATCAATGATAGAAATGAATATGTATTATTTGATACAAGTGCTACTTGTTCGTTTATATCTGATGAATTTTCTAAGAAGTTAGAAATACCTAGTGAAGAGCTGAATTTCCCTTTAAACATAGAAATTGCGAATAGGGAAGTAATTTCTGTTAGGTTCGTATACAAGAACTGTAGGGTGAATATTAAGGGAAATATCATGATGGTAGTTTTAATTCCGATAAAACTTGGAGAGTTTGACGTGATTTTTAGAATGGATTGGCTATTCAAACATGGAGCGATAATCGACTGCCAAAAGAAGTGTGTAAACCTTATGACTCTGTCAAATGTAGTTTTTCATGGTAGCAAATCGCCTAGACAAATGAGATGTCTGACGATGATGCAGGCCAATAAGTTGTTGAGTCAGGGCTGTGTGGGGTACTTAGCCTACATAGTCGATACTCAAACGAAGGAGGGTGTAAAACTGGAAGAGATACCAGTGGTTAGGAATTTTGTAGACGTATTTCCAGAAGATTTGCCAGGACTTTCGCCTGATAGAGAAATCAAGTTCGTGATTGACTTAGCGCTAGGAACTGCTTCAATATCGAAGGCCCCGTACAGAATGGCTCTGGTAGAGATGAAGGAATTGATGGTACAACTGCAAGAACTGTTAGATAAGAAAAATATTCAACCGAGCGTATCACCGTGGGGAACGCCGGTATTATTCATGAAGAAGAAGGATGGGTCAATGCGTCTTTGCATTGATTATAGGGAATTGAACAAAGTAACTATTAAAAACAAATATCCGTTGCCAAGAATAGATGACTTGTTTGATCAACTGAAAGGTGCTAGATATTTCTCGAAAATAGATTTGAAAAGTGGGTATCACCAACTGAAAGTAAGGAAGGAGGCTGTACCGAAGACGGCATTCCGAACTCGCTATGGACATTACGAATTTTTGGTGATGTCTTTTGATTTGACAAACACCCCAGCAGCATTCATGGATTTGATGAACAGGGTGTTTAAACCATTTTTACATGAGTTTGTGGTGGTGTTCATCGATGATATCCTTGTGTACTCTAAAACTCAAAAAGAACACATGGAACACTTACGTCTGACGCTGAAGACATTAAGAAAAGAAAAGTTGTACGCGAAATTCTCTAAATGTGAGTTTAGGCTGGAACGTGTATAATTTCTTGGGCATGTAATTGATAAGGATGGAATTTCCGTAGATCCATCAAAAGTCGAAGCGGTGATAAATTGGGATCAACTAAGAACTCCATCAGAAGTAAGAAGTTTCTTGGGATTGGCAGGATATTACATACGATTTATTCAAGATTTTTCCAAGATTGCTACTCCGTTGTAAAATTTGACGAGAAAATTTGTAAAATTTGTTTGGACGAAAAACTGTGAGGAAAGTTTTCAAGAACTGAAAAAGAAGTTAAGTGTGGCACCTGTGTTGTCATTACCAGATAATACAAGAAATTTTGTGGTGTATAGTGATGCTTCACACAAAGGATTGGGTTGTGTCCTTATGCAGTACGACAAAGTCATTGTGTATGCATCAAGGTAATTAAAAGACTACGAGAAAGGGTATCCGACTCATGATTTAGAGTTGGCGGCAGTTGTGTTTGCACTGAAGATATGGAGACACTATCTCTACGGAGAGAAATGTGAAGTCTACACAGACCATAAGAGTCTGAAGTATATCTTCACACAGAAGGACCTGAACATGCGGCAAAGGAGATGCATGGAATTAATAAAGGATTACGATTGTGAGATCTTTTATCATCCGGGCAAAGGTAATGTGGTTGTGGATGCCTTGAGTAGGAAAGGTCGAGAGAAGTTGATGTTGTTAACCAATAAGGAGGAGCAGATTTCAGCAATGGTAAGGCTAGAGTTGGAAATAAAATTTCCCAAAGAGACCAATTAAAAATTGTACCAGATAGAAGCTGGTCCAACTTTGGTGGACAAGGTAAAGAACGCACAATTACAGGATGAAGAATACAAAAAAATAAAGGAAAGTGTGGTCGAGGGTAAAGAAGTAAAGTACCAAATCGATACTGCGGGAATGCTAAGATTTGAGGGACGAATTTGGGTTCCAGCAGTTCAGGAAATTAAAGAAGAAATATTGACAGAAGCGCATAACTCAAGATATTCGATTCATCTGGAAGTACGAAAATGTATCAAGATTTGTGGCGTCATTTCTGGTGGCCGAACACGGAAAGAGATGTTGCAGAATGCGTTACAAAGTGCTTAACATGTCAGAAAGTGAAGACCGAACATCAACGACTAAGCGGATTACTTCAACCATTGGAAATACCAAAATGAAAGTGGGAGCACATCACAATGGATTTTGTGATAGGTCTTCCAACAACCCAGAAAGGATACGATGCGATATGGGTGATAGTGGACAAATTGACAAAATCTGCACACTTTTTGCCAATAAAGATTAGATTTAATCTTGATCAGCTGGCGAAGCTATACCTTAAAGACATCGTCTCAAGACATGGAGTTCCAGTGTCAATTGTATCAGACAGAGATCCAGGATTCACATCAAATTTCTGGAAGAGACTATAAGAATGCATGGGAATGCAACTGAAGATGAGCACAACATATCATCCGCAAACTGATGGGCAAAGTGAACGAACAATCCAGATGCTAGAAGATACGCTTAGAGCGTGCATCATGGATTTTAAAAGAAACTGGGATGATCATCTACCGTTGGGGGAATTTGCATACAACAACAGTTACCATGCAAGCATTGGCATGCCGCCATACGAGGCGTTATACGGTAGAAAGTGTAGAACTCCACTATGTTCGGATGACGTTGGTGAACGTTAACTGTTAGGCCCAGAACTGGTACAGCAAACCGCTGAAGTTATCAAACTCATCAAAGCAAGATTGGTAGCTGCTCAAGATCGACAAAAAAAGTATGCTGATCAACACAGGCAGAATCGTGAATTTGAAGCAAGAAATTTCGTGTTCCTGAAAGTTTCTCTTTGGAAGGGGAAAATTCATTTTAGCAAGAAAGGAAAGCTCAGCCCAAGATTTATTGGACCGTTCGAGATACTACGAAGAGTGGGAGAAGTGGCTTACGAGGTAGCTTTACCTCCAGAATTAGAACACGTTCACAATGTTTTTCATGTGTCGGTGTTGCGACTATATAAACCAGATTACAAGCATGTGATTGTTGGTCATTTTACCGATCAATATATGCGTGGAAATATACACGGTCAACAAGTAACAAAGAGTAAGTACAGTATCGTTCCCACGGAGAATTATCTAATAAAGTTTACCAAGCATTAACCCATAACCATTTCAGTCTTATTTAAATGAATGATATTATAGTTTATATTTAAACTATGAAATTAGATAAACCTAAATATTCCTAGAGTGAGATTAGATGAAGAAGACCTGAGATCACAATTTCATCTATTGACTCCTTCAAATCTACACATTTCATGTTAAGCCAAACTAATTGTACCGGATTGTTAGTCAAGAACATGAAAGTAAAGTATAATCATCTCTCAATATATCATACACTAATCACATGTAATCCACATTTGATAGAATACACATGATCACCCACATTACCTAAACCACTATATGTCTATGTGATTTATAAATAATTAGGGTTTAAGCCCGAGTTCTCAATTGCCTACGGATGGTGCTTCGGTATATGTCTATCCTAAGCACGAATCATACATCCCAATGCATTGTAGAACATACAATCACATGCTAATAAGATCAGATCTAAATCCATACTTCTTCTTGATGAGTATGAAATATGTTATATTTTTATTCCTTAATACTTAATCTTTTGTATTTATTTTGTGCCTATATAAACTCATTATTCTTATATTTTTATTTTAGGTACAATTGAAGGGGTTTCATGATTTTGGAAATAAATTGGAGGAGGTTTACGGGATTCTTAACAAATCAAGGATTCAACAATTAGTATCATAAATGGATTTGGATTCACGCGGCAATGAGTTTAAGCACATGACAATTGTAGGATTTAATTCCAATTTCAAATCTGAATTTTAGATTCTAGAAGAATAATTTTTACAATTCTATTGTAATTAGGATTTCTTTTAGACTAAGATTTATTTCCAAATTGAATTCTATTTCTTTATGGAAATTAGGGTAATTTGTAATTCCTTTTAGGGTTTGGATTTCTACTTCCTATAGGATTTAGGACTTTGTCTAGCACTATAAATAGAGGATGCTAGTCATGATTTTATTCATTCAATAATCAACTATCATCTATTGGAGTGCAAACTCAAGAGCATGTCAGGCTAATTCTTTTTATTCAGTTCTAAAGGGAGGTGAATCCTTGTTACAAGTAATTGATTAATTGAGTATTATTATTTATTTCTTTTTGTGTGAAATTTCTTCTGATAATCTGTTTTCATTGATTGCATGTTAATTGATTTAATTAATTTAATATGGCCAATTGAATTAGTTTGATCATTATCATATGCTAGATTAAGATTGGTATTACGTGTAATTGATATCTGTCTTTATCATAAGTAGCAACTTAGTAATAATAATTGTGCACAAGCTTTTGTTTATTACTAAGATTATCAGAAAACAAGTTAAACAAATCGAGCTTATGTGTTTGTTGCTTGGATTAGCCTAATTCTCTATTTCTTAATGCTTCTATCATATTAAATCTAGAGAGCTTATTCTAGGTTGTATGCTAGTTAGAATCTGGTGGAGAACTTGTTTCATACGGTGATAATCTAAGGAGAATTTCGGATAGCAGAGCTTATTGTTATCTAGGGCTAATAGTTTCATTGAAGGAAAAATAATAATAACTTGATTAATTGATTATTGTACTTGGTGAAACTGAACTGCAGAACTGAAGTTTTTACATATTTGGTTAATTTCATCGTTAATTCTTGTTCTCTTAGTTTAAAAATAATTTTCAAAAACCCCCATCTTTATTTTCTGTTTAAATAGTAGAATAATTCTAAAACAACTTTACTCTCTGTGGGATCGATCCTTACTTGCTACTGTGCTAATTATTATAAATTGTGAAGTGAAAGTGAGGTTAATTTAGGAGTATCAATGACAGCTCCCAAATTTTGGCGCCGTTGCTGGGGAGTAATTTGGCGTTTTGTTTTTATTCTATTATTTGTTTTGTTCCTGTTTTATGACTCGATTTTCTCAAGCTACTATATTAGATTTTGATCCAGAGATTGAGAAAACTGCAAGGAGGCTAAAGAAGGAAAAATTTAAAGTTCAACAGTCTTCTGCAGATATAGACGAGGCTTTTGCATCATCACCAGGCCTCAACTTAGCTTTGGAATTATTATCCAACGAATCCGACAAAGAAGAAGATATGGCGATTCCAAACAACAATAGAACTCTCAGGGAGTTGGCAACTCCTAATTTAAATCAACAACCTTTGTGCATTGAATATCCTAATTTAGATGCTGCATTTGAACTTAAATCCGGACTAATCCATTTATTGCCTACTTTTCGTGGTCTTACAGGTGAGGACCCCTACAAACATCTGAAGGAATTTCATGTGGTGTGCTCCACCATGAAACCACATGGAATCACCAAAGAACAAATCAAGCTGAGAGCATTCCCATTCTCCCTAGCAGATTTGGCAAAGGATTGGCTGTACTACCTACCCTCAGGTTCAATCCAATCTTGGAATGACATGAAGCAGTTGTTCTTGGAGAGATACTTTCCAGCCTCAAGAGTAGCCAACATAAGGAAGGAGATCTGTGGGATTAGACTATTCAGTGGGGAGACACTATACGAGTATTGGGAAAGATTCAAAAAGCTTTGTTCCAGCTGTCCACCGCATCAAATAGATGAACAACACCTGATCCAGTAATTCTACGAAGGGTTGGTACCGATGGATAGAAGCATGATCGATGCAGCTCGCGGAGGAGAACTAGTTGACAAGACCCGAGAGGCTGCAAGGACTTTAATTGCAAACATGGCAGCAAACTCGCAACAATATAGCACTAGAACAAATCATGCACCAGTAATGGTAAGCGAGGTAAGCACTTGTGATTATGGTCAACAAATTTCTGAATTAACTGCTATGGTTAGACAATTGGCTACAGGTCAACTTCCAATTGCAAAGGTTTATGGAATATGTCTACAACCAAATCACAATACAAATGAATGCCCAACATTACAAGATGATGAGGCTGTGCAACAAGCTAATGCAATGGGAAATTATCAGCCACCACCTAAGAAAAAGTATGATCCGTACTCAAACACGTATAACCCAGGATGGAGGGATCGTCCAAATCTGAGTTATGGGAGTAAGCAAGCGGCACCACCTGTATTTCCACCTAGGCAACAAGGCTTCCAACCAGCCCAACCTCAATATCAACCGAAGCAAGCAGTCACTGCACCTACTGGAACATCGTTGGAGGATATGTTCAAAGCATTCATGGGACAAACACAATAATTCATGGGACAAACACAACAGTTCATGAATCAGACACAGTAGTTCCAGCAAGAGACAAAAACTTCAGTTCAAGATTTGAGGAACCAAGTAGGACAACTGGCTACAACTGTGGGGATATTGGAATCCAGAGGCTCAGGAAAATTACCATCTCAAACAATAGTCAACCCAAGGGAGAATGCAAGTGCCATAACTTTGCGGAATGGAACACAGTTGGATACACCATCGACCCCCGTAGAGTTTGAAGAGGAAGCTGCTAAGGAGGAAACAGAAAAATCCAAGGTACAACCTAACCCTCCTAATCAGCTTAAAAACATACCTCTTCCCTTTCCTCCTAGAAATTCTAAAACCTCAAAGAGAGATGAAAAAGAAAAAGAAAATTTGGAAACTTTTAGAAAAGTAGAAGTAAACATCCCTCTCCTTGATGTAATTAAACAAGTGCCATGGTATGCTAAATTTTTAAACGAATTATGCACTAATAAAAGAAAATTGCAAAACGATGAAAGAGTCACAGTCGGAGAAAATGTATCTGCTGTTCTTCAAAGAAAAATGCCTCCTAAATGTAAAGATCCAGGAATGTTCACAATCCCATGCAAAATAGGAAACACCAGATTTGAAAAAGCCATGCTAGATTTAGGAGCTTCAATTAATGTTATGCCTTTATCTGTTTATGCTTCCTTAAATCTAGGCCCTTTAAAAAATACTGGTGTGATTATTCAATTGGCTGATCGTACTAACACTTACCCCCGAGGGGTAATTGAAGATGTCCTAGTGCAGGTGAACGAACTAATCTTTCCTGCAGATTTTTACATTGTGGATATGGAAGATGATACATCACCAAATTCTTCCCACATCTTGTTAGGAAGACCCTTCCTGAAAACAGCAAGAACCATGATTGATGTGCATAATGGGACCTTGACTATAGAGTTTGATGGTGAGAAAATCCAGTTTAACATCTATGATGCCTTGAGGTACCCTAGTGATATAGGACAGGTTTTTGCTATCGATGTGAGAGACTCCTTGGTGCATAGAGCTTTTGAACAACTACATAGGGGCAGTTTAGAGATTGCAATCACCAACAGTTTGGACATGGACAGGGAAGGAGAGATTGCGCAAACCCAGGAATTGAAGGAGAATGTAGCTGCATTACATTCATTGCCAAAATTCTCATATAAGTTAGCAGTACATTCTATTCAATTTCCTGTTTCTCATCAAAAGTTATTACCTTCTGTTGTACAAGCCCCAACTCTAGAATTGAAACAATTACCTGCTCATTTGAAATATGCATATTTGGGGACTAATGACACTTTGCCTGTAATTATTGCTAGTAATCTAACCAAGGTGTAGGAAGAAAAATTGCTGAGAATCCTAAGGGACCATGTTACAGTTTTTGGATGGACAATAGCGGATATAAAGGGTATTAGTCCTGCCATGTGCATGCATCAGATATTGTTAGATGATGGAGCTAAACCTACAAGAGATGCGCAAAGGAGATTGAATCCACCAATGATAGAGGTGGTGAAAAAAGAAGTGCTCAAACTGCTTGATGCCGGTATCATCTATCCCATCTCCGATAGTCAATGGGTGAGTCTAGTGCAGGTAGTCCCAAAGAAATTCGGAATCACCGTTGTCAAGAACGATGACAATGAGTTGGTGCCCACACGAATGCAAACAGGGTGGAGAGTGTGTATAGATTATAGAAAATTGAATGCTGTAACAAGAAAAGATCACTTTCCTCTCCCTTTTATTGATCAAATATTGGAAAGATTAGCTGGGCACACTTATTATTATTTTCTAGATGGTTTTTCAGGATATAACTAGATTGTGATTGCACCCGAGGACCAAGAGAAGACCACATTCACATGTCCCTTTGGTACTTTTGCCTATCGACGGATGTTGTTTGGACTGTGTAATGCCCCAGGTACTTTTCAACGATGCATGGTAAGCATTTTTTCAGATCTTTTAGAAGAATGCATCGAGGTTTTTATGGATTATTTCACAATTCATGGTGATTCTTTGGATGCATGCCTAGATAATTTAAATCGTGTTCTAGATAGATGCATGGAAACTAATCTTGTTTTAAATTGGGAAAAATGTCATTTCATGGTAGAATAGGGAATAGTACTTGGTTATGTTGTGTCATCTAAAGGTCTTGAAGTTGATAAAGCTAAGATAGATGTTATATCTGCTTTGCCTTACCCCGTCAGCGTGCGAGAGATTCACTCTTTTCTTGGTCATGCAGGATTTTATCGAAGATTTATCAAAGACTTCTCGAAGATCGCATTACCCTTATGCAAGTTGCTGCAAAAAGATGTGGACTTTCAGTTTGATGATGAATGCAAGGAGGCTTTTGACACTTTAAAGAAATTATTAACTTCTGCTCCTGTCATTCAACCGCCAAATTGGAAGTTGCCATTTGAGATCATGTGTGACGCAAGCAACTATGCAGTGGGGGCTGTTTTGGGACAAAGGATTGACAAAGCCGTTCAGGCCATATACTATGCTTTGAGGACTTTGAATGAGGCTCAGATAAACTATTCCACAACTGAAAAAGAACTTTTATCTGTGGTTTTTGCTTTAGATAAATTTCGATCATATTTGCTTGGTACTAAAATTATAGTTTATTCTGACCATACTACTCTCAGGTATTTGCTCACCAAAAAGGATTCTAAATCAATGATTATTCGATGGATTCTGCTCCTACAAGAATTCGACTTAGAGATCAAGGATAAGAAAGGTGCGGACAACTTAGTAGCGGATCACTTGAGTAGGCTACTGCGAGACGAGGAGAAGCTACCATTACATGATTCTTTCCCGAATGAGCTGTTACTTTCCATCCATATTGAGAGTCCCTGGTATGCAGATACGGTGAATTATTTGGTAAGTGCATATTTTCCTAAAGAATTTTCCAAATCCCAAAAGGAAAAATTAAAAAGTGATGCTAGACACTATGTTTGGGATGATCCATACTTATGGAAATTTTGTGCGGACCAGATAGTTAGACGATGTGTGCCTAACAGTGAATTTCAATCTATTCTTTCCTTTTGTCATTCTTATGCTTGTGGAGGATATTTTGGTCCAAAAAGAACTGCTAATAAAGTTTTGGAAAGTGGTTTTTATTGGCCATCGCTTTTTAAAGATTCCTATCTGTTTTGTAAAACATGTGTTAATTGCCAAAGGACAGGGAATATTTCTCAACGAAATCAAATGCACTAAACTCCTATTTTAGTTGTTGAAATTTTTGATGTTTGGGGTATAGATTTTATGGGACCTTTTCCTTCATCCTTTGGGAATTTATATATTCTTTTGGCTGTTGATTATGTCTCAAAATGGGTGGAAGCTAAAGCCACTAGGACTGACGATTCTAAAGTTGTTGCAGATTTTGTTAGGACTAACATATTTGTCATGTTTGGAACACCACGAGCCATCATTAGTGATCGCGGAACCCACTTTTGTAATAGGGTTTTAGCGGCTTTGTTCAAGAAATACAATGTTCTACACAAGGTTTCTACATCCTACCATCCACAGAGTAATGGTCAAGTTGAGGTTTCTAACCGGGAGATCAAATCCATTTTGGAGAAGGTAGTTAACCCTAGCAGAAAGGATTGGAGTCTGAGATTAGATGATGCACTTTGGGCCTATAGAACTGCGTACAAAACACCTATTGGGATGTCACCATACAGGATTGTGTTTGGAAAACAATGCCACTTACCTGTTGAGTTGGAGCATAGGGCTTTTTGGGCAATCAAGTAGTGCAACATGAGTTTGGAGGTAGCTGGCGTACACAGGAAATTGCAGTTACAAGAGTTGGAAGAATTGAGGAATGAAGCCTATGAAAGTTCGAAGATTTACAAGGAAAAGACCAAAGCTTTTCATGATAAGCAGATTGTGCGAAAAACCTTTATTGTGGGACAAAAAGTTTTGCTATATCATTCTCGGCTTAAGTTATTTCCAGGTAAATTGAGATCTAGATGGGTTGGTCCTTTTGTTATCACTAATGTGTTTCCTCATGGTGCAGTTGAGATTCAAAGTCCTAGTACGAACAAGATCCTTAAGGTGAATGGACATAGATTAAAGTCTTTCTATGAGGGGCATCAGGTGGAAAATATTGAGATGATGGAGCTAGACGATCCAATCTATGAAAGCTGAGAAGAGAGGCATAACGTCGAGCCAAAGACGTTAAACATGGGCAGCTGCTTGGGAGGCAACCCAAGATCTCAGATTTGATTTTTCTATCCCTTTACTTTTTAGTTTTTTATTATTACTATTATTATTGCATGTTCGCTAGTAGTATTTTCTTCGTTGCATGATTTTCTTACATTGGGGACAATGTATGGTTTGAGTGTGGGGGGGGGGTGGGAGATTTAGGTTTTATTTTATGTAGGAAAAATAATCCAATTTTGATGGGAAAAAAAATAATAATAATAAAAAAAAAAATTTGGGTTCCATGGTTCTATTTGCCTATGTGTTCGAAGGTTAAAGTCAAAGATTGAAAATTAATGCTAAAATTCAGAATCTGTTTGATGCTTAATTTGTTAATGAATGATGAAAACTAAGCCATGATCCATAGTAATTGATTTCAATTGAATTTGTGATACATAAGTACTTGAATATGAGAATCATGTTTATTTGGCTAAGTTATTTGTGGAGTTGTCTATGTGCACTGATTTCATGACTTAGAACTGTTTAACTTGCTTATGTTGTGCAGAACCATGTAAAAAAATGATGAATGAAAAGAAAAATAAAAAAAAATAAAAATTGAAAATCTGCTTCAATGTCCATTGTGCGAAATAACTGGGTATCTAAGCCTCGGGAAGCATCAGTATTCACGCTGAAAAGTGTGATGGATAAAAGCAGTTTGACTAGTCGACTTTTGTGGCCTTTGTTACTTGAATAAGTAAGCCTTTAGGGGTGTCTCTACACCTAGCGCCCTAAGATCATCTGGTTTGGGAGTCGTTGGTGGAAAGTTCGCTAATGGGTAACTCTGAAAAGCCTAAGAAAAGGAGACATTGCACATGTCAAAAAAAAGTATACGAAAAAAAGTATACGAGAAAAGCATGAAAATACATTCATCTGTGCTAAAAAAAAGGTTCTATGAAAAAAAATTAAAAGGCAAGAAAATTTTTTTCTTGGTTAAGAGTTAGTGTGCATGGTTTTTGCTCCATGGTAACTAAGTTGAGTAAGTATGATGATTTTGGGAGAGTTACTTATGTGGCTACAGTTTGATTTAATGAAATTCATTGGTGAAATGGTATGGTTGGTAATTGTAAGTTGATTGATAAAGCGTTGATTAGATTTCTGCAAATTTAGTGTTGCTAGTCATGATTTGTATCTTGAATTCTTTTGAACCTATGGTTGAATAGAATTTTTCTGGAAATCAAATTTTTGGTTTACACGAGGACGTGTAAAAAGATAAGTGTGGGGGAATTTGATGAGTATGAAATATGTTATATTTTTATTCCTTAATACTTAATCTTTTGTATTTATTTTGTGCCTAAATAAACTCATTATTCTTATATTTTTATTTTACGTACAATTGAAGGGGTTTCATGATTTTGGAAATAAATTGGAGGAGGTTTACGGGATTCCTAACAAATCAAGGATTCAATAATTAGTATCATAAATGGATTTGGATTCACGCGGCAATGAGTTTAAGCACATGACAATTGTGGGATTTAATTCCAATTTCAAATCTGAATTTTAGATTCTAGAAGAATAGTTTTTACAATTCTATTGTAATTAGGATTTCTTTTAGACTAAGATTTATTTCTAAATTGAATTCTATTTCTTTATGGAAATTAGGGTAATTTGTAATTCCTTTTAGGGTTTGGATTTCTACTTCCTATAGGATTTAGGACTTTGTCTAGCACTATTAATAGAGGATGCTAGTCATGATTTTATTCATTCAATAATAAACTATCATCTATTGGAGTGCAGACTCAAGAGCATGTCAGGCTAGTTCTTTTTATTCAGTTCTAAAGGGAGGTGAATCCTTGTTACAAGTAATTGATTAATTGAGTATTATTATTTATTTCTTTTTGTGTGAAATTTCTTCTGATAATCTGTTTTCATTGATTGCATGTTAATTGATTTAATTAATTTAATATGACCAATTGAATTAGTTTGATCATTATCATATACTAGATTAAGATTGGTATTACGTGTAATTGATATCTGTCTTTATCATAAGTAGCAACTTAGTAATAATAATTGTGGACAAGCTTTTGTTTATTACTAAGATTATCAGAAAACAAGTTAAACAAATCGAGCTTATGTGCTTGTTGCTTAGATTAGCCTAATTCTCTATTTCTTAATGCTTCTATCATATTAAATCTAGAGAGCTTATTCTAGGTTGTATGCTACTTAGAATCTGGTGGAGAGCTTGTTTCATACAGTGACAATCTAAGGAGAATTTCGGATAGCAGAGCTTATTGTTATCTAGGGCTAATAGTTTCATTGAAGGAAAAATAATAATAACTTGATTAATTGATTATTGTACTTGGTGAAACTGAACTGCAGAACTGAAGTTTTTACATATTTGGTTAATTTCATCGTTAATTCTTGTTCTCTTAGTTTAAAAATAATTTTCAAAAACCCCCATCTTTATTTTCTGTTTAAATAGTAGAATAATTCTAAAACAACTTTACTCTCTGTGGGATCGATCCTTACTTGCTACTGTGCTAATTATTATAAATTGTGAAGTGAAAGTGAGGTTAATTTAGGAGTATCAACGACAGCTCCCACTTCTCTCTAGTCCATATGGATTATCATAGTAATTGATGGCCAATCAACTAAGTAAATAAGCAGGAATCTAATTAGACAATCCCATAGCAATTAATAAGGCTAACAACAAAATATATCAGAAATAACTAATCCATAAAATCCATTGCAATCTCAGAATAGAGTTTAAATCATAGCTGAATCAAATCTATCATTCACATATAAAATAAACATCGTAATATACAATTATGAATCAAAGAGAAAATAAAAGTAGAGAATTGTAGTGCAAATCTGTTCTCCTGATCCAAGATGGAATCTTTGATGCTTTTCAATTGCTTCAAGTCTTCAATCTATTTAACTCTAGAAATTACCTACACTAATATACTCTAATCTATTATTGAAAGAAGAAAGGAACTAATAATAGCTTCTTGTTCCCCCAAGGGGTGGTGGTTCTTGCATACTGATAATACGTCTAATATATAAGCCCTAATTGAACCCCCACTCCGTTACGCTTCCAATTTTAAAAATTAAAATAAAGTCAGCAGCCTCAGTCAACAGCGCCCGCGGTCGCGCGCGGTCCCTGTGTAATCATCACGCGGGCACGCTAATGCAAAGTCAATTCAGTCTGAGTAATGGCGTGGGCTCACGTATTTTAGCTTTGTTGGCCGCGCGGCTTCTGAACTGTGTAACCTCAGGTTCTGCTACTGCTTCTTCCTTACCAAGCTGCTATTGATGCTTTGACATGCAACTTTTGCTCTATTATTCACCACTACTTAGCTTCTTTTATCCACTGATCCTCATGTTGTGCCTTCATTGGTCTCATGCCATCTACCCATGCCGAGCTCATGCTATTTCCTTCACTTTTACACCTAAGGAGTTCTCAGTACATGCAATGCAAAATTTTATGAAGTGCAACTAAAAACATACTAAAATGTACTTGAGATGGGCATAATTCTCGTGAATTGATATTCAATAAGTAGGTATAAAACCCACTTATCAAATACCCCCAAACTTGAACTATTGCCTGCCTTCACGCAATGCATACTATATAAGATACTGAAAATGCAACTACATACTATGCAACTAAATCATGATGCAAACGAGTCTCACATTGTTCCAACTATAACAGAATTTCAGTCCAAAATGCCTCGGCGAATTATCCAGATTCGAGAATACAAGTTCAAACCAAACTATAGGCATAATATCATACACTCAGATAATTCATATATGCTATAAAGATGATGTGTGTGTGTTGTGTTCACCAAAACTTGATTTAATCAAACAATACACATTCTAAACCTCTCAAAATAGAAAATTACAGTCTAAATTAAGACTCATGTATACTTCTGCAACAAAGATTGTTTCAACATATCAAAACAAATTAAGGTTCAACAATGAGCTTAACTGCTTTATTGATAGTCACGAGGGCGATTTTCGCTCTTTCTCGCGGTGTTTATTGCTATTTTTTTTTCTTTTTTTTCACATGACTGTGCAATGCCTTATTCCATTAGGCTACACTGTTACCCCTTAGCGAGCTTTCAACCAACGACTCCCAGACCATAAAAGACCTTAGGGCGCTAGGTGTTAAAACATCCCTATGGGCGTACTTACTCAATTATCCAGGGCCCCAAAATAAGACTAGCCACGTTATCAATTTTTTTTTAGCCTACCCATGTGTTCCCAAAGTTTGATTATCAATGTTTCGTACAGTCTAAATCCATTTTCCACATATTTCTTTTTTTAAAGCCACATTTCCTATCAAGCAATGCAACACAACACATAATTCTTATGCCTACAAGTAATTGTGAACACTGCAGTGCAAATCGAAAGCATCTAAACAACATAATGAATTACATTATGTAAAACATTATATCTAAGCCCATATTATCCAACATATTCAATAATCCTTCAAAATTCACATTCATCATAGGCTAGACAAAATTTTTATAAAGATAGAATTTGTGAGACATGCACTAATCATAAACTGACACGCATAATAATGACTGAACACCTAAAAAAAAATTACTGTAAAACACTTAGACAGACAAACTGCTCATGCAAACACTATATGCAACACTACTCATGCAAAATTTAAACTACATGCAAAAACTATATGCAATTACACTACTACCCCAATACCCCCAAACTTAAAATGAGCAATGCCCTCATTATAATTAAAATTGAAAGAATACTCCCCTAAGTGGCAATGTCATGTCCGTTCGCCTCCTCATGATCCGATGGTATATCTGGCGTTAGATAAGTTTGAGATATTTTATAGTTGGCAACTGAATGTGGGCTTCTAACTTTACTGCACTATTGGTTACCCCTGGAAAGGATCAACATGAACTATTAGACTTTATTTAATTATAACCAATACTTACTGCTAACAATTTAATTAACTATAATAATAATAAACTAATTAAAATCGAAAGAATTGAACACAAAGGAAGAAAATAAAAGACAATGGATAATGGAGAATTAAACAAATAGGGAGAGAGATATATGATGGGGTGCCTCCCATCAAGCGCTCGATTTATAGTCCATTAGCTGGACTTTGTGCTTGACACTGCTATCCAATTCCTCTACGATATGCTAAGAACCCTCCATCCATTAGAACTGCTATATGTGTAGGTAGGTTCTCCATCTTGCGAGTCTGTGAATTGAAACAACCTAGCATATTTCCTATATATGATGCCCCCAGTTCTATTGCATAGCTAGGTGCTCCGTCCGTTGTATTGGTGAATAAATTACTGCATTGAGGCATAAAAAATATAACATACTTTTCCTCTTCTCTTTTCTCTTCCTCAGCCCACCATGGTGTATAAGAGGCCTCTTTATCATTCTGATCTTTACTTTGAATGTGACTACCAAGAGGACATGGGTGTGCAAATTTCATTGAATTTTTTAACTCTGACTGAAAAGGCGCTTGGGGTATTATACAAATCATTTCATGTTCTTCATTTTCCATACCCTCTTTTATCTCCTTAATGTCCACTCCTTTAAGTTCATTCAGTAGCATGTACACTTTTGGCTTTCCATCAGTTTCATCGTCCATGTCATAGCACCAATTGTTTGTAGGGCGATTGTTCAAGGCTTCGAACATTTGATCCATCTGATTCTGAAGATTTTGAATTGACCTTTCTTGCTTAATCATCTTCTCCTTAGTTGTTGCTACAAATTTGAACCACAAATCCTCCAATCTTAAATTATTTTGTTAAGTTTCGAAATCCATGTATTGTGGACCATTCATTGACGAGTTAATGAGTTGCTCCATCTGTCTGTTAAGATTTTGGCTTGATAACTCCTGACTCATCATCATCTCTTCATGGTCTGCTATGCTTTTTGACATGAATTTCTTCAACTCTGAATTTTCCTCTTGTTGCATTTGAGGTAGATATGAGAAATCCGATGGATATATTGGACTTGGAACACAATCTTGGTCTTGATAGTTATAACTCCATTCATAATCCAGGTGATACCCCTAACCTTGATGATAATTGGGATTAGCATAACTATTGGAGTAATCACCCCCATACTGTATTTTTCCAAAACTGATGTTGCACTGATAGCTTGGATGCTCGCCAACACAATATTCACGTGTAACTACTATCTCTCGGGGACGTTGGGCTACAAGAGCATCCAACCTCTCCGAAAGTGTTGCAATTTATGCTGACAATGTAGAAAATACATTGAGTCCCTCGGTGCTTATGTCCCTTGGTTGTGGCATATTCGCATAAGGCCATTGATAAGCAAAGTCATCCATGGTACCTGAAAAGAGAGAAATAAAAGAAAATAATTAAAACAAAATAAAAATGTTTAAATTAAGACCAATTTGATTAAAATTAATGTTGGTAAAAATTATTAAAATAATTCCCCGACAACGGCGCCAAAAACTTGTTGGTCATTTTACCGATAAATATATGCGTGCAAGTATACACGGTTAATAAGTAATAAAGAGTAAGTATAGTATCGTTCCCACGGAGAATTAACTAATAAAGTTCACCAATCATTAACCCATAACCATTTCAGTCTTATTTAAATGAATGATATTATATTTTATACTTAAACTATTAAATTAAAGAAACCTAAATATTCCTAGAGTGAGATTAGATAAAGAAGACCTGAGATCATAATTTCATCTATTGACTCCTTCAAATCTACACATTTCACGTTAAGCCAAACTAATTGCACCGTATTGTTAGTCAAGAACACGAAAGTAAAGTATAGTCATCTCTCAATATACCATATACTAATCACATGTAATCCACATTTGATAGAATACACATGAACACACACATTACCTAAACCACTATATGTCTATATGATTTACAAATAATTAGGGTTTAAGCCCGAGTTCTCAATTGACTACGAATGGTGCTTCGGTATATGTCTATCCTAAGCACGAATCATACATCCCAATGCATTGTAGAACATACAATCACACGCTAATAAGATTAGATCTAAACCCATACTTCTTCTCTCGAGTCCATATGGATTATCACAATAATTGATGGCCAATTAACTAAGTAAATCAGCAGGAATCTAATTAGACAATCCCATAGCAATCAATAAGGCTAACAATTAAATATATCAGAAATAACTAATCCATAGAATCCATTGCAATCTCAGAATAGAGTTTAAATTATAGCTGAATCAAATCTATCATTCACATATAAAATAAACATCGTAAGATACAATTATGAATCAAAGAGAAAATAAAAGTAGATAATTATAGTGCAAATTTGTTCTCCTGATCCAAGATGGAATCTTTGATGCTTTTTAATTGCTTCAAGTCTTCAATCAATTCAACTCTAGAAATTACCTACACTAATTTACTCTAATCTATTATTGAAAGAAGAAAGGAACTAATAGTAGATTCTTGTTCCCCCAAGGGGTGGTGGTTCTTACATACTGATAATACGTCTAATATATAAGACCTAATTGAACCCCCACTCCGTTACGCTTCCAATTTTAAAAATTAAAATAAAGTCAGCAGCCTCAGTCAACAGCGCGCGCGGTCCCTGTGTAATCATTGCGCGGGCGTGCGAATGCAAAGTCAGTTCAGTCCGAGTAATGGTGCGGGCATGTGTGTTGAAGCTTTGTTGGCCGCGCGGCTTCTGAACTGTGCAACCTCAGGTTCTGCTACTACTTCTTCCTTGCCAAGCTGCTACTGATGCTTTGACATGCAGCTTTTGCTCTATTGTTCACCACTGCTTAGCTTCTTTTATCCACTGATCCTCATGTCGTGCCTTCATTGTTCTCATGCCATCTACCCATGCCGAGCTCATGCCGTTTCCTGCACTTTTACACCCAAGGAGTTCTCAGTACATGCAATGCGAAATTTTATGAAATGTAACTAAAAACACACTAAAATATACTTGAGATGGGCATAATTCTCGTGAATTGATATTCAATAAGTAGGTATAAAACCCACTTATCAGTGATCGAGTATGAACCGTTGCAGTTTAGTAAAGATTTATCTTACGAAGAGATTCCTATCCAGATAGTCGACAGGAAAGAACAAGTGCTAAGGAATAAAGTAATACCTTCTGTGAAGGTGATATGGAGGAACCACAACATCGAAGAGGCTACGTGAGAACTTGAAGCTGATATGATGAAGAATTATCATGAGTTATTTGTTTAGTCTATGTCTTCGATTTTGGGGACAGAATCTTTGTAAGGAGGGAAGAATGTGACGATTTTATTGTTTGAGTTGTGATTCTGGGACAGAATCCTTGAAAGGAGGGAAAGATGTAACAATCAGGAATTTTAAATTGTAATATTAAATATTTATTGAATAATATAAATATTTATTTGATGTGTCTATTGTTGAATTGATGAAATAAATATTTTATTGTTGTGATGGTTGTAAGTAAATATTTATAAATCTAAATTTATTAGATAATATTCTAAATTAAATTAATTAATAATTTAGAGAATTGTAGTATAACATGAGATGTTATATTGTTGTGATGATTTTAATAATTTAAATGGTATATTAATTATTAAATAAAATTATAATTTTATGTTATTTGTTTAAAGGGTATATTTAATTAAAATGTGGAGTATAATTAATTTATGTGATTAATTTAATGGGTTAATGTTGGATATGGAAATCCAAATAAATAATATGTGATTATAAATTATAAACTAAAGTGTTTATGAAAATAAATTAAAAAGGGTTTAATTTAGTTTTTGCCAAACAAGGCTTAAATATATTAATTCTTTAAAATTTAAAGGGTTTTGCCAAGCAAGCCTTATGGCTTTTGGGATTTCTAATTTTGAATTTAATTAAAATAAATAAAATAATAAATATAATATATTTATGTTCTATACGTTAGTAACTGAAATAGCAATTAGTATTATTAAGGGTTATCAGTTTTATTTCTTACGCTGTTTATCAGTTGGTTTTACGCGTTCTATTTGCTAGCCTAGAGAATACATTGAGTTGAGAGAATTGTGAGGACACTAAAGCAATTTCTAGAGATTTTAGCAAGGATTACAAGAGTTAGCAAGGATTTCAAACTATTTTAAGGTAATTTATCTAACCTTGATATTTCATATATATATAAATGCACGACATAGTCTGTTGGTGTTCTGTGAAATCAAAATTTATGAACTATGGTTATATACTTGGTAATTGTGATGATACATGTTTATGATGCTAGAGTTATGTTTAGAATAAAAAATTTCATGCTAATTTTGTTTGATAGTAAAAGAAAATAATGTCAGTATATGCATTTTCATATGTCCATGAAAAATATCAATTGTAGTGGCCAATTAGTATGTGAAATTATAAATTGAAGCTTGATTATGTTAGTTCATTAAGAAACGAGCATAGCGTAATTTGAATGGAGTGATTTGGCCAAGTATTGAATTCACAGTGATGAATTTTGGGATGAATATCAAAAATTGAGTTTTATAAAAAAAAACCTAGAATTTAAGAAATTAACCTAGCATAAATTGTTGTTAAATTGTTTTAATTGGTGGAATATGTTCACAAATATGTTTGTGATAGTTCTATATCATTTTTACATGTTATTATCACTGTTTGGTGGGTGAAATTCGTGTTAGTTGGCTTAAGAAAAGTGCCGTGGATCTGTCCTGAAAAAACTAGAATCTGTGCGTAGCGCGGGCGTGCTATCTCTTGACGCGGGCGCGCTTCCACCCAGTATAAAATTGGCGAGGCCGCGCCAGTACCCTGCCACAGACAGTGAAGTCTGTTAGTTATGCAGACTTTGGGCGTTTAATTTAACTTAGATTAATGATAGGTCAATGTGTCCAACATGTAACATCAAGGCTAAAACAGAGTTGTGTTATATGAATTATGAATTCAAAGTTGTAAAGGTGATTAGTAAGATACGAACGCGTTATGTGATAACTTAGAATACATAATGAATGTTAGATAAGTGTTATGATGCTAACACTTGGGAATTCTGAAATATATATATGGTAGCATAAGACTTGTGCTAAAATGATAAGTTTAGCTAGAAATATACATGTTATGGAATGTTAACATATCTAATAGGTATTTTGGTTCTAAACCTATGTGTAGGTGAACGTGAGTTTAATATTATATAGCTTACACTCGAGGCAAGTTTCTAATTCCTACTCTTTACATTGAGCAAGTTTTTTAACTCTACACTTTCATTGAGTTAGTTCTATTATGACATTGTGCAAGTTCATTCTTACTATTGAGCAAGTTCTTGTATCTAGTTTATGTAACATTCCAAATTTTAAATTATAATATTAAATATTTATTGAGTTATATAAATATTTAATGGATGTGTTTATCATGGAATAAATATTTGTTTAATTGATTTGATTTTATTTGGTTAATTATTTGTTAAATAAATAATTAATGAGTTAATAAAATTATTATTATGTTGATATTTCAAATTGATGGTTAATTATTTGTATTGAGTTATGTGATTAAATGATTTATTTAATTTATTGTTATTTGAATTAATTAAATTAAGCATGAAAGCTTGATTAAATATAGTGTGACAAATAACTATATTATAAGGAGTATTAAAATAAATTAAAATAGTTTTAATTGAGTTTAACTAAACAAGGCTTTAATATATTAAGTCTTTAATTTTAAAGGGTTTTTGCCAAACAAAGCCTTATGGCTTTTGGATTTCTATTTTTTGAATTTAAATAAAATAAAATGAATATAATATAATTATAATATATACGATATGTGTTTGGTAACTGATATTTTAATAAGGTCATTAGTAGGCGTATTATTATTTTTTCGTTGGCTAGCCTATCAGTTAGTTTACGCTTAGTAGCTTAACTCTTACACTGAGAAAAGAAAAGAGAAGAAGTTACAGAGGATTTTAGAGAGAATTGCTTGAGAGAATTTGAGAGAAAACGTGAGCAATTTCCAGCAGTTAGCAAGGATTATGTTAGCAAATTGAAGGTATGTTCATAATCTTAGTATTTCATGTACACATATGTTCTAATATGTTGTACGGCATGAAGTTTCGTACTCCGTGAATTTCATAGGTCTAGAATTGTTGCTATATAATCCAACTATGATGATTACATATGTTTATGATGATTAAAGATTGTGTTTAAATAAGAATTGCATGCTAATTTCGGTTGACAGTAGGAAGAAAATAATGTCAGTATATGTATTTTCATATGATTCATGAAAAGTATCAATTGTAGTGGCCAATTAGTATGTGAAATTGTAAATTGAAGCTTAATAATGTTAGTTCATTATGAAACGAGCATATCATAATTTGAATGGAGTAATTTGGCCAAGTATTGAATTCACAGTGATGATTTTTGGGATGAAAATCAAAATTTGAGTTTTATATGAAAATCATGGAATTTGGGAAATTAACCTAGCTTAAATTGTTGTTAAATTGTTTTAACCGGTGGAATATGTTCACAAATATGTTTGTGATAGTTTTATATCAATTATAGATGTTGGTTTCACTGTTTTTTGGGTGAAATTCGTGTTAGTTGGCCTAAAAATTGTGCCGAAACACATTCTGCAAAACTAAGTTCTGTGTGTTGCGCGGGCGCGCAGACCTTAGGCGCGGGCGCAGAAGCCACGCGGGCGTGTAGCCTCCCATTACAAAACTCGCGCGGCCACCTGAGTGCCCATTTTCAGACATTGAAGTCTGCTAATTTTGTAGACTTTGGTCGTTCTTTGTAGCTTAGCTAAAGGTTATGGTAATACGTCCAACACATTACAACAAGGCTAAAACAAAGTTGTGTTATGGGGTTAGTGAATTCAAAGTGGTAAAAATGATTAGTAAATTTCGAACACGTTATGTGATAACTTAGTGTACACAATAAATGTTAGACAAGTGTTGCGAAGTAAACACTTAGAATTTTTGAAATGTAAATAGTAAAGAAAGGCTTGAGGTAAAATAGTAAGTTTAGCAAGAAATGTTCATGTTATAGTATGTTAGCATATCTATAGATAATGTGATTCCTAGTTGTTGTCAACAAGTGTAATACATCTAATATGGGGTAATGGAATCTATGACGACTTTAATGAACGTTAAGTGTTGGTTTCGAAAGAAGTTTAAAAGAAACACAAAATGGGATTATGTAATGATAAGTGTCTTACGAAGAGGAGTAAACACCTGAAGATATGTGTTAAGTCTCAAAGAGATACAAGTTATAAGAGTCATTGTGGTTTCGTTATATGTGTAACTAATGCTTGTAATTATGAAACTTTTAACTGTTGTAGGAGGTACGCAAATCATTTAATCTATTTTTGGTAATTGGTAATCTACGAACCAGGCAAGTCTTTCAGTTCTTATTTGCTACGTGAACTTGATGATTAATTGTTTTAAGTCTTTATTGCAAATAACATGATATGTGTTATATTTATGTGGAAGCATGAAACGTCAAAGTCAACTTATGACTACATTAATTGAGTAATGCATGCCAATTGAGTAAGGAACTCAATCTTTATATTTGTTATATGAGCTGTAGCACGTATGTTATGATAGTTCCATGTTTAAGAGATATATGTTGAGCATGATATTATATGCTACGTGTTACTTGAAAACTGTTAGATTTTGTTGGGCTGTCGAGCTCAACCTTGCAAATAACCATTTTTGTAGGTCAAAATTTCAAGGTAAAGCTATGTGTTACCTGAAAGTTATGAATCCGACGTGATACTTGAAGATTCCTTATGTTTTATGAGAAATGTATTTAATATTTAAATGTAACATGTTGTTGAATTGTAAGTGTAGCTATCCGGTATATATGGATATCTATTGATGATGTAAGACTTTGTATAGTCATTTTGTTGTAATAATTCATGATATAGATTTGAATCGAAGAGATGTAATGTAAAGGTTAAAAGTACTGGGAACGAGAACAGTTTGTAAATAGAAAATTTTAATTGTAATAGAACATTTTAATTATTCCGCAAATTTCAATGGTTGTATTATCGTTTAATGATATAAAATTAGAGGTTGAAAGTATTATTAACGACTGAAATTGAAAATTAAATTGTATGAATTTTGGGGTCGTTACAGTTGGTATCAAAGCTGTAGGTTATAAATCTTAGGTATGAGTACCTTAGGCTATAACCTTAGAGAAGGAATGTGAAGATAATGAAAGCATAAGCTCAAATAGAGTTTGAACAATAAGAAGTAATTTAAGAATTTTATAAAGAAGGGATTAAAACATGCATGAGAAGATTTAAAGAAGAATCTCGCAGAGTTATGGGGTTACCCAACTCCAATAATAAGAATGTAAGGTGATAATAAATAGACAATGTCTATAAGAAGAGATTGGTAAAGAAGTTAAGAATAGAGAGTTATATTCGGGTATGGTGCAATTGTACTATTTAGTAGTTGATGTATGGTATCTGGGCTAAACGATTCCTTCATAGAGCGGAGGTATATACGAGCTAGCAACTCAGAACCTAGTTTGTTGGTTGTTTGTGGGAAACCACTCAGCGTACCATGTTGAAACTGTTAGAGACTCGATGTGTACCAAGTGTAGGAAGTGGATACGCATGATGAAAATGTAGAACTTGAATGAAATGTTGAACGATATAAATGAAGTTGGAAATTCTGAAAGCAAGGATTGTTATATAACCAAGAAGATTCAAAGAAGGATCTTGAAAAGATATTTAGATAAGAATCAGGAGTTCCCTAACTCTAATAGCAAAGATAACGAATAATGTCGTAAATGAAAGGAAAGAGAGGGATCGTAAAACAAAACGATCTCGAGTTAAGAAAAGAATTTTAAGGGAGATAATTATAGAATAAGATCACAACATGATCTGTTTAAGTTATAAAAGAAAGATGGTCTGTAATGTTTGAATAATTATAGCTTAATGCTATGAAGTTAATGTACTATGAAATAGTACGAGATAACTCACGAGGAGTTATAAATGATGTGATACAAGGAATTCGTATCGAGCAAAGAGCAAGTTAAGGGTAAGATAGAGTAAGGTGAGATTTCTATTGAGGACTCATGTGATGACTGAGTTGTACAAATCTTTGTATGGGCGAGGATTTTGTGCTTGCACTCAGTTTATCACATTGATAATCATTGGAATATTGGTGTCGCGCTATCAATGTATATGTGGTGAAAATGTGATTCTTTCCTCATGTATATATTTGGTAGTTAGAAAATACTAAGATTAGTTAGATATTATTAGAATTAGGTGCGGTTCTTAAAACTAATGCATATGGTAAGTTCGTGACTCATAATAATATGGTATATTTTGAACCCCTCAGCGAATGGACGCCGATGGTCTGACTAGGAAAAGTTCTTAAACTCATATTATTGTGGCAAGTTCTTGAATTTCCAATGTGCGGTAAGTTTGATGAACTTTATTGGGTAGAAAACGGTTATAGTATAGAGAACATTGATGAAGTGGGAGATTGATAGAATGGTTAAGTAATGAAGTAATGGAGTAAAGATTGAAGTTGATGGATACTTGGATATTCTAAATCCACTAGCTATGCTAGACTTTCGAAATTTATTGACTTCGTGCTGATGTTTACACATTTATTTTCTTAAAAATATTGGATCAAATGATGGAACCAATGAGTTTTAACAACAATACTGTTATTTTTATGTCTATGCTAATTGCTTCGGCTAGACAAAAATGATTTGAAAATATCAAAATGTATTTTATATATCATCAATGTATCATGGAACATGATGCAGAGATGATAAAAGCGATGGAGTCATCAATGCAGTATTACTTAGTGTTGGATGTGATCTAAGGATTGTCAGCCCACTATGGTATGATGTAGTATGATAAAATCACCAAATGACGGAATCCTCAACGGACTGTAAATACAGTGCGGTATCATGATGTCATAAAAAGATTTTTGAGATTTCTTTAAGATATGAGAATATATATATATATATATATATATATATATATATATATATATATGGATATGTATATTTCAATTGATGTCCGAATTATTGTAGAAGTCTATGCTATTTGATTCAGCTAGATAAATATTGAAAAATGTTCATGATATTCAAGAGTTTCTTGAGAAGTTATGCCAAACCAAATTATTTTGGTGCCAGATGTTGAAAAGCTGAGATAAACAACCCTATTATTAGGGGTTACACTTAGTTTATACTTTACGTTGAAATGTTTGTGCACAATACATTGTACGAAGGATTGATCCCCCTAAGTACGTGGAGTCCTTATAGTCTTATGACTGTTAAAGTTAAAGTTGAAAGATTACTTATAACTGTGGACATGGTTCGTGGTCATTAGACCCTCAGTTGAATGCTTGCACTCTAAATTCTGAGATGAACAACTCTTTTATTAGAGGTTACGCTCAGTTTGCACTTTGCGCTGAAATGTTTGTGCACAATACATTGTACAACGGGCTTAACACCCTAAGTACGGAGGTCCATATAGTCTTATGACTATTAAAGGTTCAAGTCGAGATATACTTGATAACATGGGGACGTAGTTCAAGGTCTTGTGACCCTCAGCATGATTGGATAATCTTTTAAAATCCTGAGTTGTTCATATTGCTTCCCAATTATTGAGCAATTGTGGAAGATTTCTGATATTATAAAAGGTGAATGTGGTAAGGATGATATTTCTTTGAAAGAAGTAAGTTGTAGAATGAGACACTGAATGATGAATATATTAAATAAGTGAGAAAAGAAATTTTGAAATGAGAAGGAGATGAGTTATTAATGAATAATGTAAAACTTTGAATAGAAAAGTTAATAATTGTAGAAAGATCTTTGTGGAAAGAAAGTGGTTATAGAACCTAATCAATGAATAAAGTATTAACGTAAAATCTATTTTGATAGATTGAATGAATGAAGAGTAATAAATAAAATTTCGAGGACGAAATTCTTAGAAGAATGGGTGAATATAATATCCCGAGTGTTTATGATAACGATCCTTAGAAAAGGAAATGAATGGGTTAAAGATTATGTAATACTCAAATATAACTGAGTCTAAGTAAAGGTTATGAAATAAAACCTAGAATTTGTTAAAGAAATGAATGTAGTAGGAATATTAAACTTATATTAAGGTAAGGTGTTGAAGATATTCGACGATAAATTTTGAAAAGAGATTTGGTGAAAATCGAGTTAGGGAGGTTTCGTTGATTCTGAGGACGGAATCCTTATAAGGGGGCAAATATGTGACAATATCCGAATTTTTATAAATTATTAAAATAAGAATTTAATAATTAAAATTCTTATTATGAGATGTTTTGAGTTTGAGTATGTATATGTATGTTCTGTATATTTTGAAATATGTGATCTGGTGTGAAGAGAAATATATATTCATATGTTGGGAAAGTGAGGTTTAATAGTACCTTGAGTAATTTGTTTAATCTGTATTTTTGATTTTGGGGACAGAATCTTTGTAAGAAGGGAAGAATGTGACGATTTGATTGTCTGAGTTGTGATTCTGAGGACAGAATCCTTGTAAGGAGGGAATGATGTAACATTCCCGAATTTTAAATTATAATATTGAATATTTATTGAGTAATATAAATATTTAATGGATGTGTTTATCATGGAATAAATATTTGTTTAATTGATTTGATTTTATTTGGTTAATTATTTGTTAAATAAATAATTAATGAGTTAAGGAAATTATTATTATGTTGATATTTCAAATTGATGGTTAATTATTTGTATTGAGTTATGTGATTAAATGATTTATTTAATTAATTATTATTTGAATTAATTAAATTAAGCAGGAAAGTTTGATTAAATACAGTGTGGCAAATAACTATATTATAAGGAGTATTAAAATAAATTAAAGTAGTTTTAATTGAGTTTAACCAAACAAGGCTTTAATATATTAAGTCTTTAATTTTAAAGGGTTTTTGCCAAACAAAGCCTTATGGCTTTTGGATTTCTATTTTTTGAATTTAAATAAAATAAAATGAATATAATATAATTATAATCTATATGTTATGTGTTTGGTAACTGATATTTTAGTAAGGTCGTAGGCGTATTATTATTTTTTCGTTGGCTAGCCTATCAGTTAGTTTACGCTTAGTAGCTTAACTCTTATATTGAGAAAAGAAAAGAGAAGAAGTTATAGAGGATTTTAGAGAGAATTGCTTAAGAGAATTTGAGAGAAAACGTGAGCAATTTCCAGCAGTTAGCAAGGATTATGTTAGCAAATTGAAGGTATGTTCATAATCTTAGTATTTCATGTACACATATGTTCTAATATGTTGTACGGCATGAAGTTTCGTACTCCGTGAATTTCATAGGTCTAGAATTGTTGCTATATAATCCAACTATGATGATTACATATGTTTATGATGATTAAAGATTGTGTTTAAATAAGAATTGCATGCTAATTTCGGTTGACAGTAGGAAGAAAATAATGTCAGTATATGTATTTTCATATGATTCATGAAAAGTATCAATTGTAGTGGCCAATTAGTATGTGAAATTGTAAATTGAAGCTTAATAATGTTAGTTCATTATGAAACGAGCATATCATAATTTGAATGGAGTAATTTGGCCAAGTATTGAATTCACAGTGATGATTTTTGGGATGAATATCAAAATTTGAGTTTTATATGAAAATCATGGAATTTGGGAAATTAACCTAGCTTAAATTGTTTTAATTAGTGGAATATGTTCACAAATATGTTTGTGATAGTTTTATATCAATTATAGATGTTGGTTTCACTGTTTTATGGGTGAAATTCGTGTTAGTTGACATAAAAACTGTGCCAAAACACATTGTGCAAAACTGAGTTCTGTGTGTCGCGCGGGCGCGCAGACCTTAGGCGCGAGCGCGCAGAAGCCGCTCGTGCGGCCGCGCGAGTGCCCATTTTTAGATACTGAAGTCTGCTAATTCTGCAGACTTTGGTCGTTCTTCGTAGCTTAGCTAAAGGTTATGGTAATGTGTCCAACACATTACAACAAGGCTAAAACAAAGTTGTGTTATGGGGTTAGTGAATTCAAAGTGATAAAAATGATTAGTAAATTTCGAACGCGTTATGTGATAACTTAGTGTACACAATAAATGTTAGACAAGTGTTACGAAGTAAACGCTTAGAATTTCTGAAATGTAAATGGTAAAGAAAGGCTTGAGCTAAAATAGTAAGTTTAGCAAGAAATGTTCATGTTATAGTATGTTAGCATATCTAATAGATAATGTGATTCCTAGTTGTTATCAACAAGTGTAATACATCTAATATGGGGTAATGGAATCTATGACGACTTTAATGAACGTTAAGTGTTGGTTTCGAAAGAAGTTTAAAAGAAACACAAAATGAGATTATGTAATGATAAGTGTCTTACGAAGAGGAGTAAACACCTGAAGATATGTGTTAAGTCTCAAAGAGATGCAAGTTATAAGAGTCATTGTGGTTTCATTATATGTGTAACTAATGCTTGTAATTATGAACCTTTGAACTGTTGTAGGAGGTACGAAAAGTATTTAAGCTGTTTTTGGTAATTGGTAATCTACGAACCAGGCAAGTCTTTCAGTTCTTATTTGCTACGTGAACTTGATGATTAATTGTTTTAAGTCTTTATTGCAAATAACATGATATGTGTTATATTTATGTGGAAGCATGAAATGTCAAAGTCAACTTATGACTACATTAATTGAGTAAAGTATGCCAATTGAGTAAAGAACTCAATCTTTATATTTGTTATATGAATTGTAGCACGTATGTTATGATAGTTCATTGTTTAAGAGATATATGTTGAGTATGATATTATATGCTACGTGTTGCATGAAAACTGTTAGATTTTGTTGGGCTGTCGAGCTCAACCTTGCAAATAACTATTTTTGCAGGTCAAGATTTCAAGGTAAAGCTATGTGTTACGTGAAAGTTATGAATCCGACGTGATACTTGAAGATTCCTTCTGTTTTATGAGAAATGTATTTAATATTTGAATGTAACATTTGTTGAATAGTAAGTGGAGCTATCTAGTATATATGAATATCTATTGATGATGTAAGACTTTGTATAGTCATTTTGTTGTAATAATTCATGATATAAATTTGAATCGAAAAGATGTAATGTAAAGGTCAAAAGTACTGGGAAAGAGAACAGTTCGTAAATAGAAAATTTTAATTGTAATAGAATATTTTAATTATTCCGCAAATTTCAATGGTTGTATTATCGTTTAATGATATAAAATTAGAGGTTGAAAGTATTATTAACGACTGAAATCGAGAATTAAAATGTATGAATTTTGGGGTCGTTACAGTTTGTTTATGATTTCTAAATCTAGATCTTATTCTGATATTGAACAAGTTATTCTTGTCTTTAACTTATTATCTACAATGCAAGTTTACATATTCTAATATAATCAAGTTGAACAAGTTTTATCTTTTAATGTACTAATTGTATGCATGCTTAGTACTGAATTCTAAATAACCTTGGCTAAATATTGTTTAAGCAAGGCATGTTATGATTATTCAATGTTTATGCTATTAGTTTATTCCTAAAGCATGATCCTAATTTATAATGTTGATTCAGTTATGATTATTCCATAGCATGACGTTATCAATAAAGTATTCAACTAATCCTTAGTTGATGACCGTTGAATTCTAAATTACCCTTGGAATGTATCCAAACCAAACTTACTTTGGTGCGGACTTGTACTCTAAATACTGAGATGAACAACCCTATTTTTATAGGATAAGTTACGCTTATCATTGAAATGTTTGTGCACAATACATTGTACGAAGGGCTGATCCCCCTAAGTATGAGGAGTCCTTATAGTCTTATAACTGTTAAAGTTGAAGTTGAAAGATTACTTACAACTGTGGACATAGTTCATGGTCTTATGACCCTCAGATATATATTCCATATTTTGATTCCAGTCTTTGATTATTATTGATAGAGTACTATTCAGTATTGATGAGCTTATTAATTGATAGTTATTATATTCTTGTTGACTCATAGTTATATCTAGTGACCATTTGTTTTGCTCACTCTTGCTTAAATATAATTATTGCAGCTAAAGTTGTGAAGGTAGATGAGCGTACAACTAGCAAAGAAAAGGGGAAAATGTACAAGTGATGAAGACTTGTAATTTTATTTATTGCTTTGATGACAGACTTTTTAATTAATGATATGATGTAATAATTTTATTTCAGCACTTATATGATGTTTAAGGTTAGACAACCTGGGAAGATTTTTAATCAATGATGTAACCCTATTTAAAGGGAGGATTTATGATTTAATTTTAATATGTTTGAGTAGATAAATATGAATGATTGGAAAGTGAACACCAATTCTTGTGGGAATGAAGTACCTAGATTTGGGGGTGTCACACCAAAGATATTCAGATATATCATCATTTAGGACTGAGGATGATAAAAAATATTTTTAAGAAACGAATCAAGTGATATTAACGGACAAAGATTATGGATTCGTACTTTGGTTTATCCAAGTTAAAAAATACTCTATAATAATCAATTATGGAGCAAAATTCAAGAATGAAGATCAAAACATGGATATAATCAAAGATAATAACCATAATAGACATTTTGGACAAAGAAGAGAAAATTTTATTTTTCTGTGAATAGTGTCGTATTCATGAATAGTGTCGTATACGTGAATAGTAATCCCGACACGAAAAGGTAGAAATTCCACAAGAAAAATTATACTTCGTGAATAGTACCGTATTCGTGAATAGTGTCGTATACGTGAATAGTACCGTATACGTGAATAGTAACCTCGACATGAAAAGGTAAAAATTTCATAATAAAATTCATACCAATATTTTGGTATAATGATATTGAAAGAAATAACATCATTTACGAAGAAAATAACAACACTTACCTCAAAAGAATAGTACTTCTAACTGGAATATCAGATATAATGTTGAAAGAAAATTGTACTGAATAGCAACTATCAAAGTATCTATATACTCAAAAATACGCTCGATATTATACAGAGAGAAAACATCTGATTCTGGTGTGATTTTCAATTCTAACTAAGCACCCTATTTATAGTAAAATGCTTAGAACGCCAAAGTAGACTATTTAATAAAATATTAATATTTTTAAAAATTTCTACGCACACCTCCTTGACCAATTCATCAGCACTCCATAAGTGGGGCCCACCAAATTTAGCAATTTCCACAACAACCAATAATAATAATTTATTTTCGAAATTTCAATAATTCATAATAATTATCCCTTTTATCAGAAAAATATAAATTTTATTTCTATTCCATAGGAAATTTAATTCTCTACAACTTTGTAGAAGAAAGTTTTTCCAAATTCTAAATAGAAAATGACCGAAATTCACATACAGATGATTTTAATACCTCCATTATGATAAAATCCTGATAAAACACCTCAGTATTAATTCTTTCATTTATATCTACATAAATAAATATTTCTTTATCATAAAAATTAATAATTAATTATTCGCAAATAATATTACAGAATCACAATAATGACAACCAGGTCGTTCCAAGGAAAGAAGGGGCTTTCCGATAAGGATTTTTCTTTATTGGCGCGCAATTAGGTGACTAACCCCCTTTCCTAGACAGAACTTTCTTAGACATTGTCAATAATGCTATCTAATAATATTATTCAAATAATATGAATTATTGATATGATAATAGAAAATACTGTGCAGTGATAATTATTAAAAAATCAAAAATATAAAATATCAATGTAGCAATTATTGAATCAATAAAATAAAATATTGAACAATAGTTACTGTAACAATTATTGAGTAGTGCATTCTTACGTAAGAATCAATAATCCACAAATACTTTGCAATACCGTGTGCTACTGTGCAACCACATATATTACAGTACTTTAACCACCGAGTATTCCAACAGTGTTAACGGTAATAATTATGCCATTATTTATACTAACTCATACTTGTCATTTTTTTCATTCTACAGTTTTCCGTTATGGGACCCATAAATGGTTGCGCCATCGTACGAATATTCCCCGACAGCAAGAATATTCCACGAGCAAACGAATATTCCCCGACAACAATGAATATTTTATAACCACTTACTTATTTTGCAAAATTTGCACATTTCACCCATAACCAAAGAATTATATCAAATTAACACCTTATTATTCAAAATAATAAATAGAGGGAATTCAATTTTATTTATAAAAAGTTGGGGTCTTACAACCGACCATGACCACTATTCCGGGTTACCCAAAAACCCAAGAATAGCTCTGACAGTGACTTTGAGCCTCTATCCTATGTTGTGTTATAAATATAATACCTTCTGAGCATGTCATAGCTCATTCTTGCAAATCATTTCCTTTGCAGTATTAGATGGTAACCCTAGCACATCTAGAACAAACAATGGGAAGCGACCCTACTTAGACTAGTTTAAATTACTGTCTAACTTAATATAAACAGTTGTAATAAGAAATTCTTTATGAAGAATCATGTAACCGAACCTTTATATATATGATATAATATCATCCGTTATTTTCGCAACTGTGTTTCCTTTACATAAGTAGGTGTAATTATTACTTTTGATTTATTTTGAGATCCTTGGGAACTATACATCTGAGTAAGGGTATTGGTAATATGGAATGTTCATGTTATTGCTAATACTCTGGATTTCAGATCGATAGGTACTATCCAAACGATAGAGTAATCCGCAAGATATAGACTATATATCTGAGTGAGGGTATCGGTAATATGGATTGTTCATGTTATTACTAATACTCTAGATTTCGGATAGATAGATACTATTCATAGATACAGTCTATACATCCAAGTGAGGGTATCCAAACACATCAATAGTTCTATAATGAATTATTATCGATAATGGGATACTGTAAACCTTTGATCTATGTGAATTGTATCTTGTAATATTTGTATAGTAGTTTGATTAGATATAAGCATCAAATCAGATACTGCGGGTGTATAGATTTGGATGCGTTATATCAATTGATTAGTTGTGAACACCAGATCGGATACCGTGAGTGTTTAGATCTGGGGGCGTCAAATGGATTTCACCTTCGTTTGAATAAAAGAGTTTATTAAAAAGGTTTATATTGACTTGGAATTGGATTCCAAATTCGTTTGAATAAAAGAGTTTATTCACATATGGTTCCATGTTTCCTAAAATTAAAGGTGTTTAATTTTTATAAGGAATATGATCCAACATATTTTATTTTTCCAGAAATTTTAAGTTAAAATATAAGAGTTTATTTTGTACTTGAAATTAGATTCCTTGTTAATTAAAATAAAGGAGTTTATTTTGGTTGAGAATTTGATTAAAAAAATAAAGGAGTTTATTTTTATTCAAAATTGGATAAAATAAAGTAAAGAAAGTTATTATGATTTAAATTTTGATTATAATAAAGGAGTTTATTTTTATTTCAAAATTGGATTTTAATAAATTTGAAATTGTCCATTAATTTGATATTAATGCATATATGGAATGAATTTATTATTTATGAGATAAATATTATTTATTGATGCATATGATGATGTGTATGATAATAAATGGGGTTGATTAAGGACTATTGACCAATGTGATTGAATTTTATTTTAGTTGGATGCATGGATTTTAATATATGTAGTCTGCGTACCTCGCCTTCTCTAATTTTCCTAAATGTAAATTCAATCTCCCTCATATGTACTTCCCATTGACTACTGATCAATGATTCTATTAATTATAAATAGTTTTGTAATATGAATAGCTAGAATTAATTTTGAAGAATTGAAGATCAAGGAGCAACGAGCGCTTGAAGACCCGTTTGTAATGGAGCGTGAGTTTAAATGTAATAGTTATATTTAAATTTAATTTTTGCACTTTAGGTTTGGCCTTTTGGTTCACTTGGTGGCTGTTGTGAACCTGTAGTGAATCAAATTAAAATAAAGCCCATAATCAGATCGGGTAGAATATAGTATTTTATATGTGCATGCTTATACTATATATATGTGCATGAACGATAAACAAGATGAGACAAATTAATAACAAACCGCTCAAAGAAATTATATTAAGTCCTAAACGTAGAAAGATATTTGGAATACTAAACGTTGCCTTCTAGTATGATAAAAATAATAGAGTATCAATTAATTATTATAATTTTGTTGTGTCGCCACAAGGTTTATCTTAATTTTTTGAGATGTTATTTTTTTTATCACATTTGATGCTTAAAAAGAAATTGAACAGTATTATTTTATTGTGTCACCACAAGGACATTATTTTTCTTTTTGAATATATGGAAGTGCTAGGTTGAACTTAACTTGGATAACTTTAATTCGGATGTGCCACCACTTGATCAAAATAATCTAAGAGATAAAATAAAAGGAGTTACATGATGATGTAGCTGACAAGAGTTGTCTACCTATTTATTTATATATAGTTTGTTGTATCACCATAAGGCTATATACATTTGAAATGGGATCCTTATTCTCACTAGCAAATCTTTAATTAGATTTTGAAGAACTATATGAGTAAGGGTAATATAGGTTGAAAAAAATAGTGGGAGATACCAATTTAAAATAAGACCTAATTTATTTTTGTAATTAATAAAAGAATGTATGCTAAAATGTTGTTAATTACAAATTCATTTACATAATTTTATAATATCTAAATTACTATCACTGCGAAGCATATTAGATTCTAATTAACCAGACCGAATTAAACGAATTGTTTAAGGAATTTGAAAATAGTTCTCACGGCTGAAAAGCTATCTTATGTCCTTTATATGTCTATCCCTGCAATGGTTGCAGACAATGCCTCTGAGGAAGACATTGCTACTTTTAGAAAGTGGAAAGATGATGCACATTTGGCTCAATGCATCATGCTCGCATCCATGAGTAACGAGATTCAGCGTCACCATGAAACTATGGATGCTCCTACTATGTTCCTACACGTCAAGTAGTTGATAGTTAGGAAAGTAAGACTAATAGATATCAGATATCTAAGGTGTAAGACCCCAACTTTTATGAATAAAGATTAATTTTTCTCGAAATATATTTTTGAATATTATGGTGTGGATTTGATATAATGTTATAGTTGCGGGTAATATTTACAAATTTTATAAAGTAAGCAAGTTGTTATAAAATATTCGACTGGTTGGAGAATATTCGTTTTAACAGGGAATATTCGTACGATGACACAATCATTGGTGGACCCCATAAACAAAATTATTGTCGGGGTTAGAAAATGACAAAATTATCTTTTTATAAAAATAACAGTTAAAGTTTTACCGTTAAGCTGTTGAAATACCCGGTGATAAAAGTACAGTAATACGTGTGGTTGCATAGTAGCACACGGTATTGATTATTGATGCTTACTTGAGAAGTCACTCAGTTATACTCAATTATTGCTATAGCAATTGCTGCATAATATCTCTCATATTATTGATTCAATTATTGTCACAGTATCATCTTTAAAATATTTTATATTATTAAATCAATAATTGAGACAATAAAGTTATTCATATTCTTATTTGCATTATTGACGATGTCTAGAAAGTTCTGTCAAGGAAAGGGGTTTGGTCACCTAATTGCGCACTAATAGGGAGAAATTCTTATCAAAAAGCCCCCTCTTTTCTGGGAATGATCTAGTTGTTAAATATTGTGAGTTATAATATTAATTATGAATAAGTTTGTGTCGATTAAATATGAAATTGTTGATAAAAATATTTTCATTGTGTTGGGATTATTTGTGTTAGTGGAAATCAACATTTATTTCGATAATAATTGATTTCTGGATGTTAAATTGACCAAGCGGGCAATTAATCAGATAAATAAGTAATTAATTGTTATTAGTTCACATGCAAATTACTGTTGGTTCAATTGTATGGAACTATTGATTCACATGCATGTACTATTAGGGGAGGTGGTGTAAAATTGATAATACTTGAAGGACTAAATTAAAAATAGAGGTATAGACGAAGGTACTATACTATAATAATTCGAGCCCCTAACCGTGTAATTATCGAAACTATATTTTTTTATAAATAGAAGCTCATTCTTCTTTCATTCTCACCAATTTTCTAAGACTCACAAGAGCATCTATTGAGAGAGAAACTTTAAAGAGAAAGAAGAAGAGTATTCTGCTACTTCACTATTCCAATAACCAGTCTTCTACTAAGGTAAGGAATGTTATTTATTTCTTATTCGTAAGGGATATTATTTTTGTTAAATATTCGAATGAAAAAATATTTTCTTCCATACTCTGTAGTATGTAAGTAATATTATTTCGCTTCGTACCCCTAATTCTACACTCATTTTGTTGAAATATTGCTTCTATACTTCGTGAAATTAGTAGAATATCCTTGAAATTTACGCTTCATCTAGTATCGTTTCACAAAGATATTTTTCTGAACATTATTGTTAAGTTTTAAGCTTTTCATACCGGAGTACTATTCACGGGGTACTATTCACAAAATACTATTCACAAAGTACTATTCGCGAGGCACTATTCACAAAGTACTATTCGTAGGGTACTATTCACAAAGTACTATTCATGAAGTACTATTTACGGGATACTATTCACTCGTGTACTATTCACCCGGGGTACTATTCATGATAAAAATTAATTTTTTTTGTCCAAATCATTTTTGATACAATATTATTCTTAAATTTTACTCCACAGAGCAGTATCATGTTGACGATTTGGATATTATTGAATTCTGAAAAAATTAAATTATAAATGTTTAAAAATTTATCCTTTGCTTTCTTTTAATTGAATTCTTGTATCATTGTCATAATCCTCATGCTTATATTGTGATGAAAGTCATCTTTGGTCGTAGTGCATAGATGGACTATTGATTGATATGATTATGACCAGGGATTATTCGGTATAATCATGACCCGTAATGTTACAAATGATGTGGTAAAAGTCCTCATTGACCCGTAGTGCATTGATAGATAGTTGTTGGCATGATCATGACCATTGGTGATTACACGAATATCCTTAACCCGTAGTGCATGGATAATTTGTGAACGTGATACTAATGAATATCCTTGGCCCTTAGTGCATGGATAATTCAGTGATGTGGATTATTTATTGTGATGAGTCTTAGCGATAAAGTTGATGATAAACATTTTAAATCATAGAAGATAGTAGATATCATGCTCTACTTGACTCTTATAATGGATTGCTTGTTCCGCTGTAGTTAAACTTGTTATTTATTATCAATTTAACACTGTTGAAGGCTAACGATAATTTATTCTGCATTATCTTAGTCATAATATTTCTTGTTGGGCTAGTTGTGCTCACCCTTTTGCTTTATTGTTCTCTTCAGGAAATGAGAACGTAGCCGGGACTAGTCGGGGAACGGAGTGATGATCCAAGATGGTGGCTATAGTAGTCCTTAGTATTCTATGAAATAGTGTGATAATAAATGCAATGATGACTACATTTGAGTTTGAATACTGTCTAGAAGACAATATTCGTGTAAAAACTCTTAGCTACGCTTTTGTCGTATTGTATAAAAAAAGTTTGTATTTGATTTCTTTACCATGTATTTGGCGACTCAGAATGGGTGATGTATACCTATTTTGAGGGCGTCACAGTTGTTATTAAAGCTTAAGGATATGATCCCTAGCTGAGATGTGAGACTAGAACTAGGAGGGGAGAGACGGGTAATTCCTTCCCTAGTATGACCTACCTAAGTTTATTTGCTATTTAATTGGTTGGTCAAAGTATAGGGATAATATGTGACATGTCAATTAACCCTTGTTTTGTGGCAGTGTTTGAAAATGACATACGAGAATGTTGAGATAAGCAATGGAGCACATGAGACCGTTGAGTCACCAACGATTAATACCTAGCATAATGTGCATCAAGAAGGCAATAATCCTCAGGAAAATAACAACGCTGACCAAATGATGAACGATGGGATGTTCAGAGGCTTTATGCAATTCATGGAACATCAGGCGAGAGCGACTCCAGTTCAAAATACAGGTGGAAACACTGAAAACTCACGGATGGTCACCGCTAAGCAGTTCAAGGAGCTTGGACCACCGGAGTTTGTGGGAAAGCCAAAACCACTTAAGGCAGAAATGTGGATAAAGCATATCACCAAGATATTTGATGTCTTGGGATGCTCCGAGGATAAAAAGGTTCCCTTTGCCACCTTCATGTTGAGAGGAGAGGCGGATCATTGGTGGAAATCTGTAAAACATACCGAGCCTGCCGCACTGAAGATGTCTTGGGAGAAGTTGCAAGAACTGTTCAACGACAAGTACTTTTCCAAAAGTATTCGTCACGTGAAGGAGGTGGAGTTCATCAAGTTGGAGCAAAACAATATGACCATATCGTAGTACGAAGCTAAGTTTACCGAGTTGTCCCACTTTGCATCCCATTTGATTGATAATGAGGAGCGTATGACGCGGATGTTTCTAAGAAGTTTAAAACCTAAAATACGTCAATACCTCATTTCTCACAAACTGTGTTTGTATTTAGATGTTGTAAATAGGGCTCGGTTATTGGAGCGCGATAATGAGTCAACCCAACCAAGAGAGAGCAGCCGACAAAACGATAATACCAGTGGTAGCAGTCATCGAAGCAGTAACAACAAACGTGGAGGGAATCAACATGCCAGAAATGGTAACCACTTCGGTGGTAATCATGGCCAAGACAATAGGAGTGAAAATTTTAAGAAGAAGAGATTCAATAATGATGGAAAGACGTCAGCACTTGCACCCGTTATTAAAGAAGGAGAACGATCACCGATCGTATGCTACAAATACGGAGGGGAGGGACACAACAGTCCAAACTGTACGCAGCAGTCCAAAGCATGTTATAATTGTGGGAGAGAAGGTCACCTAGCTCGATTTTATCGTGCAGTAAAGCCAAGTCCAGTTGGGATGGTGACACCAAATGCCGTTCCAGACAAGTCAAAGCCGGTAGTTCAAGGGAGAGCATTTGTCGTGACCTCCCAAAAAAGCGAGGAACCCGAACGAGGTTATTATGGGTAAGCTAATTATAAACTCTTGCAAAGTCTATACCTTGTTTGATACCGGTTCTACCCATTCTTTTATTTCTCCTACTTGCGCTCAACGTTTAAATTTAACTCCGGAGAAATTAGACTTTAACTTATCTGTTGAAACTCTGTTGGGAGAAACCTTCATTACATCCACTATTTAGAAGTCTTGTTTGATTCAAATAGGTAACCGCACGTTACTTGTCGATCTTATCTCTTTGAAAATACTTGTATTCGATGTGATCTTAGGGATTGATTGGCTAACCACTCGTCATGCTAAAATTGATTGTTTTCGTAAGGTTGTTAGCTTTCATATTCCTAACCAATCTAATATACGAATTCAAGCAACCAAACCACTAAAGTCAATCACTGTCATATCAAGCCATAAAGATATTCGTTTATTGAAAAACGGATGTCAAGCTTTCTTAGCCCATGTCACGGATTAAAACAAAAATATGTCAGTTTTAAATGATATTTCTATTGTTAATAAATTTCCTGACGTATTCCTTGAAGAACTTCCTTGCCTACCCCCAGAGCGTGAAATTAAATTTTGTATCGACCTTGAACCCGGTACAAAACCCATTTCTAAAGCCCCATATCGAATGACTCCTATTGAACTTCAGGAGTTAAAGACCCAACTGCAAGAATTATTAGACATCAGTTTCATTCGTCCTAGAACGTCTCCTTGGGGTGCTCTTATTCTATTCGTAAAGAAGAAAGATGGAAGTATGCGACTTTGTATTGATTATCGGGAGTTGAATCATGTCAGCATAAAAAAAAGGTACCCGTTACCTCGCATTGATGACCTGTTTGACCAGTTACGAGGCGCAAAATTCTTTTCAAAGATCGATCTTCGTTCTAGATATCATCAGTTAAAGATTAAAACTGATGACATTCCAAAGACTGCTTTCAGAACTCGGTACGGGCATTACGAATTCCTAGTCATATTTTTTGGACTAACTAATGCTTCTGCTGCCTTCATGGATATGATGAACCGAGTATTCAAGTAATATTTGGATCATTTTGTAGTTGTCTTTATTGATGACATCCTCATATATTCCAAAAGTTGTGAAGATCGTGAGCAACACTATTTATAGGAAAATGCTGAGAATGTCAAAGCAGACTACTTAATAAAATATTAATATTTTTAAAAATTTCTACGTACACCTCCTTGACCAATTCATTAGCACTCCACAAGTGGGGCCCACCAAATTCAGCAATTTCTATAACAACCAATAGTGGGGCCCACCTATATTTTCAATAAAAACATTTATTTTTGAAACTTCAATCATTCATAATAAATATCCCTTTTATCAGAAAAATATAAATTTTATGTCCATTCCATATGAAATTTAATTCTCTACAACTTTGTAGAAGAAAATTTTTCCAAATTCCAAACAGAAAATGACCAAAATCCACATACGGATGATTTTAATACATCCATTTCGATAAAATACTGATAAAATATCTCAGTAATAATTCTTTCATTTATATCCACATAAATAAATATTTCTTTATCATAAAAATCAATAATTAATTATTTACAAATAATATTACAGAATCACAATAATGACAACCAGGTCGTTCCAAGGAAAGAGGAGGCTTTCCGATAAGGATTTCTCTTTATTGGTGCGCAATTAGGTGACCAACCACATTTTCTAGACAGAACTTCCTTAGACATTGCCAATAATTCTATCTAATAATATTATTCAAATAATATGAATTATTGATATGATAATGGGAAATAATGTTCAGTGACAATTATTGAAACAACAATAATATAAAATATCAACGTAGCAATTATTGAATCAATAAAATAAAATATTGAACAGTAATTACTATAACAATTATTGAGTAGTGCCTTCTTACGTAAGAATCAATAATCCATAAATACTGTGCAATACAGTGTGTTATTGTGCAACCACGCGTGTTACTGTACTTTAACCACCGAGTATTCCAACAGTGCTAACGGTAATAAGTACGCCGTTATTTATACTAACTCATACTTGTCATTTTCTTCATCCGATAATTCTCTGTTATGGGACCCATAAATGGTTGCGCCATCGTACGAATATTTCCCAACAGCAATAATATTTCACGACCAAACTAATATTCCTCGACAACAATGAATATTTTATAACCACTTGCTTATTTTACAAAATTTGCACATTCCACCCATAACCAAAGTATTATATCAAATTAACACCTTATTATTGAAAATAATAAATAGAGAAAATTTAAATTTATTTATAAAAAGTTGGGGTCTTACAACCGACCATGACCACTGTTCTGGGTTACCCAGAAACCCAAGAATAGCTCTGACAGTGACTTTGAGCCTCTATCCTATGTTGTGTTATAAATATAATACCTGCTGAGCATGTCATAGCTCATTCTTGCAAATTATTTCCTTTACATTATTAGCTGATAACCCTAGCACATCTAGAACAAACAATGTTAAGCAACCCTGCTTAGACTAGTTTAAATTATTGTCTAACTTAATGTAAAACTGCTGTAATACGAAATTCTTTATGAAGAATCATGTAACCGAACCTTTATATATATATATATATATATATATATATATATATATATATATATATATATATATATATATATATATATATATATGATATAATATCATCCTTTATTTTCGCAACCGTGTTTCCTTTACATAAATATGTGTAATTATTACTTTTGATTTATTTTGAGATCCTTGGGAACTATACATCTGAGTGAGGGTATTGGTAATATGGAATATTCATGTTATTATTAATACTCTGGATTTCAGATCGATAGGTACTATCCAAACGATAGAGTAATCCACAAGATATAGACTATAAATCTGAGTTAGGGTATCAGTAATATGGATTGTTCATGTTATTACTAATACTCTGGATTTTGGATAGATAGATACTATTTGTATATACAATCTATACATCCAAGAGAGGGTATCCAAACACATCAATAGTTCTACAATGAATTATTATCTATTATGGGATACTATGAACCTTTGATCTATGTGAATTGTATCTTGTAATATTTGTATAGTAGTTTGATTAGATATAAGCATCAAATCAGATACCGCGAGTGTATAGATTTGGATGCGTTATATTAATTGATTTGTTGTGAACACCGGATCGGATACCGTGAGAGTTTAGATCTAGGGGCGTCAAATGGATTTCACGTTCGTTTGAATAAAAGAGTTTATTAAAAAGGTTTATATTGACTTGGAATTGGATTCCAAGTTCATTTGAATAAAAGTGTTTATTCACATATGGTTCCATATTTCCTCAAATTAAAGTGTTTAATTTTTATAAGGAATATGATCCAACATATTTTATTTTTCCAGAAATTTTAAGTTAAAATATAAGAGTTTATTTTGTACTTGAAATTGGATTCCTTGTTAATTAAAATAATGGAGTTTATTTTGATTGAGAATTTGATTAAAAAAATAGAGGAGTTTATTTTTATTCAAAATTGGATAAAATAAAGTAAAGAAATTTATTATGATTTAAATTTTGATAATAATAAAGGAGTTTATTTTTATTTGAAAATTGGATTTTAATAAATTTGAAATTGTCCATTAATTTGATATCAATGCATATATGGAATGGATTTATTATTTATGAGATGAATATTATTTATTGATGCATATAATGATGTTTATGATAATAAATGGTGTTGATTATGGACTATTGACCAATGTGATTGAATTTTATTTTAGTTGAATGCATGAATGTATGAATTTTATTATATATAGTCTACGTACCTCGTCTTCTCTAATTTTCCTAAATGTAAATTCAATCTCCCTCATATGTACTACCCATTGACTGCTGATCAAGGTTTCTATTAATTATAAATAGTTTTGTAATATGAATAGTTAGAATTAATTTTGAAGAATTGAAGTTCAAGGAGCAACGAGCGCTTGAAGACCCATTTGTAATGGAGCACGAGTTTTAATGTAATAATTATATTAAAATTTAATTTTTGCACCTTAGGTTTGACCTTTTGGTTCACTTGGTGGTTGTTGTGAACCTGTAGTGAACTAAATTAGAATAAAGTCCATAATCAGATTGGGTAGAATATAGTATTTTATATATGCATGCTTATACTGTATATATGGGCATGAACGATAAACAAGATGAGACAAATTAATAACAAACCGCTCAAAGAAATTATATTAAGTCCTAAACGTAGAAAGATATTTGGAATATTAAACGTTGCCTTCTAGCATGATAAAAATAATAGAGTATTAATTAATTATTATAATTTTGTTATGTCACCACAAGGCTTATCTTAATTTTTTGAGATGTTATTTTTTATCACATTTGATGCTTATAAAGAAATTGAACAGTATTGTTTTATTGTGTCACCACAAGGATATTATTTTTCTTTTTGAATATATGGAAGTGCTAGGTTGGAGTTAACTTGGATAATTTTGATTCGGATGTGCCACCACTTGATCAAAGGGCAAAATAAAAAGAGTTATATGATGATGTAACTGACAAGAGTTGTCTACATATTTATTTATATATAGTTTGTTGTGTCACCGCAAGGCTATATACATTTGAAATAGGATCCTTATTCTCAGTAGCAAATCTTTAATTAGATTTTGTCGAACTATATGAGTAAGGGTAATATAGGTTGAAAAAAATAGTGGGAGATACCAATTTAAAATAAGACCTAATTTATTTTGGTAATTAATAAAAGAATGCATGCTAAAATGTTGTTAATTACAAATTCATTTACAGAATTTTACAATGTCTAAATTACTATCGCTGTGAAACATATTAGATGCTAATTAACAGGACCGAATTAAATGAATTATTTAAGGAATTTGAGAATAGTTCTCACGGCTGAAAAGCTATCTTATGTCCTTTATATGTCTATCCCTGCAATGGTTGCAGACAATGCCTCTGAGGAAGACATCACTGCTTTTAGAAATTGGCAAGATGATGCACATTTGGCTCAATGCATCATGCTCGCATCCATGAGTAACGAGATTCAGCATCAGCATAAAACTATAGATGCTGCTACTATACTCCTATACGTCATGTAGTTGATGGTGAGAAAAGTAGGACTAATAGATATCAGATATCTAAGGTGTAAGAACCCAACTTTTATGAATAAAGATTAATTTTTCTCGAAATATATTTTTGAATATTATGGTGTGGATTTGATATAATGTTATAGTTGTGGATAATATTTATAAATTTTGCAAAGTAAGCAAGTTGTTATAAAATATTCGATTGGTCGGGTAATATTCGTGTTATTACTAATACTCTAGATTTCAGATCGATAGGTACTATCCAAACGATAGAGTAATCCGCAAGATATAGACTATATATCTGAGTGAGGGTATCGGTAATATAGATTGTTCATGTTATTACTAATACTCTAGATTTCGAATAGATAGATACTATTCATAGATACAGTCTATACATCCAAGTGAAAGTATCCAAACACATCAATAGTTCTATAATGAATTATTATCGATAATGGGATACTGTAAACCTTTGATCTATGTGAATTGTATCTTGTAATATTTGTATAGTAGTTTGATTAGATATAAGCATCAAATCAGATACTGCGGGTGTATAGATTTGGATGCGTTATATCAATTGATTAGTTGTGAACACCAGATCGGATACCGTGAGTGTTTAGATCTGGGGGCGTCAAATGGATTTCACCTTTGTTTGAATAAAAGAGTTTATTAAAAAGGTTTATATTGACTTGGAATTGGATTCCAAATTCGTTTGAATAAAAGAGTTTATTCACATATGGTTCCATGTTTCCTAAAATTAAAGGTGTTTAATTTTTATAAGGAATATGATCCAACATATTTTATTTTTCCAGAAATTTTAAGTTAAAATATAAGAGTTTATTTTGTACTTGAAATTAGATTCCTTGTTAATTAAAATAAAGGAGTTTATTTTGATTGAGAATTTGATTAAAAAAATAAAGGAGTTTATTTTTATTCAAAATTGGATAAAATAAAGTAAAGAAAGTTATTATGATTTAAATTTTGATTATAATAAAGGAGTTTATTTTTATTTCAAAATTGGATTTTAATAAATTTGAAATTGTCCATTAATTTGATATCAATGCATATATGGAATGAATTTATTATTTATGAGATAAATATTATTTATTGATGCATATGATGATGTGTATAATAATAAATGGGGTTGATTAAGGACTATTGACGAATGTGATTGAATTTTATTTTAGTTGGATGCATGGATTTTAATATGTGTAGTCTGCGTACATCGCCTTCTCTAATTTTCCTAAATGTAAATTCAATCTCCCTCATATGTACTTCCCATTGACTGCTGATCAATGATTCTATTAATTATAAATAGTTTTGTAATATGAATAGCTAGAATTAATTTTGAAGAATTGAAGATCAAGGAGCAACGAGCGCTTGAAGACCCGTTTGTAATGGAGCGTGAGTTTAAATGTAATAGTTATATATAAATTTAATTTTTGCACTTTAGGTTTGGCCTTTTGGTTCACTTGGTGGCTGTTGTGAACCTGTAGTGAATCAAATTAAAATAAAGCCCATAATCAGATCGGGTAGAATATAGTATTTTATATGTGCATGCTTATACTATATATATGTGCATGAACGATAAACAAGATGAGACAAATTAATAACAAACCGCTCAAAGAAATTATATTAAGTCCAAAACGTAGAAAGATATTTGGAATATTAAACGTTGCCTTCTAGTATGATAAAAATAATAGAGTATCAATTAATTATTATAATTTTGTTGTGTCGCCACAAGGTTTATCTTAATTTTTTGAGATGTTATTTTTTTTATCACATTTGATGCTTAAAAAGAAATTGAACAGTATTATTTTATTGTGTCACCACAAGGACGTTATTTTTCTTTTTGAATATATGGAAGTGCTAGGTTGAACTTAACTTGGATAATTTTGATTCGGATGTGCCACCACTTGATCAAAATAATCTAAGAGATAAAATAAAAGGAGTTACATGATGATGTAGCTGACAAGAGTTGTCTACCTATTTATTTATATATAGTTTGTTGTATCACCATAAGGCTATATACATTTGAAATGGGATCCTTATTCTCATTAGCAAATCTTTAATTAGATTTTGCAGAACTATATGAGTAAGGGTAATATAGGTTGAAAAAAACAGTGGGAGATACCAATTTAAAATAAGACCTAATTTATTTTTGTAATTAATAAAAGAATGTATGCTAAAATGTTGTTAATTACAAATTCATTTACATAATTTTATAATATCTAAATTACTATCACTGCGAAGCATATTAGATTCTAATTAACCAGACCGAATTAAACGAATTGTTTAAGGAATTTGAAAATAGTTCTCACGGCTGAAAAGCTATCTTATGTCCTTTATATGTCTATCCCTGCAATGGTTGCAGACAATGCCTCTGAGGAAGACATTACTACTTTTAGAAAGTGGAAAGATGATGCACATTTGGCTCAATGCATCATGCTCGCATCCATGAGTAACGAGATTCAGCGTCACCATGAAACTATGGATGCTCCTACTATGTTCCTACACGTCAAGTAGTTGATAGTTAGGAAAGTAGGACTAATAGATATCAGATATCTAAGGTGTAAGACCCCAACTTTTATGAATAAAGATTAATTTTTCTCGAAATATATTTTTGAATATTATGGTGTGGATTTGATATAATGTTATAGTTGCGGGTAATATTTACAAATTTTACAAAGTAAGCAAGTTGTTATAAAATATTCGACTGGTTGGAGAATATTCGTTTTAACAGGGAATATTCGTACGACGACACAATCATTGGTGGGCCCCGAAAACGGAATTATTATCGGAGTTGGAAAACGACAGAATTATCTTTTTATTAAAATTACGGTGAAAGTTTTATCGTTAAGCTGTTGAAATACTCGGTGGTTAAAGTACAGTAATACCCGTGGTTGCATAATAGCACACGATATTAATTATTGATGCTTACGTGAGAAGTCACTCAGTTATACTCAATTATTGCTACAGTAATTGCTGCATAATATCTCTCATATTATTGATTCAATTATTGTCACAGTATCATCTGCATAATATTTTATATTATTAAATCAATAATTGAGACAACAAAGTTATTCATATTATTATTTACATTATTGACGATGTCTAGAAATTCTGTCGAGGAAAGGGATTTGGTCAACTAATTATGCGCCAATAGGGAGAAATCCTTATCGGAAAGCCCTCTCTTTCCTAGGAATGATCTGGTTGATAAATATTGTGAGTTATAATATTAATGATGAATAAGTTCGTGTCGATTAAAGATGAAATTGTTGATAAAAATATTTTCATTGTGTTGTAATTATTTGTGTTAGTGGAAATCGATATTTATTTAGATAATAATTGATTTTTGGATGTTAAATTGATTAAGCGGACAATTAATCGGATAAATGAGCAATTAATTATTATTAGTTCACATGCAAATTACTATTGGTTCACATGTATGTAACTATTGATTCACATGCATGTACTATTAGGGGAGGTGGTGCAAGATTAATAGTACTTGAAGGACTAAATTAAAAATGGAGGTATAAAAGAAAATACTATATTGTAATAATTCGAGCCCCTAATCGTGCAATTATCGAAACTATATTTTTCTGTAAATAGAAGCTCATTCTTCTTTCATTCTCACCAATTCACTAAGACTCACAAGAGCATTTATTGAGAGAGAAACTATAGAGAGCTACTCTGTAGTATGTAAGTAATATTATTTCGTTTTGTATCCCTAATTCTACACTTATTTTGTTTAAGTATTGCTTCTATACTCCGTGAAATTAGTAGAATATCCTTGAAATTTGCGCTTCATCTAGTATCATTTCACAATGATATTTTTCTGCACATTATTGTTAAGTTTTAAGCTTTTCATGCCGGAGTACTATTCGCGGGGTACTATTCACAAAATACTATTCATAAAGTACTATTCACAGAGCACTATTCACAAAGTACTATTCATAAGATACTATTCACGAAGTACTATTCACAGAGTATTATTTACAAAGTACTATTCATGAGGTACTATTCACTCATGTACTATTCACCTAGGGTACTATTCATGAAAAAAATTGATTTCTTTTCTGTCCAAATCATTTTTGATGCAATATTATTCTTGAATTTTACTCCACAAAACAGTATCATGTTGACAATTTGGACATTATTAAATTCTGGATAAATTAAATTATAAATCTTTAAAAATTTATCCTTTGCTTTCTTTTAATTGAATTATTATATCATTGTCATCATCCTCATGCTTATATTGTGGTGAAAATCATCTTTGGCCGTAGTGCATAGATGGACTATTGATTGGTATGATTATGACCAGGGATTATTCGGTATATTCATGACCCGTAATGTTACAAATGATGTAGTAAAAGTCCTCATTGGCCCGTAGTGCATTGATGGACAGTTGTTGGCATGATCATGACCATTGGTGATTACACGAATATCCTTAGCCCGTAGTGCATGGATAATTCGTGAACGTGATACTAATGAATATCCTTGGCCCTTAGTGCATGGATAATTCAGTGATGCGGATTATTTATTGAACTGAGTCTCAGCGATAAAGTTGATGATAAACATTTTAAATCATAGAAGATAGTAGATATCATGCTCTACTTGACTCTTCTAATGGATTGCTTGTTTCGCTGTAGTTAATCTTGTTATTTATTATCAGTTTAACACTGTTGAAGGCTAACGATAATTTATTCTGCATTATCTTAGTCATAATATTTCTTGCTAGGCTAGTTGAGCTCACCCTTTTGCTTTACTTGTTCTCTTCAGGAAATGAGAACGTAGCCGGGACTAGTCGGGGAACGGAGTGATGATCCAAGATGGTGGCTATAGTAGTCCTCACTATTCTATGAAATAGTGTAATAATAAATGTAATGAGGACTCCATTTGAGTTTGAATACTGTCCAGAAGACAATATTCGTGTAAAAACTCTCAGCTACGCTTTTGTCGTATTGTATAAAAAAAGTTTGTATTTGATTTTTGTACCATGTATTTGGTGATTCAGAATGAGTGATGTATACCTATTTTGGGGGCGTCACATAAGGAGCTCTTCCGATCTAGAATGACCAACGACACTACAGTAAGGACACATGTCCTAAACATGATCAATTTGATTGAACAATTAGGACAACATGTTTTTTCATGGATGGAGAGTTGAGCCAATATTTGATCTAATAGTCACTCCAGGACTCCTTCTCACAATTGTTGTGAATTTTTTATATGAACATGCTAGATATCAGCTTCGCTGATTTGCTTAACATGTAGAAAAATAGTTGAGAGTCACTTTCTAACCAAGAAAGACCAAGTATTACTGGAAGGGCCAAAGTATAAGGTTTTGTGAAAAACAAAGACACAATCAAATTACAAAATTAGCGGAAGCAAAGTAAAATCAGATTTTAAAATTTTTTACAAACCAATTACCCGGATCATCCTTTATGCATATTATTAATTAAAACGAAGAACAAGAAGTTATGGAATCATACACTTGTAGATACGAGCTTCCACATGTACGAGTTCAACTCCTACTTCTCCGTGATCTCCTCGAATCTCTGGGTAGATTCCTTCATTTGATCAATGTTAGCCACCCAAGTGTATGGTCTCTACAGGTGATCCACCAAAGAAGAAGAATTTATAAGAAGGGTGTATTAGCTCAAACCTTAGTTTTTTCCAAGTTTATAGAAAAAGGGGGTGTACTCTCCAATGATTAGAATCACGTATATATGATATCTGATATAAGACTCCTCTTATTAGGATATCAGGTAACCCTATTTAATTAAAATAAGGTATTATTTATTTAACTAAACTACTATAATTAATTGGGCTCCCTAATCTTATTAGGAATAATTAATTAAACTCCTTTAACTAATTTTGCCTCCTAATCCTATTAGGAATATATGAGAGTACTTATATTAAATTAATTCCGAATCTCTTTTAGAAATAAAAATTAATAATAATTATAATAAAATTAATAAGACACCTCTTATTAATTTATATTTAATATTTTCAAAATATTAAATAATAAATATTAAGCTATTTAATTTATCCTATCACCATAGATTAAATTAAATATACTTCACATATTATTATGATTATGTCATTAACTTCTTAAATAATTATTCTTCCTTTTATGGTTTGACCCTTTAGGTTCTCCATATTAAACCGGTTATGAATAAATCAATTAGAACAATTCTAATCTTATTTAAATAAATAAATTAAACTATTAATTTATTTAAATAAATAATATTAATTCTAAAATAGGGATAAGCCTCCCTAGCGATCAATGACTTTTCAGAAAATATAGATTTCAACATTAATTATAAAAGAACCTTTGAGTAAATAGTTACCGTACAATTCAATCATTCCACCATATAATTTCTCAATTAAATATAAGACATGAAATTACTGTCAAGTCTTATTTTATTTAATTATATGTATTTCAATTCCTAAATGCACAACTCCTAATGAATGCAAATTAGAAGCTACTTTATAATTTCATTCCATATTGGCCAAGGATTCCTGGGTTATCATTTATCGAATCACATATGACATTTATCTTCTTTTAATAGAAGTGGTAGATTCTTTATTGATCATTCATTATCTCCATATATAACTTATTACATCTAAGCATACCCTTTGATATACTCTAAGAGTCTTAATGAATACGTCAAAGTGTAATTCATTATATATAAGATATTATGATGATCTCAAGTCTAAAGATCATTTGTATTACTATCACTACAGGAAATCCTATTAACAGGCAAGTAAAACTCAATTAGGTATTCCTTAGCTAGTCACGTTCAGTGAACTTATTCTCCAATTAGCACCTACATACTTGCTTTAGTGTCTCCACACAAATGATCATGAGATCAATCGTTCTCATCTAATGAGCAAGGAACATATGTATCAATCTATCCGAAATCACTAATCCCCTTTTAGTAATCCATTGTTTAGTAATCCATTGATTGAGAATATTTTAGTTTTAAGCTATCTAAGAATTTAGATCTCATTAGCATGATCTCATCATAATTCAAAAAGCATTGCTTAAAACTATGGGTTTATCACATATTATTAAAATAACACCATGTAGATAATAAGTGCCTTTAATAAATAATTCTTTTTATTAATAAATAGATAAGATTGATTACAAAGTATATATTTTATCATCATACATGATTGGTTTGTATGCATAATACTTTCACAAAGGATCTTCTAAAATAAAGAATAATTCAAAGAAGGTAAATAGAAAGGCAAAAACAAAGGATAATAAGAACAAAACTGATACGGATAGCAAAGAAATTTACTTCCACTACAATAAGCCTGGACACTGGAAATAAACTGCGAGAAGCATCTGTTAGTCGCTTTTGCGATCACTAAACATGCACAAGTATACGCTGTCTAACAAGTAATACAGTGATAAGAAAGTTGTCGATCCCACGAGGAATTATAACTAATATGTACCAAGTACCAACTTTATATTATTTCAGTCTTATTCGAATAGCAAAATAAAAATAATTAATTAAATCTAATTATCAAAGCAAGTAAATGGCTAACGACTGGTATCTAAGGCGCTATAAGCTAAGATCATAACTTCCCCCACCCACAAAAGTATTTAGTCAAACACTTGGCGTGTAATGTCTCAATGAATCTCCTAACTCTCCCTTTGGTCATAGTGGTCACGACAGGTTATCAATCGAGAACTCGTAAGTGTTCATACTCCTCTTCCGAGGTATATACAAACATATCCTCTTTAATCTACCCAAAAAGTAATATAACGAAAAAGAACATCCTAACTAGGCAATTCGACACATTCTTGTGGGAATTAACCAAGACAAGGAATTCTAGTTTAGGTTCTCCAATTAGGTCACACACGGTGCAAAGGTATATTCCTATCCTATTAGCAAATTAAGCAATCCAATTGTGTAGACCAATATAATCACATGTCAGATACTCATAGCCTAATCTATAGTCCATTTCCCAATTTCTTACAGATTACCCAAATAATTACTAATTCCTTAGCAATTAAACAATAAGCATAAATATATGAGCCAAACCATATGGTATCAACCAAAGGGGTAAAGTAAATTAATTCAAATAAACGGTGGTTCCATTATAATCTTAGAGCCAATATTCAGTTCATAGCTGATGAGTAAGTTTATAACCTACGATTTAATTGTATTTAGCTTGATATGTTACTAGTTTTTGAGTATTTCATGTTACTTTTGATGTGTTTTTGCTCTTGTTACAGGATATTAAGGTGAACACGTCAAAATGCTGGAATTGGAAGAAATCTCAAGCGATTCTGGACATACTGCATCACCGGCGCGGGGAGCGCTGTGAATACAAAGGAAATAGCATGGAGCGCGCTGCATGGGAAAAAGTTACTATTGTACTAGCGCGGGCCGCGTCGCTTAAACAAAGGACCCGGCGCGGGGCGCGCTGGTCGGGTGTGAAAAGTGCCGAGTTGTTTTATTTTGCTAAAAATTAAGTTGTGTTGGGAGTTACGACTTCTTTATGTAATAAGGTCACATCAGGAGTGTATCAAGGAAGTTATTTCATATTAATTGGGATTCTTTGCTCAAAAACTTGTTGGGTACAATTAGGTGTTCGATTTTTATTAGAATTCCTATGAGATGACTTTGACATGGATTAGAACTTGATTTGGTTCAGCTGGGGGGTGAGTTAACTTATGCTAATTAGTAGAGTGCTGAATATATCCAACAATTGAATTACACTTAGAGAGCCATAACTAAGAAGATCTTGGAGGAACGAAGGAATGAGGTGATTTCACAAAGATTACAAACTTGAAGGCTAACAAGGGTAGTGTAGTACTATTCTTCTTTGTAATTGTAGTCTTGTAATTGGGATGATGATTTCTTTACTCTATTCAGTTTTTAATTCATTAATTATGAACTAAATTACTTTTTAGGCTTGCAATGGATCTTTAATGTTGAATGACAATTATCATGCCTTGATTTGGGTTTAATAAATTATTAATTCAGTTTATCTATTGTGATTTGTGTTTAATTTATGAATTGCTTGATCACCAATTTTATGTGGATTTGTATGGATTCGAGAGATGATGTATGAGTCTAGACCTAGTCACAATAGCATGTGCTCTTGAATTCTATGATTTAATGGAATCTTGATTTATGTTAGGATAGAGATATACCTAGCATCGCATGTAATCGGATAAAGGACTTGGAATTTAAACTCTTTTTAATTTTAATTCACATAGAGATATAGTGAATTAGTTAATTTGGGTGTTTGATTTAATTCTATCTAATTTGTGGATGTAAGTTAATATGGTATTAGTGCATTGAGAGATGACTAATTCTACATAAGTGTTATTGATTAATAAACTGAGATAGTGAATTAAACTGGAATAAGGTGTGATAATTGGATTGAGACTTAAAGTAAAGTTGTAAGCCTAATTCTTCATTATTTGTTTGAAAGTACGGTTTTTAAGTTGTGTTGATTAATTGGTATTTTTAGTTTCTTAGTTTTCTTTATTTATAATCATTGATTTCGATTAGTTTAATAAAAATGGGTTAATATAAAATTGGTAGTTGTTAAAATTAATTTCTTACTATTCTCTGTGAGAGCGACACTTTTACTTAACATTATATTACTTGTTGACCACGTATACTTGCGTGTTGTGCGTAATTAGAATTCGACCAACAAGTTTTTAGCGCCGTTGCCGGGGAATAGTATTGATTTTAATATTTTTCAATATCAGTTTAATTAGTTCAGTTTTACTTAAACAAAATTTTCGTTTTGTTTTGCTCTTTCTTGTTTCAAGTTCTTTGAGTTAGTTTAGGCAAACTCGATCTAAGAAGCTAGACTTACTTCCTTTCGAGGAAGATATCGAGAAACGGTTTCAAAGGCTAAGTAAGTGGATTAAAAACACTAGGGAAAACTTTGAGAACTCTGATAAGGAATAAATAATGGTTGTAGAAGTTCAAAAAGCGCTAAGGGATTATGCTACTCCCAAGGTGACTTAGCTTCAGTTAAGTATCACCAGGCCGGCGATTGCTGCAAACACTTTTGACATCAAGCCTGGGACTATTCAGATGATTTAGAACTAAGTTCAGTTTGGGGGATTAGCCAACGGTGATCCAAATGAGCATTTAGTCAGCTTTTTGGAGATATGTGACACCTTCAAATATAATGGGGTGTCGGATGATGCAGTAAGACTTCGCTTGTTCTCGTTTACACTGCAGGATAAGGCAAAGAGTTGGTTACATTCTCTACCGCCGGGATCGATAACTACTTGGGACGACCTTGCTCAGAAGTTCTCGGCAAAAATTTTCCCACCAGCAAAAATTGTAAAGATGAGAAACGAGATCACCATGTTTGAGCATATGTGATAACCCGAATTTTATAAGTTATTAAAATAAGAATTTAACAATTAAAATTCTTATTATGAAATGTATATATTTTGAATTATGTGTTTTGAGTGTAGGTAAGTATATATATTTGCAATTTAGCTTGAAATATGTGATTTAGTGTGAAGAGATTAAGTGTGAATATAAAAGAGATGTATATGTTTGAAAAATAAGGTTTAATAGTTAATTTAGCTATTAAAGAAATTAAATGAGATTGTTACGGGAAGGTAATTAACTAAATAATATTAGTTAATTTAATTAAGTTTAAAATTATATTATGAAATAATACAATTCGATTATTATGCTTTATGTCAATGAAATTGGTATGCATTAAAATTTCATAAATAATGAGAGTAATTCACTTAATTAAAAGAGATGTAACTGATATCAGTTACATATATATATTTATATTATATAATTCATATCTATTATGTTACACGTTATATGTTCCTAAGTACGTAAGTTCGAGAAGGGAGAAAGAACATAGAAGAAAAAAAAGAAAGAAAGAAAAGAGAGAAGGGAGAAGAGAAAATTCTCGGTGAATTGAGAATTTAGGAGAAGAAGTTGTTGTAATCATCTTCTAGCAATGTAAAACCCTACTTTTCTTATTTTTTAGTTTTCTCCTAAATTTCTAGTTTTTATATACATGAAAGGATTTCTGTAAAATTGGTGTGAAGGAGTAATTGTTTATTATGTGAATTTATATGATAATTGTTGATATAAGTTGTGTTCATATGGTTTATAGATGATTTAGAGTAAATTGATTCATGTAATATATGTTATTATGGGGGAAGACATATTATAGTGAGTTTATATTGATATATGTTGAATATGGTTTAAATTAGCAACAAAATTGGTACTCAATTCATTGTATAATGTATAAATTGCCTATTGATTGTGAAAATACATGAAGAAACGAAAATAATGTAATTAGAACCAACTGTTTTGGTTGTAAAACGAATTTACAGTGAAAAATTTCGCTATGAATGTTAAAAGAAGAGGAAATAAGAGAAATAGTGAAATTTAAAGGTTGTAATCTTGATGTTTATATTGTTTATGTGATTAGAAACATGTTAGAAACATTAGTTTATGTTTCTGTAAACATATTACACCTTGGGTAGGTTGGTATGGTTGTTAGAAAGGAGTTTGTAGGCCTAATTGGACTTTCTATAGTGTTTGGGATCAAAATTCGCAAACTAGCAGAAGGGACCCCCACCCCGGCGGGCTATCCTAGTGTAAAAACCCCCGCCCCGGTGGGGGGGGGGGGTAGTTTGTCTAGCCAAATTTTGGGAAAAAAAAACTGACCAGACATGTTTTACTAAAACGAGTATAACGTTTTCATACGAACTCCGATTGAGGCGATTCAAGATGATCCGAAACAAGGACGAATAGACCTAAAACTTTTATTCTTTACATATTTCAATTTGATGCCGGGAATAGGGGTCAAAAGTGTTATGTTTAGGACTGTTGTGTTTTCAGAAGCAATCGGAGGGCGTCGGGCATGCACGTATGCAAGTGTAGTGCTTTTGACGATAAAAGACGTTGTTATAAGTTATAAAACATGTATGTTAGTAAATATAATGGTGTTTAACAATAATAAATAATGTATTAGATAAGTTGTATAAGCATACTAAGCATACACAAGAGAGACAAATCGGGCGTGTGACGAATGAACGTCGAAACACCGTGACAAGTGTTAATGAACGTAAAAATTGTTTCGAATCAAATGAAATCAATATTATAAGATAGTGAATGGGGTTAATATAAAACTAATAAGTATTCCTAGCAAGATTTAAACACTTGAATAAACTTCGAGTATGAATTATAGTGAGATGTGAGTCGAAAGTTAACACAATCAAATTGAACATTGTGTATTTATTAATAAGAAGGGTTATGAGATGTAGAGTAAAGTTTACTTTACAACTACTATGCATTGCTATGTGACTAATAGTTGATGTGCATGATTATATAACTGTGTAGGGCACGTGAAGTGCATATAGCTATAAGATGTTAAACTGTTATTGGTAAATAACGATCAAGGCAAGTCTTTCAGTTCCTATTTGCTATGTGAATTTGATGATGAACTGTTTGAAATCTGTATTGTAAATAGCATGGTGTGTTATATTAATGTTTAAAGTATGAAATGTTAAAGTCAATTTATGACTACATTGATCGAGTAATGAATGTTGATTGAGTAAGGAACTCAATCTTTATACTTGTTATATGAATTACAACATGTATGTTATGTTAGTCCAATATTTATGAGATGTATATCGAGCATGTTATTATATGTTATGTGATGTATGAAAACTGTTATTTTTTGCTGGGCTGTCGAGCTCAACCTTGCAAATAACCACTTTTGCAGATTAAAGATTTAAGGTAAAGTTATGTGCTATTGAAAGATATAAATCAGATGTGATACTTGAAGATTTATATACTTTGGCTGAGTTATTAATATTTGAACCATGTTTAAGGTTCCGAATAATGTATTAATATTGAATTGTAATATCATTTTGCGATATAAACTCTTGTAGTATTAAAATGATTCTGAGACAGTTAGATGTAAATGTTGAAGGTTTTGGGAATGAGAATAGTTTGTAATTTTTTTTTAATTATTCCGCAACTTTTAATGGTTGTATTATCTTTTAATGATGTAAGATTTGAGGTTGAATGCATTGTTAACGACCGAAGTCAAAAATTAAATTGTATGAATTTTGGGGTCGTTACAGTTGGTATCAGAGCTGATAGGTTGGAAACCTTAGGTAAGAATACCTGAGGCTATAACCTTAGAGAAGAGAGGTGAAGATAATGAACAAATAAGCTCAAACAGAATTTGAACAATAACAAGTAATTTAAGAACATTATAAAGAGGAGATTAAAACATGCGTAAGAGGATTCAAAGAAGAATCTCGTAGAGTTATAAGGAATATAAATGTGGGGTTACCCAACTCCAATAATAAGGATGTAAGGTTATAATAAATAGACAATGTCTATAAAAAGAGAATGATAAAGAAGTTAAGAATAAAAAGTTATATTTATGTATGATACGATCGTAGTCTTTAATAGTCTGCACTCTTTAATAGTTGATGTGTGACACCCCCAAATCTGAGTACTTCCATTCCCACATGATTTGGTGTTCACTATACAAACATCATATATCTATCTACCCATAATAAAAGTAAACCATGAAATAGATAGAAATAATAATAGATCTCCCCTTTGGGGTTACATCAACTGCATAATAAATAAATCCCAGGTCACTCTAGCCTTAAATCATCTGTGCGAAAATATAAACAAATAAGTCTTAAGCAACATCAATTCTAATTACATAACCACAGTAATAGAACAGTCTTCATTACTTGCTAAGCTTGCCCTTGCCTTTACTAGTGGAAGGTTCGTCTGCTCTTTCGTTCTTAACTGCAATGTTATTATTACGCAAGAGTGAGCACAATTGCCCACAAGTATAATAATGAGAGCAACAATATAATAACATTCGAGTAAATCAAAGACTTCTGAAATAAAGCTCAACTTTTGAATCAAGAATGAATAACAAGAATCAAAAGAAATCTGAGGGTCATAAGACCTTGAACTATGTCCTAGGTTGTCAAGGGATATACTTGAAACCTTTAACAGTCATAAGACTATGGATCTTTCTTCTCGTACTTATGGGGATCAACCATTAGTACCATATTGTGCACAATATCTTAATGCTAAAGCGTAAATAATCCCCTATACATGGTTGTTCATCTCAGTTTGACATTCAAGTTCGCACCAAAGGAAGTTTGGTTTGGATAATTCATCAAGGGTTCTAAAATTTAGAACACTCATCAACTATGGACTAGTTAAATCAATAAGGGTTCGCTAGTCTAACAAGGTTTAACAATAATTGATAACTTAATTGAATAGGATCTTAAAAGGTATACAATAGAATAAGTACTGTATAACAGCATCATGCTTGAAAGATTTATAAACTTTAATATACAAAACAGACTTGATCCATAATAATGAGAACTTGCTCAATGTAGAAAGGTGAATTAATCAACTTATATTACGATAACAAGTAGGGTTAGGAAACTTGCCTCGTGCGTAGATTACACTTTAACTAAACTCGTTCTTTGATTTAAATCCTACATATCAATTACGTACTAAGCATCATAAGTTTATTCTTTTGTCTAACTCGAATTCATGATTATACTTGGTCAATTACTACACTTATTGTAAAAATTAGATTTCACGAACAATAAGCTAACTATGCATTCGATCATTCCATTTACACGTAATTGTGTTATGAACGTGTTAAGAATTTATTTTAACACCTCATTAAATGTCTAACAAGTTTTTATGTTCATTACTATAAGTTACTAACACATTGCTAGACTTGAACATTTAAAAATAAGTCATTTTTGGACATTCTGCAGAGTGGTGCTGCGGCGCCACTGTTGTACTGGTACTCGACGCTGCGGCGCGATGGCGCTGCGGCCGGACTCTTGGCGCTGCGGCGCGGATGTTAAGGCATGAGACTGGCGCCGCGGCGCGGTGAACCAGAAACTGTTTTGCAATTCGTGAAAATTGTAGAACAAAGCTAAAAACTCCAATTAAAATTATTACTACACGAATTTAATCATACCCATATGTTAGAATTAATATATAATTAATACCCAATGTTTATAGAGTGATTTTAAATCATTAAAACACATAATCACAGAATTAAAACATGCAAATTGTACTATTCTTGATGTTTTTGAAGGTTTTGAATATAAATCATGAAATTTAATACTACGGATTCGTAATAACACTGATTCCGTTCGTTTAAGGTTTGGTCTCTTCGTATCAACATGCATAATCAAATAAGAGTATAAATTTTTATAAAATCATTTATGTTTGACACATAAAAATCACGTATATGGGTCATAAGGCCAAAACCCAAACTTTGTAAATTTTGAAATAACAAGTCGTCGTATTATGAAAGTTATGATATGGAATCATGCAATATATATATATATATATATATATATATATATATATATATATATATAAAACATGCTGTACTACTCGAATTATTACATATAACCATATAACAACACAATCTCTAACTACAGAGATTTACAGAATATATGAAAGCCATTTTTATAAAACTTTAAAAGACGTAAAAAAAATAAGAATTGGGTTGAAGAGGTTACCCAAGCGTAGATTAGAAGGATTGAAACTTTTCCCAATTTCTTCTTAACTCTCTCACAAATCTCTTAACACTCTCTGAACTTTCAAACTCTCTCCCTCTCTTTCTCCTCTCTGTTTTTGTCAGGCTTAGAAAATGAAGAAGAAAAGAATACGTAATATAATAAAGGAAAAAAAACTGATGCGCATAATGGTCAGTTAACCCAGTCATGGGTAACTACGGATAACTCCCACTAAGGCCATGTTTGGCTAGTTTTTAAAAAAAACTTAATCCCATTTAATTTAATAACTATTTTATCATATAGTTTAAAAAAATGTCACACTCCTTATAAAATAAATCTAATATTTTATTTGATTTACTTTAAATAAAATATAATAATTTCTCATAAATTCACATAGCCACATAATTAAATTTCTCATTAATAAATAATGTCAAGTTATTAATTCTTTAATTAATAATTAAATTAATTAAAATACCAATAGGCTTATTAAATAATTTTTTTAATACAATAAGCTCACATAATCACATACTTTGATAATAAAAATTCTCCACATTAATTTAATAAATGCTACACATATAATTAAATTAATCTACCATAATTGCATTAATTAATTCTTTAATCTAATAATTAAATCATCGAAAATATTTATTTACTTCAATAAATATTAAAATTAAATTATAAAAATCTCGTTCGTCACATGATGTATGGTATCTGGGCTAAACGATTCCTTCATAGAGCGGAGGTATATACGAACTAGTAACTCAGAACCTAGTTTATTGGTTATTTATGGGAAACCACTCAGCGTACCATATTGAAACTGTTGGAGACTCGATGTGTACAAAGTATAAAAAATAGATACGTATGATGAAAATGTAGAACTTGAATGAAATGTTGAGTAATGTAAATGAAGTTAGAAATTCTAAAAGGAAGAATTATTATATAAACAAGAAAATTCAAAGAAGAATCTTGAAGAGACATAAAGATAAGAAGTGGGAGTTTCCTAACTCCAATTGCCAAGATAACGAATAATGTCGTAAATGATGAAAAAGAAAAGAAAGGGGATCGTAAAACAAAACGATCACGAGTTAAGAAAAGGATTTTAAGGGAGATGATTATAAAATAAGACCACGACTTGATCTATTTAAGTTATAAAAGAAAGATGGTCTATAATGTTTGAATAATTATAGCTTGATGCTATGAAGATAATGTACTATGAAATAGTACAAGATAAACTCATGAGGAGTTATAGATAATGTGATACGAGAAATTAGTATCGAGCAAAGAGCAAGTTATAAGCAAGATAGAGTTAGATGAGATTTCAATTGAGGACTCATGTGGTGGGTGAGTTGTACAAATCTTTGTATGGGCGAGGGTTTTGTGCTTGCACTCAGTTTATCACATTAATAATCATTGGAATGTTGTTGTCGCGCTATCAATGTATATATGGTGAAAAGGTGATTCTTTACTCATGTGTATATTTGATAGTTAGAAACTATTAAGATTAGTTTGATATTATTAGGGTTAGGTGCGAGTTCTTAAAACTAATGCATATGGTAAGTTCGTGACTCATAATAATATGGTATGTTTTGAACCCCTCAGCGAATGGACGCCTATGGTCTAACTAGGATAAGTTTTTAAACTCATATTATTATGGCAAGTTCCTGAACTTCCAATGTGTAGTAAGTTTGATGAATTATATTGGGGGTATAGGAAGATTGTAAGGTAAAATACAAGAATATTTAGTATAAAAGTATTTGTGGTGCTAGATATAAAAAGAATTGGTTAAGTAATGAAGTAATGGAGTAAACATTGGAGTTGACTTCGTGCTATGGAGTAAACCTGGATATTCTAAATCTACTAGCTATGCTAGACTTTCAAAATTTATTGACTTCGTGCTGATGTTGCACTTCTATTTTCTTGAAAAACATTGGATCAAATGATGAAACCAGTGAGTTTTAAAAATAATACCGTTATTCGTATGTCTATGCTAATTGCTTTGGCTAGACAAAAATGATTTCAAATATATCAAAATGTATTTTTTATATCATCAATGCATCATGGAATCTGGTGCAGAGATGATAAAAATGATGAAGTCATCAATGCAGTATTACTTAGTGTTGAATGTGATCTAAGGATCGTCAGCCCACTATGGTGTGAGGTAGTATGATAAAATCACCAAATAACGGAATCCTCAAACGGACTGTAAATACAGTGTGGTATCATGACGTCATAAAAAGATTTTTTAGATTTCTTTAAGATATGAGAATACATATACATACATATATATATATATATATATATATATATATGTGTGTGTGTGTGTGTGTGTGTGTGTGTGTATTTCGATTGATGTCCGAATTATTGTAGAAGTCAATGCTATTTGATTTAGCTAGACGAATATTGAAAAATGTTCATGAAATTCAAGCATTTCTTGAGAAGTTATGCCAAACCAAATTATTTTGGTGCGGATTCAGATGTTGAAAAGCTGAGATGAACAACCCTATTATAGGGGAGTTATTTTACGCAATGCGTTTAGATGTTTGTGCACAATACATTGTACGAAGGGCTGATCCCCCTAAGAACTAGGAGTCCCTATAGTCTTATGACTGTTAAAGTTTAAGTTGAAAGAATACTTATAACTATGGACATATACGCATAGCATTTAGATGTTTGTGCATAATACATCGTACGAAGGGCTTAACGCCCTAAGTATGGGAGTCTCTATAGTCTTATGACTGTTAAGGTTTAAGTTGAAAGAGTACTTATAACCGTGGACGTAGTTCAAGGTCTTATGACCCCTCAGCATGATTTGGAATCTTTTAAATTCCTGAGTTATTCATACTGCTTCCCAATTATTGAGCAATTATGGAAGATTCTTGCTTTTCTAAATGGCGAATATGGTAAGGATTATATTCCTTAGAAAGAAGTAAGTCGTAGAATGCGACACTGAATGATGAATATATTGAATAAGTGAGAAAATAAATTTTGAAGTGAGAAGCAGATGAGTTATCAAAGAATAATGTAAAACTTTTAATAGAAAAATTAATAATTGTAGAAAGATCTTTGTGGGAAGAAAGTGGTTATAGAGCCCAATGAATGAATAAAGTATTAACGTAAAATTTATTTTTATTGATTGAATGAATGAAGATTAATAAATAAAATTTCGAGGACGAAATTCTTAAAAGAATGGGTGAATGTAATATCTCGAGTGTTTATGACAACGATCCTTAGAAAAGAAAATGAATGGTTAAGTTCAAGTGAAAGTTATGAAATAAAAACCTAGAATTTGTTGAAGAAATGAACGTAGTAGGAAATATAAAACCTATATTAAGGTAATGTGTTGAAGTTATTGAACGATAAATTTTTTAAAGAGATTTGATGAAAACCTTAGTAAGGTAGGATTTCGGTGATTCCGAGGACGGAATCCATATAAGGAGGGAAAGATGTGACAACCTGAATTTTTATAAGTTATTAAAATAATAATTTAATAATTAAAATTCTTAATATGAAATGTATATATTTTGAATTATGTATTTTTTTAGTATGGGTAAGTATATATATTTGCAATTTATCTTGAAATATGTGATTTAGTGTGAAGAGATTAAGTGTGAATATAAAAGAGATGTATATGTTTGGAAAATAAGGTTTAATAGTTAATTTAACTATTAAAGAAATTAAATGAGATTGTTACGGGAAGGTAATTAACTAAATAATATTAGTTAATTTAATTAAGTTGAAAATTATATTATGAAATAATACAATTCGATTATTATGCTTTATGACAATGAAATTGGTATGCATTAAAATTTCATAAATAATGAGAGTAATTCACTCAATTAAAATGGTGAATGAATATAAATATATTTGATGGTAATTGTTATTAGATTTAATTAATTTGAATATTAGAATTTGATTAAATAAAGTGTGACCATAAACTATACTATAAATGAGTTATTAAAATAAATTAAAGGAGTTTAATTTAGTTTTGCCAAATAAGGTTTATTGAATGTTAAGTCTTTTATTTAAATAGGTTTTACCAAACAAAGCATAATGATTTTAAGTCATTAAGTTTTAAAAATGTTTAGCCAAACAAGCCTTATGGCTTTTGATTTTCAAAGAGATGTAACTGATATCAGTTACATATATATTTATATTATATAATTTATATCTATTATGTTATACGTTATATGTTCCTAAGTACATAAGTTAGAGAAGGGAGAAAGAACAGAGAAGAAGAAAAAGAAGAGAAAAGAAGAGAAAAGAAAGAAAGAAAAGAGAGAAGTGAGAAGAGAAAATTCTCAGTGAATTGAGAATTTAGGAGAAGAAGTTGTTGTAATCATCTTCTAGCAAGGTAAACCCCTACTTTTCTTATTTTTTTTAGTTTTCTCCTAAATTTCTAGTTTTTATATACATGAAAAGTTTTCTGTAAAATTGGTGTGAATGAGTAATTGTTTATTATGTGAATTTATATGATAATTGTTGATATAAGTTGTGTTCATATGATTTATAGATGATTTAGAATAAATGATTCATGTAATATATGTTATTATGGGGCAAAACATATTATAGTGAGTTTTCATTGATATATGTTGAATATGGTTTAAATTAGCAGCAAAATTGGTACTCAATTCATTGTATAATGCATAAATTGCCCATTGATTGTGAAAATACATGAAAAAACGAAAACAATGTAATTAGAACCAACTGTTTTGGTTGTAAAACGAATTCACAGTGAAAAATTTCGCTATGAATGTTAAAAGAAGAGGAAATAAGAGAAATAGTGAAATTAAAGGTTGTAATCTTGATGTTTATGTTATTTATGTGATTAGAAACATTAGTTTATGTTTCTGTAAACATATTACACCTTGGGTAGGTTGGTATGGTTGTTAGAAAGGAGTTTGTAGGCCTAATTTGGCTTTCTGTAGTGTTTGGGATCAAAATTTACGAACTAGCAGAAGGGACCCCCGCCCCGGCGGGCGATATTGAAAAAACCTCCGCCCTGGCAGGGGGGGTAGTTTGTCTAGCCAAATTTTGGGAAAAAAAACTGACCGAACATGTTTTTCTAAAACGAGTATAACAATTTCATACGAACTCAGATTGAGGCGATTCAAGATGATCCGGAATGAGAACGAACAGAAATACAACTTTTATTCTTTAAGTTTTTTAATTTGAGGTCGGGAACAGGGGTCAAAAGTGTTATCTTTAGGACTATTGTATTTTCGAAGGCAATCGGAGGGCGTCGGGCATGCACGTATGCAAGTGTAGTGCTCTTGACGTTAAAAGATGTTGTTCTAAGTTATAAAATATGCATGTTAGTTAATATAATGATGTTTAATATTAATAAATGATGTATGAGATAAGTTATATAAGCATACTAAGTATACACAAGAGAGACAAATCGGGCGTGAGACGAATGAACGTCGAAACACCGTGACAAGTATTAATGAACATAAAAAATGTTTCAAATCAAATGACATAAATATTATAAAATAGTGAATGGGGTTAATATAAAACCAATAAGTAGTCCTAACAAGACTTAAACACTTGAATGAACTTCGAGTATGAATTATAGTGAGATGTGAGTCGAAAGTTAACACAATCAAATTGAACATTGTGTATCGATTAATAAGAAGGGTTATGAGATGAAGAGTAAAGTTTACTTTACAACTACTATGCATTGCTATGTGACTAATAGTTGATGTGCATGATTATATAATTGTGTAGGACATGCGAAGTGCAGATAGCTGTAAGCTGTTAAACTGTTATTGGTAAACAACGATCAAGGCAAGTCTTTCAGTTCCTATTTGTTATGTGAATTTGATGATGAACTGTTTGAAATCTTTATTGCAAATAGCATGGTGTGTTATATTAATGTTGAAAGTATGAAATGTTAAAGTCAATTTATGACTACGTTGATTGAGTAATGAATGTTGATTGAGTAAGGAACTCAATCTTTATACTTGTTATATGAACTACAACATGTATGTTATGTTAGTCCAATGTTTATGAGATGTATATCGAGCATGTTATTATGTGTTATGTGATGCATGAAAACTGTTAGATTTTGCCGGGCTGTCGAGGTCAACCTTGCAAATAACCATTTTTGCAGGCTAAAGATTTAAGGTAAAGTTATGTGCTATTGAAAGATATGAATCAGATGTGATACTTGAAGATTTATATACTTTGGCTGAGTTATTAATATTTGAACCATGTTTAAGGTTCCGAATAATGTATTAATATTGAATTGTAATATCGTTTTGCGATGTAAACTCTTGTAGTATTAAAATGATTCTGAGATAGTTAGATGTAAAGGTTGAAGGTTTTGGGAATGAGAATAGTTTGTAATAGAAAATTTTAATTATTTTACAAATTTTAATGGTTGTATTATCTTTTAATGATGTAAGATTTGAGGTTGAATGTATTGTTAACGACCAAAGTCGAGAATTAAATTGTATGAATTTTGGGTCGTTACAGCAGCAGCATGGGCAGTCTTTATATGAGGCATGGGAATGGTACAAGGAACTAATCAGAAAGTGCCCGTGTCATGGATTACCTACATGGCTGCAGATGAACACATTCTACAATAGGTTGAATGGGAATCTCAAGACTAGTATAGATGCAGCTTTGGGTGGAGCGTTTATGGTTAAGAGCTACGAGGAGGCATATGAGTTGTTAGAAACAATGGCAGTTAACAACTACATGTGGCCCACGGCAAGAATGACACAACCTAAGGTAGCTAGGGTGTTAGAGGTAGATGGGATGACATCATTAGCAGCACAAATTTTAGCGCTATCAAAGAAGGTGGATGCTTTATTAGGTGCACAAACTTAGCAGATTGTGTTCATTTATGAATTGTGTGCAGGGGAACATCCTACAGAATAATGTGCTATTAACCCAACATCAATACAATTTGTGGGTAGCTACAACAAGATTCCACAGAACATGTATCAGAATGCCTATAATTCGGGGAATAGGAATCACCCAAATTTTTTATGGAGTAACAACTAGAATTAGCAAGCTCCACGACCATCTTATCCCTCGGGATTTCAGAATCAGCATCAACAAGTAACTCCATACCAAGAGAAAAAGACGGATTTAGAAGAGCTGTTGTTGAAGTACATATCGAGCAATGAGGCAGCTATGAAATCACAAGAAGCATCAATGAAATCACAAGTAGCGGCCATCAAGAACTTAGAAAATCAGATGGGGCAGCTGGCTTTTGCATTGAATAATAGACCTCAAGGAACTCTACCCAGTGACACTGAGAAAAATTCAAGGGGAAATCATGAGCAGTGTCAAGCGATCATGTTGAGGAGTGGAAAACATCTTGAGGGGTAGAAGATAGAAAATTCAGCTAAAAAAGATGACAAAGAAGGTGAACACAAAATGGCTGAGGGGAAACAAGGTGAGGAAAAGCAAGTGGACAAGAGCAAGACAGAGGTTGAGCCAGTTGTATATCCTCCACCACCGTTTCAGCAAAGAGTTCGGAAGCAGAAGTTAGACAAGCAATTTTCCAAGTTTTTAAGAAACTTTATATCAACATTCCTTTCGCAGAAGCCCTAGAATAAATGCCAAGTTATGTGAAATTCTTGAAGGGGATTCTTTCAAGGAAAAAGAAGTTGGAGGATTATGAAACTGTAGCATTGACGGAGGAGTGCATTACAGTTCTACAAAGAAGGTTACCTCCGAAGTTGAAGGATCCTGGGAGTTTCACCATTCCGTGCACAATCGGGAACATGGCCTTCAAAAAGTCTTTGTGTGACTTGGGGGCAAGTGTAAACCTCATGACGTTATCTGTCTATACTGAATTGGGTTTACCAGCTTCGAAGCCCACAAACATATCTCTACAGTTAGCGGATAGATCGATAACGTACCCAAGGGGAATTGTGGAAGATATCTTGGTTAAGGTGGAAAAATTTATATTTCCAGTTGATTTCATAATTCAGGAGGATTATGAAGAAGATAAAAATATCCCGATAATTCTAGGGAGACCATTTTTGGCTATGAGTAGGACTCTCATCAATGTGCAAAAAGGGGAACTAACCATGAGGGTTCAAGATCAGGAAGACAAGTTCAACTTGTTCAAAGCTATGAAGTTCTCTACAAATGAAGAGAAGTGTTTTCGAGTGGATGTCAACGACAGGATAGTTAATGAAGACATGATCAAAAGTTTAGTTAATGATCCATTAGAAACTACACTACTGGGAGATGAAGATTTGAATGATCTAGAGTTCATAGATTATTTACATATGCTGGATTCCTTGCCTCGAGTCAGTAAATTCAAGGTACCATTCAAGCCATTACCACGGAAGAAAAAACTTCTGCGAGAATGAAACCTTCATTGGAGGAGCCACCTACTCTTGAGCTTAAGCCGCTTCCTAAACACCTCAGGTATGTGTATTTGGGCAATTCTAATACTTTACATGTTATTACTGCATTTGCGCTTAATGAACTGCAGGAAAGTAAGTTGTTGAGAGTGCTTAGAGAATATAAATCAGCTATAGGATGGACAATTGCAGATATAAATGGGATAAGTCCATCCTTTTGTATGCACAAGATTCTTATGGAAGAGGACGCAAAGCCAACAGTTGAACAGCAGGGACAACTAAATTCGATGGTTGGATGCGGGAATTATTTACCCAATTTCAGACAGTGCATGGGTCAGTCCAGTTCAATGCTTGCCGAAAAAGGGTGGAATGACCGTAGTGAAGAATGATGATAATGAATTAATTCCAACGAGGACAGTGACCGGTTGGAGGGTTTGCATGGACTACAGGAAGTTGAATAAGGCAACCCGCAAGGACCACTTTCCTCTACCTTTTATCGATCAGATATTGGACAGGTTGGCTGAACATGAATTTTACTGTTTACTAGATGGATATTCAGGGTACAACCAAATAATCATAGCTCCTCAAGATCAAGAGAAGACCACTTTCATGTGCCCAAACGACACCTTTGCATTCAGGAGGATGTCTTTTGGTTTGCGTAACGTACCAACAATGTTCCAAAGATGTATGATGACTATCTTCTTGGACATGGTGGAGAAGAATGTGGAAGTTTTCATGGACGACTTTTAGAGACAATTTTGATGTCTGTTTAGAGAGCTTGGTCATGGTCTTGAAGCAATGCATGGAAACAAATTTGGTACTTAACTAGGAGAAGTGCAACTTTTTGATCGAAGAAGGAATAATCTTGGGGCATAAGGTCTCTGCGAAAGGCTTAGAGGTCGATAGAGCAAAGCTGAAAATAATTGAGAATCTTCCACCGCCAACTATAGTCAAGGGAATCCACAATTTTCTTGGATATTTTGGATTCTACAGGAGGTTTATTAAAGATTTCTTTAAGATTGCAAAACCATTATGCAGTCTCTTAGAGAAAGATTCAGTTTTCAAGTTTGATGAGGAATGTAAGTCAGCATTTGAGCAATTGAAGAAGAAGTCGACTATAGCCCCCGTGATCGTAGCACCAGATTAGACAATGTCTTTTGAGTTAATGTGCGATGCTAGCGATTACGCGGTAGGGGCTGTTTTGGACCAACGCTGAGAGAAGATATTCCACGCCATATACTATGCAAGTAATGTAACACCCCAAAATCCGGTCTATCTTCACACCCGAATTTGGTGCATCACGTGTACATCTCCTTCCATATATACATCATTATATAGTGAAATCTAACAACATACATTCTCAAATCTCAGGTTCTAATATCTTATAACCTCGTTTATTACAAATAATGATAAATACATTATTCTTTACATCTTACAAGAGTGACTTTTTTCTGCCACCAATGATACATAACAGTTCATTAAACTATTCTACATTACATGTCTTGGCTTGATCTTCACGCTAATTCATATACTGAATGACACTTTTTCTAGATACCGATCAGCTTGATCTTTATGGGATCCTTAAGTTCTTTTACTCGTACGCTGAAAATATTTTTCATTTAAAGAATGTGTGAGCATTCAATTGCCCAGCAAGTCATAACAGTTGAATAAATAACTTCAAGAATTTAAACATTCTTTTAAGACTTCAATAACTGAACAAAGGTTATGAAGCAGCTTGAATAATAGGAATAAACTTTGATTCCTATCATTTTAAAACATTAGTCACATCCACTTTGAAATACTTTCACTCTTCTACTTTTTCCATACACATATTGTCTGGCTAGAATCATTAGGACATACTTAACGATAACGGTTCATGTATAAACAGAACATTCTCATATTGAACAGTTTAATCACAGAATAGTTCATTTAATAGAAACACCGAAGTGTTCAAATTGTGGCTCAAGGCCTCATATATTCTACCATCTTGTATATATATTGCACACATGCACATAGATAAAACTTCTCATGTTCAACATCAGAGAAGTTTAAGAAACTAGCATTCATATTAAACATGAATGAAGTTAGGAAACTTGCCTTACGCACAGCTACAACTTAAAGTTTATGCTGAACTGCTCATTCCAATTCCTATATAGCACATAATGAAATAACACATACACCGATCAGTCATATACTTGACTTATACATTGGTTTACTTAACTTTACTTCTTATGGTTAGCGTTCTTGTAATCTATGTTCACGCGACCTACTTTCTTTACAGGTTTACAGCTTGATGACATACATAGATGTCTTACTCATACGATCATCATCTTTGATGATTTATATTCTTATCATCTTCTTATAACCTTTATAGGAGTCAGTACACAGTGCATCTCTGCTAGTAGTCCATATGGTACTCTGAGTGATTTCCCACAAATAACCAACAAACAAGTTCCCGTCTCATCTACACTGTCTTTCACAGTGAGTTAGATCGGTTACCAGTTTCGTATATACCTCCGCTCTCTGAAGGAATTATTTAGCCCAACTCCCATATATCAACCATCAAAGATTACGATTGTACCACAACCTAAACTTAACCTAACTTATCCGAACCATTAAAACTATAATGTTCATTAAGTCAATTTCTTATTTCTTATGGCATTCTGGCAACTAAATGTCATACCTTAGGATTCATTTTTTATCGTCTAAGTCATGCAGTCATTTGTATATTCAAAATGATTATTCAATGTCAATACTATGCGTTCATAGCATTACACATTTTGCATTAACTTTTTTCATATCTTACAACGTCCGGTTCATTCAACTCGGAACATCCTCTAAGTGATCATTACTAACTCGGCTTCTTAACGTTATACGTCATTCTCATTAATTCCATTTCTTTACCATTCACAGGTTTAATAATTGGCCTTCATTATCTCACGGTCAAACCATGTACGACGTGTAGGTTCAGCCTGTTTAATATTTACGTACACTCCACCTTTACATCGGCTAAAGTGTTTAACGCTTACATTTCATTCTAACATTCTCTATCCAACTCACATTTGGACTTCCCTTAATCTTAATACCATTCGCTACGGCTTTCTTGATAAATCATATCTTACTTACTACTTCCATCAACGTCTAAGTCATACAACCAATGCATACTTAGAATGCTCATTTGACGCGAATACGATTCATGAGAATCGTTTACGTATTCTACGTTCTCATTGTTCGACTCTTAATTCCATCATTCAACCTTTATCTAAGGTTTTAATCGCTTTCATTCTTTATCCATTACATGAACCCCACGTTCATTACTCTTTCTTAACGTCGAAGCCATATGGTTCATTGTATGCTAAGACCGATCCTTTCATCGCAATTGCGTTGCGTTTACGTTTATGGTTATTACATTTTTTGTCTTTTAATCTCGTTCAATCTTTTCGTTCAACCTTCATTAAAGGTTTAAATTACTTGTTAAAGTGTGACATTCTGTGAACTATAAGTTCTTTATCTTTCATTACACTTCTCCCCAGGAGTTGAGCAATTAAACGCTCATCACGGGGCCTTGCCCTGCACTGGCGCTGCGGCGCCAGTTGCTTCTCTCTTCCTCGCGCTGTAGTGCCACTTAGCAGTGCTTGGCTGCCCAGGTTTGAGCTGCGGCGCCACCTCCCAAGGCTTAACTGGCGCCATGCCTAAAGCTTCGAAAAATTTTCTAAGTCTTGAATCATGTTTGAGATGCTTACTTCACAATCTCATAACTTCTTTGTTATAAATCGGAACGAGGTCGTTCCAAAGCCATTCACTTCCTTATCTTATGTACTTAAACTTCCCTTAGACAGAAATTCATTCTGAATCCATTAACTTTCCATTCAATTAGCTTAAATTCTATCCTTTGTTCGTTTTACGTTATTAACGTTCTTCGTCAGTTCGTCCGTAATTCGGTCATCCGAACTCGGAACTCGTTCGTTCTTGAGTCCACGACTCACGTTTTCTATGTTCTCTTACATTCTTATGAAACCCTACACATTCAAGTTCATTTACATACTTTCACTACAAAAAATGGTAATTTTGCAACAAACAGTTTTCGTTGCTAAATGTGCGAAATTTCGTTGCCAAATGCCATTTGTAACGATTTTTCAGCCGTTGGACATTTCGTTGCGCAATGAGTGTTGCTAATTGTCTAGCAACGAATTTTTTTTCCCGTTGCAGAAAGTAATATATTTCGCAACGAAATGTTATTTTCGTGTAAAATCATAAATCATTTAGCAACGAAATATTTTTTAGCAAATTTATTAAGAAATTTTTACTGAAAAATAATTTCCGTTGCAAAATAAGCCTAATTGGCAACGAAAAGAATCTTTTTATTTGCCAATAAAGATAAAATTCGTTGCATTTGATACACATTTGCCAACGAAGTTTGCCGTTACTAAACAATATAGAAATTGTTGCCTTAATTGATTTTCGTTGCTAATTGTGTACTTTTTGGTAACGATATTTGTTGCTAAATGTACAAAATAAACCAGTCATATATTAATATACAACGAATTTTTCCGCTGCCATTGATTTTGCTATGGGTAATTAAGATCAATTAGCAACGATACTATTCGAAGCTGATTATTTTTCGAGAGGAACGAAAGTTATCAATTAGCAACGACATTATACTTTGTCTTTTGCTTTTCTATGCAACAAAAATTGTTATGATTTGCAACAATATAAATGTTGCCTTTTCTTTTGTTCATAGCAACAATATAAAATAAAACATAAAAAAATATTATATACATCATTTAAAATCATTCACATTACAACATTACAATATAATAGTTGGATAATTCATCCGTAAAATACGATGATCATTATTATACCAAACTACTAAACTAATAACTTTTACCTTCATTATCAAAGCTACACATATATGAAGTGCAACCATAGACAGAAAAATTATTTGAATGCATATAAACCTAAAAGATGAGGAAAATAGATATATTCTAAAAAAATTATGAAATGGATGTAAGTTCTACAATTTTTCTCCTGATATATACGCTTCAAAACTTTATAAAACAGAACAAAAAAAAAAGGATATATCAAGGTTTGAGCTCAACTAAGTAACTAAGCAACAATGAGATTTTTGTTTAGAGAGACTAGGGTATTAGAGAGAACATGGAGAAGAAAAAACCTTGAGAGCAAGGAATGGATAAACAACCTTTTTAATTCATTTCATTCATAAATCATTACAACTATTCTCCTATATACATACACTATAAATATAAACCAAATATGCTAACTGCGCCATGGGTATACACTGTCACCCTTATGCCTAAAAGTTTCAGAGAAGGGTAACCAAACTACAAACCTACAACTATCACATATTTACCAAAAACGGAATGTGGTCCAAATATTATACCAGCACTATACTTGTATCAATAGGATCAAAAATACTAAAGTTATGAACCTAACTACAAAAGTATATATGATTGACCATTCAAATAATACATCAAAACAAAACATGTGAAAGTGAATACAACATCCTCGAGGAAACGACAGTTGTATGAGTTCGCAAAAGGTTCTTGTTTACTTCCTCTCTTTTCCACTCATATTCATAACTAGAAAAGATATCTAATTATAAAAGATCTCTAGAATTGAACCAAAGTAGAACATATACAAAGGTACCTGCTTTGTCCAAAAAAGTGTCCTACATTTTGTTGATTTTTGTTTTTAAGAATATTAAGTTTTACATGACACACTTGGACATACAAAAAATAAAGTAAAAATTAAAAATTGATGATTTTTTTTGACATTAACTTATTAAACTTTATAGACTAGAATTTACTTTTGGTAAAAAAATATTGAAAAGATAATATCTAAATGTGTCCTACACAAACCTTATTATCGGTAAAAAAAATAGTTGACAAAAAGTAGGAATCTTTTTTTCGGGAGATTTGTGAACTTGCTTCACCCGCTCAACATTAACATATTAAACTTTATAGACTAGAATTTACTTTTGGTAAAAAATTAATTAAAAGATAATATATAAATGTGTCCTACACAAACCTTTTTATCTGTAAAAATAAATAGTTGACAAAAAGTAGGAATCTTTTTTTCAGGAGATTCGTGAACTTGCTTCACCTGCTCAACATTAACTTATTAAATTTTATAGACTAGAACTTACTTTTGGTAAAAAATTATTGAAAAGATAATAAAAAAATGTGTCCTACACAAACCTCATTATCCGTAAAAAAAATAGTTGACAAAAAGTAGGAATCTTTTTTTCGGGAGATTCGTGAACTTGCTTCACCCGCTCAACATAATCCTCAGGTAGTGTCTTTGTGGGGGAATGTTCTATAAATGTTATAGACATATCAGCATTAGATGGTAATTGGACTCGGCAGATGCGTATGAAAACTTAAAGTCAAAGTGTCAAAACAAACCTTTTAAGAAAAATGTATCATGTGAATAGCGAGCAGGATGTGCTGCGGCTGGAAAAGTGCATCAAAATTCCAGAAGCTGCAAGAAAACAAAAGGGATTAAAATTTCTGATATGTTGCAATAAATTACAACCAACACTTGGTGTAAAGCCCAAAATAAAAATAACAAACAATAGGATATTACAATTTAAGATCTTTTTGAAGTGTCAACATAATAGAAACACCAATATTTTTGTCACCCATGATAACATATGATAACATGAGGTTCTTTCAAAGATCCCAACCACCTTAAATGATCTTATAACAAACAGTTGTCCAAAATTTAGCTGCCTCTATATGGAAAACCCTTACACTACCCAAGCATAATCAGAAGAAAGGTTTATGGCTATACTGCACATCTAAGACATTACTTTTTGTCTAAACTGAAGAAAAGAGTATTAGTGTCAAGGATAGGAAGGAATATGTGGGTAAGTGTGCAAAGCACACATAAGTTAAGATGCAATAATCCATATCAAGAATAACTTTGTTATAGATAAGTTTAATCTGTTCTTCATGAACGTTTCTACCATTCCTAACCAAGCAATAAGCAACTAACTTATACGCAATGGTTTTAAACTTGTCCATCAACAACAAATTATACTACAATGGTTTTAAATTTGTCCATCAACAACGTTCTTCGCGTTCTTCGTTCGTTCTTCATTTTTAATCCAAACTTTGATTACAATTTCACTTTTTCTTAGAATTTGGTGTTATAAAACACTATTCCTTAGTTATATCACCGAATTGTTCATATGATTCGTTCGGATCGTTCAAATTTATTACGAAATTCATACTTCCTTAAGAAAGCTTTTAAACTAAACTTCAAATTCTTATTTCTTTTTTTTCTCATGATTTACCATTCAGAGGTTGGTACTACTCAGCTATCACATGAGTCCTCAATCAAAATCTTATAACTTCTTACTTTCTCTTTACTTAATACGAATTTTCTTTAATTCGTATACTATCATTTATAACTCAATCTGAGTTATTCTTCCCGTACTACTTTATAGTACCATTCATTTATAACATTAGCTATAAATCATCCATCGTTTAACAGAACAACTATTATTACTATTCAATATGATCACGTAATGATCTTTTTCCTTAATCGTTTAACTCAACGATCTCCTTATCATACTCTCTACGATTATAGTCTTAGGTACTCATACCTAAGGTTTATAACCTATAAGCTCTGATACCAACTTGTAACGCCCCAAAATCTGGCCTATCTTTACACCCGAATTCCGTGCATCACGAGTACATCTCCTTCCATACATACATCATTATATAGTGAAATATAACAACATACAATCTCAAATCCCAGGTTCTAATACCTTATAACCTCGTTCATTACAAATAATGATAAATACATTATTTTTTACATCTTACAAGAGTGACTTTTATCCGCCACCAAGGATACATAACAGTTCATTAAACTATTCTACATTACAAGTCTTGGCTTGATCTTCACACTTATTCATATACTGAATATCACATTTTCTGGATACCGATCAACTTGATCTTTACGGGATCCTTAAGTTCTGCCACTCGTACGCTGAAAATGTTTTTCATTTAAAGCAAGTGTGAGCATTCAATTGCCCAATAAGTCATAGTAGTTGAATAAACAACTTCAAGAATTTAAATATTCTTTTAAGACTTTAATAACCGAACAAAGGTTATGAAGTAGCTTGAATAATAGGAATAAACTTTGATTCCTATCATTTTAAAACATTAGTCACATTCACTTTGAAATGCTTTCACTCTTCTACCTTTTCCATACACATACAATCGAAATTGGCTCGTTCAAAAGTCGTTATCTCACATATCTTATGTTCTACGATTTCGTTAGGATATCTTACATTTTCGAATCCGTTAACACTAAATTCACAATTTAAGTTCTTTATTACGCATTCGTTAAATGTTCGTGAACGTTCATAACTCATTTCTTCGTTTTAAGTCAGAATTCGACCATTCTTGAGTCCGCAACTCTCAAATGCAAAGTTCTACTATACGCCATTGAAAACTAAGGTTTCCTTCAAATTTGTTTCACTTGAAACCCAAATTCTTCCTTCAAATCTTAGTAATCCATCATTATCAAGACTATACTTTATCTTTTTTTTCATATGTTAGTCGCTTCTTCATCTGGTCACACTCATCATTTCTGAGTTGTACCTCTTTGACTCTTTCTATAATGGTAGATCGAATCTCTGTTGTAAACAATTTATGACCCGATTCACTCGGTAACTTCACCTCTAATTCCATTCTAGCCATCTATGTTATTAACTCAGTTTGAGCCATTAACATAGACAACTTCTCCCGACCATTCCTACTTAAGGTGTCGGCTACTACATTTACTTTTCCTAGGTGATACAGGATATCACAATCGTAATCCTTTATCAACTCTAACCATCTCCTTTGTTTCATATTTAAATCTTTTTGTGTGAAGATATATTTTTGACTCTTATGGTCTGTGTATATCTCACATTTTTCACCATATAGATAATGCCTCCATATCTTTAAGGCAAATACCACCACTGCCAGCTCCAAATCATGAGTAGGATAAACTTTCTCATAATTCTTTAACTGTCGTGATGCATACGCAATGACCTTGCCATGCTGCATGAGCACACAACCTAGTCCTCTATGCGAAGCATCGCTATAAACTACAAAACTTCCTGTATCATCGGGTAAAGATAATATAGGTGCTTCACTCAACCTTCTCTTTAGGTCTTAAAAACTGTTTTCACACTTCTCCGTCCATACATACTTCACTGTCTTTTTTATCAAATTAGTCAACTGAGTAGCTATCTTCAAAAAATCTTTGATAAATCTTCGATAGTATCTTGCTAACCCTAGGAAACTCCGTACCTCAGTTGGTGTTTCTAGTTATTCCCAATTAATCACTGTTTCCACCTTCGTTGGGTCCACTGAAATTCCATCTCTGTCAATAACGTGTTCTAAAAACTTTACCATTTCTAGCAAAAATTCACAGTTAGTGAATTTCACATATTACTTTTCCTTCCTTAGTGTCTCCAACACGAACCTTAGGTGTTCAGCGTGATCGTCTGGCGTCCTAGGATAGACTAGACTATCATCGATAAACACTATGACGAACTTGTCCAAAAATTATTTGAACACTCTGTTCATCATATCCATGAATGCAGCTGGTGCATTCGTTAACCCAAATGACATTACCAAAAACTCATAATGGCCGTAACGAGTTCTGAATATCGTCTTAGGTACATCCTCCTTCCTAAATTTTAACTGATGATACCTCGTTCGTAAATCTATCTTAGAAAAATACTTTTTCCCTTTCAATTGATCAAAGAGATCATCGATCCTGGGCAATGGATATTTATTCTTTATCGTTAACTTATTCAACTCTCGGTAGTCGATACAAAGTCTCAACGATCCATCCTTCTTTTTCACAAATAGTATCGGTTCTCCCCATGGTGAAACACTCGGTTGAATGTATTTTCTATCCAACAGTTCTTATAATTGAACCATCAACTCCTTCATCTCTACTGGCGCCATACGATACGATGCCGTTGAAACGGGTGCCGCTCCTGGCACAATATCTATTATGAATTTGATATCCCTATCCGGTGGAAGACCCGGTAATTCGCTTGGAAATACATCCACAAATTCTTTGACTATAGGTATTTGTTCCATTGTTGCTCCCACTATCTGGGTATCAACAACATGACACAAATAACCTACACATCGCTTCCTCAATAATTTCCTAGTTTGTGTCATGGTAAGACATCACGAATGTCCCAACAATTTATTACCGTAAAACACTACATGAGGCTATCTCAACGTTATAATGTTTACACATTTCTTTTGACAATCTATAATTGCACCATAATTGAACAACCAATCCATCCCAAGAATTACATCGAATTCTCCCAACTTTATCGGTATCAAATCTACCGATAATTTACAACCTCGTATTTCTATACAATAATGCCTATGAATATTTTCACCAGAAATTATTTTTTCATTTGCTACCTTAATATTCAAAGGTATAGGCAATCTTTCGGGAAGTAATCCTAATCGTCTAGCAAAACCACATGCTATAAAAGAACAAGTAGCACCCAAATCAAATAACACATAAGCATTTATATCGTTGATTAGAATAATAACTGTAACTATATCCCCCGATGCAACTGCATCCTGGACCGTCATGTTAAAGGTGCGGGCCATCGGCCTACTCGTCTGAACTGGACCACTAATAGCTAACTTATCACTATTAATGCCCTTGTTACCATCCATCCCCTTCTTCGGGCAATTCTTCGCCATGAGATTAGTTGATCCACATACGAAGCATCCGTGATTCTTCTTTGGACTTGGACAGTTAGGCGAAATATGCCCCTCCTGTCCACAATTGTAACACACCGCTTTACCCTTGAGACAGACTCCTAAGTGAGTCTTCCCATAATTCTTGCATGCCTCCATCCTCTTCAAAGGATCTCCTTACTTTATCCAGGTATTCCCAGAGTTAAAAGTCTTTCTCTTTTGCCCGTTGCCACTCCCACTAGCTCCCTTACTTTTCACTCCCTCGTCTACCTTATTCTTATTCTTATTCTCTCCGTGGTATTGGCTTAAAGCCTCATTACCACCCTCGGCAATTATCGCCTTCTCCAGAATGGTTCCAAAAGAGTTACTTTGAAACACTGATATCCGATTATAGAGCCAGGGTTTTAGCCCCTGCTCAAATTTCCTCACCTTCCTCACCTCCGTATCCACTTAGTGTGGAGCAAACCTCGCCAGTTCATTGAACTTGACAGCATATTGGGAAACAGTCATGTCCCCTTGTTTCAACTCTAGAAACCTCATCTCCATCCTACCCAGCATACTCGTGGAAAAATTATTCTCGAAGAAAATCTCCTTAAATCGTGTCCACATTATGTTCTTTACTCCAGCCCTAGCCTGGTTTGCCTCCCACTAGAAATTGACCTCTCCCTTTATCATATAGGTGGCAAAAGAAACCTTCTACCCCTCTTCGACATTTGCAATAACAAATGTCTTCTCTATCTCTTTTACCCACGTTTGGGCTTCTATAGGGTTCGTAATTCCTTTGAACTCCAGCGGACCTACACTCTTAAAATCCTTAAACGTAGTAGCACGTACTGCAGCAAGATTTACAGGTATATTAGCCCCATTTATATTAAAGGCAGTTGTTAATAAATTAACAAACTCCTCCATCGGGTTAACCGGTCCCCCTTCCAGTTGATTCACAATTACTTCTTGATTTCATTGTCTTCTTCTTGGCAGCATCTTTCTGTTAAAATGAATAACACTTCATTATTACTTTCTTTTTGTTAATTAGCCATTATTTATTTTTTAAACAATAACTCAAACTCATTGCATAACATGTTCAATAAAAGGCTTATATTGATATGCTTCTTCCTTGTAGTATAATACTACATTGTTCATCATTACACAGCCTTAACTGATGACATTACTTTCCCGCAATTACTTTTCAAAAATTGGGATATACAAAAGACTACCCTTTGATTTTACAAAAGAGGGTTTTACGTCACTACATAGTTACAACATATTTACATGTCTAATCCTACTATAGTTACTAACTAGATTACATTTGCCTAATGGCATTCTCGTAGTCTGCATTGGCAAGACTGGCTATCACATCTCGACTGATAGTATGCCGAGTCTGCCCTGCCTTCACAGGATACTCAGCCACTTGCCGCTAATAATCCTCGTGAGAACTCTTATGTACATAGGACATCCTACTAATCTTCTATTTCTTAGCCTTTAGCTCCTACCTAAGCTCAAAGGTCTCGTGTTTTAGCTCGTGGACCTTATCCTTTGCTAAAACCTTCTCATCATGCTCTTCCTCCCACATCATCTCCATGTCTTTCTTGTTTACCAAGATGTCATGGATTTCCTCCTTCACCTCCTTCCCCAACTGGATATTCCTATTCATCACCGTCATGAATAATGCCTTCATTGACTCCCCCGGAGTCATTCTTTTATAGGTACTACCATATTAAACGATACCACCTCCACCTCTTCCTCTGACATGCCTTCAAAGAAGGATGTAAATCCTAAGTTCTCAGAATCTTCAGACTCAACCACCACCACCTCTGGCAACTCAGCTACGAGTGTGGGTAAAATCTCTACCTGGTTTACAGACTCTTCACTAACCACATGAATGTCTCTAAACATCATGTTATCTCCTGACATCTACAACAAAACAAATTATCTTGATTAGTACACATCACTAGAGTAGTATAAATATATATCACATTTAATGCATTTTTAGGGTTAACTTCATCTTTTACTTCTTTAACTCTTCTTAAGATTATGGCTTAATGTTCTTTCCCCCCCCTTAAGTTTTATAACCTATAGCTTTGATACCAACCTGTGATGCCCCCAAATTCGGGTGTCTTCCAACTCGACAGATGGTGACACACGGTGCTATAGTTCACACATACATTCAATTTAAAAACCTCAAAAGAGTGAATATGTCTTCTATATATTACAAAATTATATTTCTCTTCCCAGGTTCTTTGTAACCATTACATATGTTCATTATCATAGTATCACATAATTACAAATTCGTACTATGCTATTACAAAGATGACTATTTGATCGCCTTGGCCTTTCCTTTATCCTTATTGGATCCTTCAGTCTGTTTAGTCTTAGTTGTATTCTTATGGTTCAAGCAAGGGTGAGCATAACTAGCTCAGTAAGTATGGCAATTCCATTTAAGCAACATGTTTGAATCATATGATTACATATATCTTCTATAACTGAATCAATAGTTATGAAGTACTATAGATAATTTAAAATAGCACTTCTCTTTTCTTAAAAATGTTTAACAGTGCACAACATATGTTAAACATTGATTTTTGGTCCAAGACCTTGATCATTTCATTCTTTCTTTGAAAAGGATAACCCGGCACCAAGTCCGTAAGTCCGACATTTCTTACAAGCACGTCTAGGTGATTAGCCTATAGTACTCTATGTTGTACAACACTACTTCATTAAAGGTATCAACATTTAAGTTTTGGCAACCTCACGTGCCTGTCGATTGACGACAAAACATTTGTTTATTCATACTCAATCTTTCTTTTATATCCATACCAAAATAGTTGGCATAAGATAGCAACATTGATATGATTTTGATAGATTATAAGGAAATCCACAAAACACATTAAGTCTAGCTGAAGGAATTGGCTTTGACTTCGTTATACATCAATCCATGCATAAGATACATGAATCATAAAGCTTGTCCAAAAGGAATATAGACAAGGGTTTAGAACACTTGCCTTCAGCGTCTTCTACAGTTAATTCACTTCTCTTTTGTGTCTTTAAAGATTCTACAATACATGATTACATAGCATACCACATTAGGTCATAACATTCATCAAATATTGTCATTACCCTATCTTCCCCTTCTTCGTAGTCTAATCATTCATTAACTAACATTCATTAGCTTAGTTAATGTTCATTGCGGTTTATCGTATTTCTTTGTGTTTACATTCTCGTAACCTTTCGTCAACTTTTAATTGTTAAACTTATGGTTATAATCATCCTTAATGATGTTACTTTAAGTTAATTAAGGTAAAAATTCACCTTCAATCAACTTCCCTTACTTTACATTCATTATCTTTCTTTACTATCTTTTTCCTAGTACTGGCGCTGCGATGCCAGTTTCCTATGTATGTCTCGCGCTGTGGCGCGAGTTAGCAGTGTCTGGGACTTGGTCTGGGCGCTGCGGCACCAAACTCTTCACTATGTGCCGCGTTACGATGCGACTTAGTAGTGGGAGGGATTTCTTTCTACCACTACGGCACCAACTCCATAAGCTTGGGCGGCGCTGCGGTGCTAACCCTGAGCCTCAGAGAAATTCTTTTAAGTTTTTCCAACTGCAATCCTTTCCGGGCTCATAAATTAATCGTTATAAGTCGAAATTGTCTCGTTCAAAAGCCATTATATCACATATCTTGTGTACTACGATTTCATTAGGACATCACATTTTCGAATCCGTTAACACTGAATTCACAGTTTAAGTTCTTTAATACGTGTTCATTAAATGTTTGTGAACGTTCATAACTCGTTTCTTCGTTTTAAGTCAAAATTCGATCATTCTTGAGTCCGCAACTCTCAAATGTAAAGTTCTACTATACGCCATTGAAAACTAAGGTTTTTGAGTTAAACGACGACTTTTGACTTTCATTCCGAGAATTTCACGATTTCGACGATTATCGTCTAATCTCGTAAATTTTTCCATAACTTTGTTACTTGAGATTTTTACTCCGTTAAAAATAGATTCATTCCATCATTCTATCATCCTAATCAAGCATATATCATCTAATTCTATACACGATTGTTTTAAACTTGTCCATCAACAAAATATGATAAATTTTCAAATGTTCATCATTAGTTCATAACTCTATGATTTTGATTCCACTTACAACATGGTCTATTAATGTTTAAGTCCACTAATAGCCATCCTTGTTACTCCTTATGATACATGCTCCACCAATATTCACTTCTCTGCCAAACTACAATTGAAGAGATGAAGAATAATGGTCTAATAATTCCATAACTTTGTTGTTCCAACTTGATTCTTTTTCTTTTTCTTCTTGGATTAGCAAGACAACTTCTCACTTTTCTCTCAATGTATTTGTGCTAAGTGTTCATGGAATTCAAACAATCAACATATGACCAACAACCTCCCATATTTATAGGATTACAAAGTGAAGGCAATACGGTCCTTTGGTCCCACCTCCATACTATTCCCACCTTCTCAACCAATCTTCCAAAACAAGCCATCCCACCTCCTTATTTGGTCATCCATGATTCACCATGGGGGGCCTACATGGGTTGCCCCATGTGTGACACCCCCAAATTCCGGTACTTCATTTCCTCAGGATTTGGTGTTCACGTAATCAAAACATTCATTTCTAACTACCCAACTATAATAAAATTGAATAAACAAAACCTGCCCATACAGGATTAAACTTAAATAAATCTCCCAGGTTATCTAACCTTTACAAACATTCATTCATGCGGAAAATTAAAATAAACTTCATTACAATCTTTAAACCAAGTCTAAAAATAAACTATTCAATTATTACAAGTCTTCAGCATTGCTTCGTCTTTCCTTTCCCTTTACTGGTACTAGGTACATCACCAGTTTCAACCTTAGCTGTAAGAAATTTTACAGGCAAGAGTGAGCAAACAAGGCCCACTTGAAATAACAATAATTAAATCATTAAACGTTTACATCATTTGTCAACATTAACTTCAATAGAATTTAACAATATATTCTATTAACTTTTGGAAAGCTTTAACCTTTACTGAGGGTCTAATGACCGCGAATCATGTCCACAGTTATAAGTAATTTTTTAACTTAAACTTTAACAGTCATAAGACTATAAGGACTTCACGTACTTAGGGGGATCAACCCTTCGTACAATGTATTGTGCACAACCATTTCAACGTTAAGCGTAACCTCTTATAAAAGAGTTGTTCTTCTCAGTATTCAGAATACAAGTCCGTACCAAAGTGAGTTTGGTTTGGATACATCATGGGGTAATTTAGAATTCAACGGTAATCAACTAAGGTTTAGTTAATTACAAACTACATAACTGTATACTATGGAACAATCATAGTTTAATTGATGTTTATAAATTGACATCATGCTTTAGGGATAATCTAATAGCATACAATTTGAATAATTATAACCTACCTTGCTTGAACAATAATAAGACAAGGTTAATTGAATAATAAACATCCACAACATGTATATAATTGTACATGCTAAACCACAAGTTAAGTACAAGAATAACTTGCTCCAAATAAATTTACACCATTATATGATAATCGAAATTGAAACAATAATTAGTTCAATAACACCAATGATTAGAAAACTTATACAATAAAGAACTTGCTAAATATCAAAAGTTAAGGCTTAGAAACTTGCTCAATGTAAAAGGTAGGTTTAGGAAACTTGCCTTTAGCACAAGCTACACTTTTACCACTTGAATTGATACCCTAAACATATGTCATATTGACATAATTAGTCCTAACCAACATTGTACATTTATATAAACAATTACATTCATCATATGGGTTGAATTACCCATACACATAATCAATTATTTTTCAAGTAGATAATACTTAATAACATGATAGTTCACAGTCTAATCATACTGAAATTATCATTTAACATTATTATGATAAACACATAACATTTATTTTCAAGTTTTGTACATTTAAACAAAACTGTCAGACAGTTCTGCCAAGCCGCGCCGCGGCGCCACAGTTTGTACTGTGGCTCGCGCTGCGGCGCTGAGTCGGTGCTGCGGCGCAGCGATTATACTTTGAGCCGGCGCTGCGGCGCAGTGATTGTGCAACAGGCCGCTTACGTCATGGTGATGGCGCTGCGGCGCCAGCAATGAACTGCTGGGCCGCGCCGCGCCGCGAACTGTCAGCGTCGACTGACAGCTTCGGCAACCATGAAAGAAAAAGCCAAATTGGCCAAAAAGCTCGAATCTAATAGACTAGTTACACTCTATTTTGCACATAAACTTCATATAAACATATAGTAAAGACTTCTAACATGTTTCTACTCATAAATTAACACAAACATCAAATATTTAACACCCAATTTCAATATTTTTGTCAAAAACTCCATTTTTGATATCTTCTATGAAAATCAATACTGTGATTTTGTTATTCAATCAAAACAGTAACTTCTAAGCATCATGATTATGATGTTACATACTCTAGCAATTCTTATAATCAATTTATCAATACAACAACTAATTACACCTTAATTTTCATTTTAACTAAAGCCATACTCATTCATAAAAACTCTCTGTAAAATAATTTCTTCATAAAATACATACATACATGAACTAATATATCTTATAATCATATATAACTCGTAAAACAACCATATAATCAATAATCATGCCAAATTATAAACATAACAACAATTTATCTTTTATAAACATCACAGAGAACTTTTTAGAAGAAGAAAACTAAATTTTTAAAGAAAAAAAAAGATGGAGCTCCTACCTTGGATTAGGAAGATGATGATATTATCTTCTTTGATTGTCAAGCTTTTCTCCAAAACCTGCTAAAATATCTCTCAATTCTCTCTAGTTTTCTCTCTGTATTTCTTCCTTCTTCTTCTTCTTTTCTCTCTGTAAAGTTCAACTGAGTCCCTAACTCTAACATACGTACTATAAAATATAACGTATATAGTAATAATATATATTAATTATATAATATAAGTACTGATATAAATATATCAGTTATATAAGTTTTGAAATTTAAAAGCCATAAGGCTTGTTTGGCTAGTCTAAATAAAATAACCCATTAATCCTTACTCCTTGTTTGGTAAATTGAATTAAAACAAATGGATTAATCCTTATACCTTGTTTGGTAAAACACTATTAGATTAAAGACTTATTATACAATAAGGCATGTTTGACAAAACTAAATTAAACCATTTTTAATTTATTTTAATAACTCCTTTATAGCAAGGTTATTAGTCACACCTTTATTAAATAAATAAATCAATTAAACATTAATCTATTAAATTACTTTAACACATAAACAATTATAATTCTTTTTACAATTATAATTTCATTTAATCAACTAATATTTCAAACTACAATTTCTCATTTAAATATTATTATTTATTTAAAATTATTATAAGCTCTCTAGCTTATTAAATTAAACTCCATTATTATAAAATCTCATAATAATTAATTTATTTAGCTCCTTAATTATTTACTCAACAAATAATTAATAAAATCACATCAACTTAAATTGCCATATAATTCAATAAATATTTAATATTGCCAATAAATATTTAATATTTAATATTTAATTATTTATTCAACAAATAATTAAATAAACCACATCACTCAAATTGAACAATTATTTATTCAACAATAACATATCCATTAAATACTTAAATAAATTAATAAATATTTAATATCACACTTTAAAATTATGGAATGTTACATCATTCTCTCCTTACAAGGATTCTGTCCTCAGAATCACAACTCAAACAAATCATTCGTTACATTCTTCCCTACTTACAAAGATTCTGTCCCCAGAATCGAAGACATAGATTAAACAAATAACTCAGGGTATTCCTTCAACATTTTCTCTTCGAGTTCCCACGTAGCTTCTTCAGCGTTGTGGTTTCTCCATATCACCTTCACAAAAGGTATGACTTTATTCCTGAGCACTTATTCTTTCCTGTCGACTATCTGGATAGGGATCTCTTCATAAGACAAATTTTCTCGAACTGCAATGGTTCATACTCAATCACATGTTTGTAGTCTGGTTTATATGGTCGTAACACCGAAATATGAAAAATATTATGTATATTTTCCAACTCTGGAGGTAGAGCTACCTCGTAAGCCACTTCTCCCACTCTTCGCAGCACTTCAAAGGGTCCAATAAACCTCGGACTTAGCTTTCCCTTTTTAACGAAACGAATTTTCCCCTTCCAGGGAGAAACTTTTAAGAATACAAAAGTTCCTACGTCAAATGTACGATCTTGTCTGTGTTGATCAACATATTTTTTCTGTATGTCTTGAGCTGCGACCAATCTTGTCCTGATGAGTTTGATCACTTCAGCAGTTTGTTGTACCAGTTCTGGTCCTAATAGTCGGCGTTCACCAACTTCATCCCAGCATAGTAGAGTTCTACACTTTCTGCCGTACAATGCCTCATAAGGTGGCATGCCGATGCTCGCGTGATAACTGTTGTTGTAAGAAAATTCCACCAATGGTAGTTGATCTTCCCAGCTTCCTTTAAAGTCCATGACACATGCTCTTAGCATATCTTCCAATGTCTGAATTGTTCGTTCGCTTTGGCCATCTGTTTGTGGATGGTAAGCCGTACTCATTCGTAACTGTGTTCCCATACATTCTTGTAGTCTCTTCCAGAAATTCGATGTAAACCGCGGATCTCTATCAGACACAATTGATACTGGCACTTCGTGCCTCGAAACGATCTCCTTAATGTACAATCTTGTCAGCTGATCAAGATTGAATCTAATCTTTATTGGTAAAAAGTGCGTTGATTTCGTCAGCCCGTCCACTATTACGCAAATCGCATCGCATCCTCTCTGAGTAGTTGGAAGACCCACCACAAAATCCATCGTGATGTGTTCCCACTTCCATTTCGGTATTTCTAACGGTTGGAGTAATCCGCTGGGTCTTTGATGTTCGGCTTTTACTCTCTGATATGTCAAGCATTTCGCTACGCATTCAGCAACATCTCTTTTCATATTTGGCCACAAAAAATGTCGGCGCAAATCCTGATACATTTTCGTGCTTCTTGGATGAATTGAATACTTTGAGCTATGAGCTTCAGTCAGAATTTCTTCTTTCAGCTCTAGCACTGCTGGAACCCAAATTCGTCCATCGAACCGTAGTAAACCTTCGGTATCGACCTTGTATTTTACATTTCCGCCTTCACCCAAATTCTCTTTGATTTTTCCACACTCTCCATCTTGTAATTGAGCAATTTTCACTTTGTTCACTAAAGTTAGATCAGCTTCTATCTGGAATAGTTGTTCGTCAGATTCTTTTGGAAATTTGATTTCCAACTCCAATTTTGTCATTGCTGAAATGAGCTCCTTTTGAGTTGTTATCAGCATCAACTTCTCCCGACCTTTCCTGCTTAAAGCATCTGCAACTACATTCGCTTTACCCGAATGATAAAAGATCTCACAATCGTAATCTTTTATTAATTCCATCTACCTTCTTTGACGCATGTTCAAATCCTTCTGAGTGAAAATATACTTCAGACTTTTGTGGTCTGTGTAGATCTCACATTTCTCTCCATAAAGATAGTGTCTCCATATTTTTAGAGCAAACACCACTGCAGCCAATTCCAAATCATGAGTCGGATACCCCTTCTCATACTCCTTCAATTGTCTTGATGCATTCTGCATAAGAACACAACCCAACCCTTTATGTGAGGCATCACTATATACCACAAAATTTCCTGTATCATCTGGCAAAGTCAATACAGGTGCCACACTTAACTTCTTATTCAAATCTTGGAAACTCTCTTCGTACTTCTCCGTCCAAACGAATTTTACAATTTTTCTTGTCAAATTTGTTAGCGGAGTGGCTATCTTAGAAAAATCTTGAATAAATCTTCTATAATAACCAGCCAGTCCCAAGAAACTCCTCACTTCCGACGGTGTTTTTGGTTGTTCCCAATTGATTACTGCTTCCACTTTCGACGGATCCACTGAGATCCCATCTTTGTCAATCACATGCCCCAAAAATTGTACACGATCGAGCCAAAATTTGCACTTAGAGAACTTCGCGTACAGTTTTTCCTTTCTTAGTGTCTCCAATGTCAGACGTAAGTGTTCCACGTGTTCTTCTTGAGTTTTGGAATACACTAGAATGTCATCAATGAATACCACTACAAACTTGTCTAGGAATGGTTTAAACACCTTGTTCATCAAATCCATGAACGCAACAGGTGCATTGGTTAAACCAAAAGACATCACCAGAAACTCGTAATGTCCATACCGAGTTCTGAATGCCGTTCGTGGTATATCCTCCTTTCTTACCTTCAATTGGTGATAACCACTTCTCAAATCTATTTTTGAAAAGTACTTAGCACCCTTTAGTTGATCAAACAAGTCATCTATTCTTGGCAACGGGTATTTATTTTTAATAGTGACTTTGTTTAACTCCCTATAATCAATGCAAAGACGCATTGACCCGTCCTTCTTCTTCACAAATAAAACTGGCGCTCCCCACGGCGATACGCTTGGTTGAATATATTTCTTGTCTAGCAGCTCTTGCAACTGAACCATTAGTTCCTTCATTTCTACCGGAGCCATTCTGTACGGGGCCTTCGATATCGGTACTGTTCCCAGCACTAAGTCGATCACGAATTCAATTTCTTTGTCCGGCGGAAGTCCTGGCAAATCTTCTGGAAACACGTCTTCGAATTCTCTCACTACCGGTATTTCTTCTAATTTCACACCTTTCTTCTGAGTATCGACTATGTAAGCTAAATAGCCCACACAACCTTGACTCAACAACTTCTTGGCCTGCATAGTCGTCAGACATTTCATTTGTCTTGGCGACTTGCTACCATAAAATACTACCTTTGACGGAGTCATAAGGTTTACGCACTTCTTTTGGCAGTCAATTATTGCTCCATAATTGAACAACCAATCCATTCCCAAAATTACATCAAATTCTTCGAGTCTAATCGGAATCAAATCTACTAACAAGATATTCCCCTTAATGTTCACCCTACAGTTCTTGTAAACGAACCTAACAGGGATTATTTCCTTATTCGCAATTTCTATGTTCAAAGGAAAATTCAGTTCTTCTCTAGGCAATTCTAACCTCTTAGCAAATTCATCAGATATAAACGAGCAAGTAGCACCCGAATCAAATAATACATATGCATCAATATCATTGATTGGGATAATACCTGAAACTACATCCTTTGATTGCACAGCATCTTGCACAGTCATGTTAAAGGTTCTGGCTGTGGGTTTGATTGATGCTGCAGGTCCTGTAATAGCCCACGTACCTCCATTGTTACCTCCTCCATTGTTTCTGGTTGTCACTCCCTCCTTCTTCTTAGGACATTCACGAGCAAAGTGATCCTTAGATCTGCACGTGAAGCACACATTCTTCTTTGATTGAGTGCAATTTGGGGCGGTGTGACCTTCTTGGCCACATTTATAGCAAACTTGTTTCCCCATCAAACACGCTCCCTTGTGAAACTTCCCACATGTCGCACACGCTTCAAACTTCTTATTCTGCTGGTTACCCTGCTGGTTTCCAGTACCCATACTTCCATTCCACTTTCTCTTCAAGTTGTTGTTGTTGTTGTTGTTGTTGTTTCCACCGCTACCACCTCCACTCTTCATCTCATTTTCATTCTTCTTCTTCTTTTGTTCCTGGTTAAATTTTGTCACTGCCTCGCCTCCACCTTCAGCGAGTACTGCTTTCTCCATCACTGCTGGAAACGTCTTCAATTGGAACAGGGAAACCCTACTGTACAACCATGGCTTCAGTCCCTGTTCAAACCTCTTCGCCTTACGCTTATCTGTGCTAACCTGATATGGCGCAAACCTCGCCAATTCATTGAATTTTGTGGCATACTCAGATACCGACATCGTCCCTTGCTTCAGTTCTAGAAACTGTACTTCCAGCTGACTCTTCGAACTCTCCGGGAAATAGGTCTCGAAAAACAACTCCTTGAACCTATCCCAAGTCATCACTCCCGGCCCTTCACGAGTTTTATTAGCCTGCCACCAATAACTAGCTTCTGCTTTCAACATGAAAGTTGCAAAAGCAGTCTTCTGGTCATCCCCTACCCTAGCGACATCGAACACCTTCTCTATCTCCATAATCCAGGTTTGTGCTTCAACTGGATTCATGGACCACGGAATTTAGGTGGTCCAACCGCCTTAAACTCCTTAAACGTTGTACCCTTGGTTTTGAGGTTGATTCTGCAACGCTCCTGTCAGTAGTGTTACTAGTTGTTGAACGGGATTCGCACCAACATTGTCGTTATTGTTAGTTCTTTCAGTGGTTCTCTGTCGTGTTGGCTGACGTCTGGGAGGCATTTTCTGTTAAAATAAAACACCTATTAGACCATTACTCACTTCTTTAAGTATTTCTAATTAACTTGCCTCTATAAAAGAAATACCCACATAGCACACAACACTTTGAACAAAATAATAACATTTATTTATTCATAAACTTTCTGAAAACATAACACAATAGCATTTCTGCTAACTACATTCCTTTCCTGAACTACAAAAGTTTCAGGACAACACCATTATTATCATATCCCATGGTTACTTAACACTAGGGATTTACACATTATTTAATACATATTACGTGCATTATAAGCACACTTTCTACGATGATCTATTAAGATACTTCTTAGCCCTATCACATTCTTCCTCCATGACTCAAAACATCGTTCTTCGATCTAACACAAATGATGGCAGCGTCTCGAACTGAATCGGATATCCCATAACCCGATCTTGAGCTCGATTAATTGCGGTGTCGAATACTTTGTCCATTTCTTCCATCTTCATCCTTTTTGCCTGTGAGCTCCTTACTGCTCTTCCAATTCGTTGATAAGCTTCCTCGTATGCATCTTCAGCTCTTGCCCTCTTAGCAGCTTCTTCTCTCAGCCTGCTCTTCAGTTCAGCAACCATCTCGATTAATTGTTCCTTCTCTCCTTCAGTCTGTGTTAGTTTCTCCTCGGCGTTTGTCAGTCGTTCATCACGATCCAGGATCTCACCGTCTTTTTGTGTAATTGTAGTCTGTTGTTCAGCTACTATCTCCTGCAACTCCTCCACTGTATCTTGTAGTTCCACGTTAAGGTCATGCACCTCATCGTAAATACGGCCTGTTATCGAGTTAAGTGGAATCCTTTCTTCCTCATCCTCCTCATCTGTCTCCACATCATCCTCCTCATCTTCAACTACTGTGACCAACGGTAACACCCGTGGCAGTAGTTGTTCCCAAACTACCTGAATGTCGCGAGGATCCTCCTCTATAGGCATTTGAGGTCCCTCCTACCTAGCCTGACTGGATTCTCCGACATTAGTCATCCTGACCACAAAATTTTAAAGTTTTAATTAATAATCATTACTACTCGACACTCATGAGTACATAAACATAAACACATAAGCACATAAGTGTTTTATTACTTCTTTCTTAAAACTCGATAAGAGTTAACTCCACTATCTTTTCAAAAGGTTACTTCCTTCCTAAGGCTTTTCCCCCACCTAAGGTTCATAACCTAAAGCTTTGATACCAACTTGTGACACCCCCAATTCCCGGTACTTCATTTCCTCAGGATTTGGTGTTCACGTAATCAAAACATTCATTTCTAACTACCTAACTATAATAAAATTGAATAAACAAAACCTGCCCATACAGGATTAAACTTAAATAAATCTCCCAGGTTATCTAACCTTTACAAACATTCATTCATGCGGAAAATTAAAATAAACTTCATTACAATCTTTAAACCAAGTCTGAAAATAAACTATTCAATTATTACAAGTCTTCAGCATTGCTTCGTCTTTGCTTTCCCTTTACTGGTACTAGGTACATCACCAGTTTCAACCTTAGCTGTAAGAAATTTTACAGGCAAGAGTGAGCAAACAAGACCCACTTGAAATAACAATAATTAAATCATTAAACTTTTACATCATTTGTCAACATTAAGTTCAATAGAATTTAACAATATATTCTATTAACTTTTGGAAAGCTTTAACCTTTACTGAGGGTCTAATGACCGCGAATCATGTCCACAGTTATAAGTAATTTTTCAACTTAAACTTTAACAGTCATAAGACTATAAGGACTTCACGTACTTAGGGGGATCAACCCTTCGTACAATGTATTGTGCACAACCATTTCAACGCTAAGCGTAACCTCTTATAAAAGAGTTGTTCTTCTCAGTATTTAGAATACAAGTCCGTACCAAAGTGAGTTTGGTTTGGATACATCATGGGGTAATTTAGAATTCAACGGTAATCAACTAAGGTTTAGTTAATTACAAACGACATAACTGTATACTATGGAACAATCATAGTTTAATTGATGTTTATAAATTGACATCATGCTTTAGGGATAATCTAATAGCATACAATTTGAATAATTATAACCTACCTTGCTTGAACAATAATAAGACAAGGTTAATTCAATAATAAACATCCACAACATGTATATAATTGTACATGCTAAACCACAAGTTAAGTGCAAGAATAATTTGCTCCAAATAAATTTACACCATTATATGATAATCGAAATTGAAACAATAATTAGTTCAATAACACCAATGATTAGAAAACTTATACAATAAAGAACTTGCTAAATATCAAAAGTTAAGGCTTAGAAACTTGCTCAATGTAAAAGGTAGGTTTAGGAAACTTGCCTTCAGCACAAGCTACACTTTTATCACTTGAATTGATACCCTAAATGTAACGACCCCAAAAATATACAACTTAATTCTCGACTTCGGTCGTTAACCATACATTAAATCTCAAATTTTACATCATTATTCGATATTAAAAATCACTAAAATTGCGGAATAATTAAAACTTTTATACATCTCCTTCTGTCTTGCCCTAAATCATAACCTTTACATTACATCTCTTCGATTCAAATCAAATGTCATGAATCATTACAACAAACTGACTATGCAAAGTCTTACATCATAACTAAATATCCATATACATTGGATAGCTCAACTTACAATTCAACAACATGTTACATTTAAGATAGGAAATACATTTCTCATAGAACATAAGTAATCTTCGTGAATATAGATCTCTATAACTCACTTAGCACATATCTTTACCTTAAAGTTTGTACCTGCAAAAGTGGTTATTTGCAAGAGTGAGCTCGACAGCCCAGCAAAGTCTAACAGTTTTCATGCATCACATAGCACATAATAACATGCTCGATATACAACTCATTAAAGTAACATGGCATACATGCTTTTAACTCACATAGCAAATATAAAGATTGAGTTCCTTACTCAATCATCATTACTTAGCCAAAACAATGCAGTCATATATTGACTTTAACATTTCATGATTTCAACATGTATAACATATCATGTAATTTAAAACAGTTCATCAAATCCACGTAGAAAATAGGAACTAAAAGACTTGCTTTGATCGTTGTTTACCAATAATAGCTTAACAGCTTACAGTTATCTGTACTTCACGTGCCCTACACAATTATATAATCATACACATCAACTATTAGTCACATAACAATACATAGCAATTGTAATGTAAACTCTACTCCACATCTCAAAATCTTTCCTATTAATTAGCACACAATGTTCAATTATATTGTGTTAACTTTCAACTTATATCTCACTGTATTTCATATTCGCAGTTCATTCAAGTGCTTAAGTCTTGCTAGGACTACTTATTGGTTTTATATTAAACCCATTCCATATCTTATAATATTCATTTCATTTGAATTAATACACTTTTTAAGTTCATTAACACTTGGCACGGCGTTTCGACGTTCATTCGTCACACGCCAGATTTGCCTCTCTTGTGTATGCTTACTATGCTTCTATAACTTATCTAAAAAATCATATATTAATGTTAAGCATCATTATATTTACTATTATTCATGTTTTGTAACTTAGGACATCATCTTTTATGGTATGGAGCACTACACATGCATATGTGCATGCCCGACACCCTCCGATTGCCTCCGAAAACATAATAGTCCTAAAGATTGCCATTTTGACAACTGTTACAGACCTCAAATTAAAAAACATAAAGAATGCAAGTTGTAGGTCTACTCTTCCTCTTTCCGAATCATCTTGAATTACCTAAATCGGAGTTCGTATGAAAAGGTTATGGCCGTTTTACTACAAGAGGCCAAAACTGCCCAACTAGGCCAATTTTCCGGTGCCGGGGCGCGGAACAGTGGCGCTGGGGCGCGAGCCACGGCGCTGGGGCGCAAGCATCAGCGCTGGGGCGCGAGCTACAGCGCTGGGGCGCGAGCTACGGCCCATTTTGGCGCTGGGGCGCGAAATTTGGCGCCAGGGCGCGAAATTTGGCGCTGGGGCGTGAATTTTGACGTTGGGGCGACGAAACTCACAGAAACCAACCACGAAGAACAGAATAACTCAATTTTCTGTCTATAACTTCAATTCCAACACTAATTAACATGAATACCTAATGCAAATTATACATAAACTTCACCAAGCATACAAATACTAAATTAACACAACTTAAACCATAATTCTAGAAAAATTAAATACTAGAATAACATATTTTAAAACCCAAAAACTCCATTTTTGACATTTCTTTACACAGTGCATACTGTAATCATAATGATACACCAATTTGATTCTTTTGAACTAAGTTCTCTGTAATTCTTAACAAACTAACTAATATAGTCACAGTTCAATTTCACACACTAAATTGATCATCATAATTGTTATTTACATAAGCTACATAAGAAATACATATACTGACATTATTTCTTCCTACTGCCAAACGAATTTATCATGCAATTCTCGTTTAAGCACTACCTCTAATCATCATAAACTCATATAATAACTATATAATCAAGTACCATACCAAGTTATACATGTATATCAACAATTCATCCCATAAAATATTTTACAGAGAACTTTTTGGGAAGAAGAAAAAACATGAAACTTTTAGAGAAATAGATTGAGCTCCTACCTTGGATTAGGAAGATGATTATTATTATTTTCTCCAAATTCTTTTCTACAACACCTGTTAAAATCACTCTCAAATTCTCTCTAGTTTTCCTCTTTTCTTCTTTTTCTCTCTGTAAACTTCAACTGAGTCTTTCTTCTCCCTAACTCTAACATACGTATAATATTATAACGTATAATAATAATATAGATATTAAGTATAGGATTTAACTGACATCAGTTATAATTTTTTTTTTTTGAAAATCAAAAGCCATAAGGCTTGTTTGACTAAGCATAATAAAATAACCCATTAAATCCTTACACCTTGTTTGGCAAATCTAACTAAAACAAATAGATTAATCCTTATACCTTGTTTGATAAAACATCATTAAATTAAAGACTTATTATGCAATAAGACATGTTTAGAAAAACCAAATTAAACTCTTTTTATTTATTTTAATAACTCCTTTATAGCAAGGTTATTAGTCACACCTTTATTAAATTAATAAATCAATTAAACATTAATCTATTAAATTACTTTAACACATAAATCATTATCACATAATTATAATTTCTTTTATAATTTTATTTAACCAACGAATATTTTAAATTACAATTTCTCATTTAAAATATTATAACTTATTTAAATCACCATAAGCTCTCTAGCTTAAATTATATTATTATATAATCTCATAACAATTAATTTACTTAGCTCCTTAATTATTTACTCAACAAATAATTAAATCACATCAACTCAAATTGCCATATAATTCAATAAATATTTAATATTGCCAATAAATATTTAATATTTAATATTTAATTATTTATTCAACAAATAATTAAATAAACCACATCACTCAAATTGAACAATTATTTATTCAATAATAACATATCCATTAAATACATAAATAAATCAATAAATATTTAATATCACGCTTTAAAATTATGGGATGTTACATCATTCCCTCCTTACAAGGATTCTGTCCTCAGAATCACAATTCAAATAAATCATTCGTTACATTCTTCCTTACTTACAAAGATTCTGTCCCCAGAATCACCAAAACCCTACCTTACTCAGGTTTTCCTCAAATCTATTCATTGAATAACTTCAACACATTACCTTAATATAGGTTTTATATTTTCTACTCTCACCATTCTTGATAATAAATTCTTATAAGTTTTATTTCATAACATTTACTTAGACTCAATTATATTCTGAGTATTATATATCTTTTAACCCATTCATTTCCTTTTCTAAGGATCGTTATCATCAACACTCGGGAATCGCTATCATAAACACTCGGGATATTACATTCCAACACTAATTAACATGAATAACTAATGCAAATTATACATAAACTTCACCAAGCATACAAATACTAAATTAACACAACTTAAACCATAATTCTAGAAAAATTAAATACTAGAATAACATATTTTAAAACCCAAAAACTCTATTTTTGACATTTCTTTACACAGTGCATACTGTAATCATAATGATACACCAATTTGATTCTTTTGAACTAAGTTCTCTGTAATTCTTAACAAACTAACTAATATAGTCACAGTTCAATTTCACACACTAAATTGATCATCATAATTGTTATTTACATAAGCTACATAAGAAATACATATACTGACATTATTTCTTCCTACTGTCAAACGAATTTATCATGCAATTCTCGTTTAAGCACTACCTCTAATCATCAGAAACTCATATAATAACTATATAATCAAGTATCATACCAAGTTATACATGTATATCAACAATTCATCCCATAAAATATTTTACAGAGAACTTTTTGGGAAGAAGAAAAAACATGAAACTTTTAGAGAAAGAGATTGAGCTCCTACCTTGGATTAGGAAGATAATTATTATTATTTTCTCCAAATTTTTTTCTACAACACCTGTTAAAATCACTCTCAAATTCTCTCTAGTTTTCCTCTTTTCTTCTTTTTCTCTCTGTAAACTTCAACTGAGTCTTTCTTCTCCCTAACTCTAACATACGTATAATATTATAACGTATAATAATAATATAGATATTAAGTATAGGATTTAACTGACATCAGTTATAATTTTTTTTTTTGAAAATCAAAAGCCATAAGGCTTGTTTGGCTAAGCATAATAAAATAACCCATTAAATCCTTACACCTTGTTTGGCAAATCTAACTAAAACAAATAGATTAATCCTTATACCTTGTTTGATAAAACATCATTAAATTAAAGACTTATTATGCAATAAGACATGTTTAGAAAAACCAAATTAAACTCTTTTTATTTATTTTAATAACTCCTTTATAGCAAGGTTATTAGTCACACCTTTATTAAATTAATAAATCAATTAAACATTAATCTATTAAATTACTTTAATACATAAATCATTATCACATAATTATAATTTCTTTTATAATTTTATTTAACCAACGAATATTTTAAATTACAATTTCCCATTTAAAATATTATAACTTATTTAAATCACCATAAGCTCTCTAGCTTAAATTATATTATTATATAATCTCATAACAATTAATTTACTTAGCTCCTTAATTATTTACTCAACAAATAATTAAATCACATCAACTCAAATTGCCATATAATTCAATAAATATTTAATATTGCCAATAAATATTTAATATTTAATATTTAATTATGTATTCAACAAATAATTAAATAAACCACATCATTCAAATTGAACAATTATTTATTCAACAGTAACATATCCATTAAATACTTAAATAAATCAATAAATATTTAATATCACGCTTTAAAATTATGGAATGTTACACTAAACATATGTCATATTGACATAATTAGTCCTAACCAACATTGTACATTTATATAAACAATTACATTCATCATATGGGTTGAATTACCCATTCACATGATCAATTATTTTTCAAGTAGATAATACTTAATAACATGATAGTTCATAGTCTAATCATACTGAAATTATCATTTAACATTATTATGATAAACACATAACATTTATTTTCAAGTTTTGTACATTTAAACAAAACTGTCAGACAGTTCTGCCAAGCCGCGCCGCGGCGCCAGAGTTTGTACTGTGGCTCACGCTGCGGCGCAACGATTATACTCTGAGCCGGCGCTGCGGCGCAGTGATTGTGCAACAGGCCGCTTACGTCATGGTGATGGCGCTGCGGTGCCAGCAATGAACTGCTGGGCCGCGCCGCGGCGCGAACTGTCAGCGTCGACTGACAGCTTCGGCAACCATGAAAGAAAAAGCCAAATTAGCCAAAAATCTCGAATCTAATAGACTAGTTACACTTTATTTTGCACATAAACTTCATATAAACATATAGTAAAGACTTCTAACATGTTTCTACTCATAAATTAACACAAACATCAAATATTCAACACCCAATTTCAATATTTTTGTCAAAAACTCCATTTTTGATATCTTCCATTAAAATCAATACTATGATTTTGTTATTTAATCAAAACAGTAACTTCTAAGCATCATGATTATGATGTTACATACTCTAGCAATTCTTATAATCAATTTATCAATACAACAACTAATTACACCTTAATTTCCATTTTAACTAAAGCCATACTCATTCATAAAAACTCTCTGTAAAATAATTTCTTCATAAAATACATACATACATGAACTAATATATCTTATAATCATATATAACTCGTAAAACAACCATATAATCAATAATCATGCCAAATTATAAACAAAACAACAATTTATCTTTTATAAACATCACAGAGAACTTTTTAGAAGAAGAAACCTAAATTTTTAAAGAAAAAAAAAGATGGAGCTCCTACCTTGGATTAGGAAGATGATGATATTATCTTCTTTGATTGTCAAGCTTTTCTCCAAAACCTGCTAAAATATCTCTCAATTCTCTCTAGTTTTCTCTCTGTATTTCTTTCTTCTTCTTCTTCTTTTCTCTCGGTAAAGTTCAACTGAGTCCCTAACTCTAACATACGTACTATAAAATATAACGTATATAGTAATAATATATATTAATTATATAATATAAGTACTGATATAAATATATCAGTTATATAAGTTTTGAAATTTAAAAGCCATAAAGCTTGTTTGGCTAGTCTAAATAAAATAACCCATTAATCCTTACTCCTTGTTTGGTAAATTGAATTAAAACAAATGGATTAATCCTTATACCTTGTTTGGTAAAACACTATTAGATTAAAGACTTATTATACAATAAGGCATGTTTGACAAAACTAAATTAAACCATTTTTAAATTATTTTAATAACTCCTTTATAGCAAGGTTATTAGTCACACCTTTATTAAATTAATAAATCAATTAAACATTAATCTATTAAATTACTTTAACACATAAACAATTATAATTCTTTTTACAATTATAATTTCATTTAATCAACTAATATTTTAAACTACAATTTCTCATTTAAATATTATTATTTATTTAAAATCATTATAAGCTCTCTAGCTTATTAAATTAAACTCCATTATTATAAAATCTCATAATAATTAATTTATTTAGCTCCTTAATTATTTACTCAACAAATAATTAATTAAATCACATCAACTCAAATTGCCATATAATTCAATAAATATTTAATATTGCCAATAAATATTTAATATTTAATATTTAATTATTTATTCAACAAATAATTAAATAAACCACATCACTCAAATTGAACAATTATTTATTCAACAATAACATATCCATTAAATACTTAAATAAATCAATAAATATTTAATATCACACTTTAAAATTATGGAATGTTACACCATGGGTTTTTCTCACCCGGTGACCCATCGGTTTGATCCAAGGGTCCAATTCTGTAATGCCCCAAAATTCGGTCTATTTTCACACCCGGATTCCGTACGTCACGATCCCATCTCTTTCCAAACATACATCATTATATGCTCAATATAATGACATACGTTCTCAAATCCCAGGTTCTAATACCTTATAACCTCGTTCATTACAAATAATGATAATTACATTATTCTTTACATTGTACAAGAGTGACTTTTATTCGCCACCAAGGATACATAACAGTTCATTAAACTAATATATATTTCAATTAAACTATTCTACACTATAAGTCTTCGCTTGATCTTTACGCACATTCACATATTTAATGGCACTTCGTCTGGATACCGATCAACTTGATCTTCACGGGATCCTTAAGTTCTTTCTAACATCGTTCGCTGAAAATGTTTTTATTTAAAGCAAGAGTGAGCATTCAATTGCCCAGCAAGTCATAGCAGTTGAACAAACAACTAAAAGAATTTTAAAATTCTTTTAAGACTTCAATAACCGAACAAAGTTTATGAAGCAGCTCGAACAATAAGAATAATCTCGATTCCTATCATTTTAAAACATTCATCACATACTCTTTGAATTTCTTTCACTCTTCGACCTTTTTCCATACATATCCTGTTTGGCTAGAATCATTAGCACAGACTTAACAATAACAGTTCATGTATAACAGAATATATTTGTATTGAACGACTCAATCACAGAACAGTTCATCTCATAGAAACACCAAAGTGTTAAAATTGTGGTACAAGGCCTCATACATACTTTACTCAAGGTTTCAATTGCATTCAATCGTTATTCAACCCATGAACCCCATGTTCATCATTCTTTCTTAATGTCGAAGCCATACTGTTCGTTGTATACTAAGACCAATCATTCATCGCAACAACGTTGCGTTCACAGCATCTAAACGCTTTACACTTATATCTCATAATGGTATCATAACATCAGAATGTTATACATAATCCTCGTCACTCAACGTCTAAGGAATCACAATTATAACAATCCCACGCGTTCGTTTTATAGTGACTATAGTCCCCGATTATCGGTTACATAATCTAGCGTTTACATTCTTAGTCTTTTAATCCCGTTAAATCTTTTCGTTCAACCTTTATTAAAGGTTTAAATCATTTGCTTAAGTGTTATTTTAGGTGAATTACATGTTCATATTTCTTTCTTGCACATCCCCTAGTAATTGACCACTTAAAATCTCTTGTCTGGGTCTTTCCTATACCTCCCGCCCCGGTGGGCCTCACTTCTGCTAACAAACCAAGTACCCGGGGTCCCTTCTGATCTTATTTTTCTTCAAAGTCTTTTACATTCTTGTGACGCTTACTTTAAAATCTTATAACTCCTTCGTTATAACTCAGAATGAGGTCATTCCAAAGCCATTCTCTTCCTTATCTTACGTACTTCAATTTCCCCTAGACAGAAATTTATTCTGAATCTGTTAACATGCCATTCACTTGGCCTAATCTTCAACTCTTGTTCGTTTTACATTTTTAACGTTCTTCGTTCGTTCGTCCGTAATTCGGTCATCCGAACTCGAAACTCGTTGGTTCTTGAGTCCACGACTCACGTTTTCTACACTCTCTTATATTCTTATGAAACCCTACTCATTCGAGTTCATCCACATACTCTCTATTTCTCGTTCGTCCTTTACGAAAATTTTGCCATAACTTCGTTATAGCTAAGTCTAATCCGTTCTTCATGAACGTTTCTACCGTTCCTAACCACGCAATAAGCATCTAACTTATACGCGATAGTTTTAAACTTGTCCATCAATAACAATTATACTACGATGGTTTTAAATTTATCCATCAATAACGTTCTTCGTGTTCTTCGCGTTCTTCGTTAGTTCTTCATTTTTAATCGATATTTGATTACGATTTCACTTTTCCTTGGAATTTGACGTTATAAAATACTATTCCTTACTAATTTCACTGAATCATTCATATGATACATTCAGATCGTTCAAATTTATTACGAATCTTATACTTCCTTAAGAAATTTATAAACAAAACTTCTAATTCTAATTTCTTTATTTCTTCATGATTTCAACCATATAAAATCATTCTTAACATCATTTACTTCTTATTCTCATTAAGCTATGTTTTTAACATATAAAACTTAAAGAAAATTTACTTAGGTTTAGGTTTCGGATTACCTCACTTCTTTAATCTTCTTCCGTTGGACAAAGCATGCACTCGGGCTAGCTTTTCCTCTTCCTCTTACTCTTCATCCAAACTCTCTCTCTCTCTCAAGTGTGGGATAATTTTTCATTAACCACAAATGAGCTTAAGCTCTCTTTTTATAGATTTTCAAGGTTAGGAGCAAAATAGTCATTTCGCCCCAACCTCCTTACTATTCATGGCTTAGCCACCAAGTAACCACTTTACTTGGGGGCCAAGTGGCCGCCCCACATGCTCCATGGGTCTCCCCATGGGTTGTCCCATGGGTTTTACCCATCCGGTGACCCATCGGTTCGATCCGCGGTTCATTTTCTTAGTTTGAGCCTTAACATTAATTCTTATTGGGCCTATCTTGGGCTTGATTTCACAAAGCATTGGGCTTGACATAATCCAAGTCCAATTAGATTCTACAAAGTCCATGAACTCAAAGTCCATTAAGACTAATTGTATTCTACGCATCTCATTCTCGTATTCTCTTCGTATATAATTCGTACAATGTTCATATTATACTTCTTAATAATCTTTGTACTATACTCGTATAATAACTAGTATCATACTCATATTTCTCATGCATAATAACCCTAATTATTATACGTAATCATTAAATTTTTGAAATTCACTTTTCCTAACCCTTAGGTTTTAAGTCCGCAGGCGAAAACTTTGTATGCCATAACTGAAGTATTATTGAATATTCCATTATGTCTTAGAATTCTATCATTATTCGTTTCTCAAAAATTCAAACTAAATCTCCGAGCAAAAATGGATGAATAGTGCATATTTTGTCTTTTTTCTCGGAAATATTTTTGTTCCCGGAAAATTTTTATTTTCGTCTTAAAAATTCTTACTCGTTTAGTCTAGCTCTTAGCCAGAGTCCTCCCGTATTATAATCATCATAGGTTCTAGAACGATTACTAAACACATAACACATAATAGTATTAATAAAAATTCCTTTTATTAATAACTAATTCTTTAAACTTAAATTCTGGACAATCCGATTTTCCAGGTTGTCACAGGTTCTTGGTTCGGGCTTAGGTTTTATTAACTTTGGGCTTGCATTACTTAGCTTTGGTCCTTAACAATAATTCACTTGGGCTTGCCCAATACACAAGCAAATCATATTAGTTCATTACAAATGGCTTAAGCTTTTAACGTATAATTCTCGTATTCTCCTCGTATACTAGTTCGTATAATCATTCATCATATACGTTATGTCATCTTTCATATATACTTGTACAATACATCGTATCATACTCGTATTCATTACCTCGTATAATAACTTTCGTATTATACGATCATAATTATTCGAATTTTCACTTTCCTTAACATTCTCAAATTTAGTACGCAGGTGAAAAACTACGTTTGTCATAACTGAATTATTATTACATAATCCATCTTTCCTTATCATTCTATCATTACGTATTTCCCGGAAGTTCAAAATTAATTCCAAAGTAGAATTGGATGAATAATGTTTTTTAGAGAATTTCTCGGAAAGCTTTTATTTTCGACTTAGAAATTTAAACACCTTAATTCTATCACGTAGCCGGAATACTACGACTTTATTCCACTTTTAGGTTATAGAATAACCTTCATTTTGCTTACTCGTTATAAATAACATATATTATAATTTTATTCATTATTTATTCAAATAAAATTATTTTACAATTAATCTGATTTTCTCGGTTGTTACATCAAACATTGCCCATTGACTTTAAATGGTTTATCCCGATCTTTGTCTACTAGTTCCACCGCTCCGTGAGGGTACACTATTTTCACCATGAATGGACCTGACCAACTAGATTTGAGCTTTCCCGGGAAAAGTCGTAGCTTTGAATTGAATAATAACACTGATTTCCCTGGCTCGAACTTTCTATCGAAGATTTTCTGATCATGCCATCTTTTCACCTTCTCCTTGTACAGTTTTACAATCTCATATGTCTGCAGATTGAATTCATCGGGTTCATTTAGTTGGAGAAGTCTCTTCTCCCCTGCGGCTTTGAGATCAAAATTCAATTTTCGGATGGCCCATAGTGCTTTGTGCTCTAACTCCACGGGGAGATGGAAAGCTTTGCCATAGACCAACTGATATGGAGACATTCTGATAGGAGTCTTGTAAGCTATCTTATAAGCCCAAACCGCATCATCAATCTTTAGAGACCAATCCTTTCGAGTGGGGTTGACAATCTTCTCCAAAATTTGCTTGACCTCTCTATTACATACTTCAGATTGGTCATTTATTTGGGGATGATATGTTATGGAAATTCTGTAATTAACCCCATATTTTACCAAGAGAGTTGTGAAATGTCTATTGCAGAAATGGATTCCCTCATCATTGATAATCACACGGGGTGTACGAAACCTCGTTCATATTTTATTTCTGTAAGAATTTCAAAACCACCTTAGCATCATTCGTCGGTAATGCCACTGCCTTAACCCACCTAGAGACACAATCTACCACTAACAAGATGTACAAATTATTGTATGACGACGGAAATGGTCCCATGAAATTGATCCCCCAAACATCAAAATTTTCTACTTCCAATATCATGTTTAACGACATTTCATTACACTTGGAGATTTACCCACTCTTTGGCATCTATCACACTTTTGCATGAATTGGTGGGCATCTTTAAATAGGGTAGGCCAGTAGAATCCAGCTTGTAGTACCTTGGCAGTTGTCCTCTCACCTCCATAGTGTCGCCCATACACAGATGTGTGACATTCATGTAAGATATTTTCTATTTCACTATGAGGGATACATCATCTGACCATCCTATCCACGCATTGCTTGAATAGATATGGTTCATCCCACATATTCCATTTGACATCATGAAGGAATTTCTTCTTTTTCTTCCATGTTAAGTCTGGAGGGAGAATGTTTCTAACCAAGTAGTTAGCAAAATCAACATACCATGGACACTCGCTTTGGACTACAAAAAGTTGTTCATCCGGGAAAGACTCATTTATTAACACTCTTTCTTTCTTGTCTTGACCTGAATTTTCTAGTCTTAAGAGGTGGTCAGCTACCTGATTCTCAGTCCCCTTCCTATCTCTGATTTCCAAGTTAAATTTCTAAAATAGTAAAATCCATCTAATCAGTCGGGGTTTTGCATCCTTTTTGGCAATCAAATATCGTATAGCAGAATGGACTGTGTATACCACCACTTTGGTCCCAATCAAGTATGAAGGGAATTTATTGAATGCATAGACTACTACAAGTAACTCTTTCTCAGTAGTGGTGTATTTGAGTTGTGCATTCGTTAGGGTCTTGCTAGCATAGTAGATAACATGAAATATCTTCTCATTACGCTGCCCCAAAACAACATCTACTGCGTAGTCACTCGCATCACACATCAATTCAAATGGTAAGGACCAATCTGGTGCCACTATGATAGGTGTTGTTGTCAACTTTTTCTTTAGATGCTCAAATGATTCCAAGAAATCCTCGTCGAATTTAAAAGGAACATCTTTCTCCAACAAATTGCATAAGGGCTTTGTAATCTTAGAAAAGTCCTTTATAAACCGGCCGTAAAATCCAGCATGTCCAAGGAAACTGCATAAACTGTGACACCCCAAAATCCAGGTACTTCAATTCCCACATGATTTGGTGTTCACTGTACAAACATCATATGTCTATCTACCCATAATAATTGAAAGCATAAATAGATAGAAATAAATCCTATCCTTAAGGAGTTACATCATCTGAAATAAATACATAATTCCCAGGTCACACTAACCTTAAATCTCAAATGCAAAAATATAAACACTTAATAGTCTTACACAACATTAACATAAGTCTGAAACATAAATACATAATCACATAAATCACAAGTCTTCAATACTTGTTAATCTTGCCCTTGCCTTTGCTAGTAGAAGGCTCGTCGGACCTTTTATTCTTAACTGAAATGTTATTATTATGCAAGAGTGAGCACGATTGCCCACAAATATAATAATGAAACAACAATATAATAGCATGCGAGTGAATCAAAGATTTCTGGAATAAGAAACTCAACTTTTGAATCAAGAATGAATAACAAGAATCAAAAGAACTTCTGAGGGTCATAAGACCTTGAACTATGTCCTAGGTTATACAAGGTTATACTTGACACATTTAATTGTCATAAGACTATGGACTCTTCTACTCGTACTTAGTGGGATCAGTCCTTAGTACCATACTGTGCATAATATCTTAATGATAACGCATAAGTAATCCCCTATACATGGTTGTTTATCTCAGTTTGACATTCTTACCAAAGGAATTTTGGTTTGGATAATTCAACAAGGGTGTAGACACTCGAAATTTTTTGTGCACCTGTTACTAACATTGCAGGAGGGCAGATTCATCTTTCAGACTTAACCTTGGAAGATAGCTCATATCCAGTCTGGATGCTACCAAAAGTTCAGTCTCAACCTTGGAACACACACCGGGAGCATCAGTTTTAACCCCGAAACACACACAGGGAGTAACAGTCTCAGCCCCGGAATACACACCAGGAGTAACAGTTCCAACCTCGGCGATAATCCCGAGGCCTGCAGTTTCAATACCGAAAATTTTATCGGAGAAGACCGATTCATCCTGGAGATAACCCCGAGATATTCAGTCTCAGTCCCAACACTGGGAGTAGCAGATTCCAACCTTGGAGATAACCCCAAGGAAGGCAGTTGTAGTTCCAGAGATAACCCCAAAAATGCTTGTTTCAAATGCATGCAATCAGCTTCAACCTCAGCGCTTACAGCGACGCATTCAGTACAAGACCTGGAAATAACACCAGGAAGACAGGCATACCTTAGAGATGACACTGAGGACCTTCAACACTTACAACAGTCCAATCTCAGAGATAACCTTGAGCAACGTCTACTTTATTAGCCCAAACTGGAGATAATCTCGGTGAGGGGCAAAAATCGTTATCTTGCCACCTTGATGCCACATCATGCCGTCTCAGCATTTTATACATACATTTATACATAGCAACGTCCCACAAGAGCCAAGGAAAACTAATCCCGAGTGACTATTACGCAGGGTAACAGATAGAATTTGAAGCTTGAAGACCGGAGGGCATCGTCCCATCTTCCTGACTTCGTACAACCTCTAATCCCATGTCATTGTGTAACTCTCGACCGGCGGTCCGAAATAGGTCCTACATACCTCAGTCGGATGCCCAGATTATAATTCTGAAAGTTCGAGCGGACATCACGTTGCACGTGTCCCGGGGAACCCCGGGCAGCCGCAGGTACACTTGTGGCTCCCCCTTCTATAAATAAAGGGCTTGGGGTGGCCATTTTGTAAGAAAAAAAGGCGAGGAAGTCCTGTCCAATTTGCTCTGTACACACCCTAAACTGAGTGCTTTCTCATTTTAAACACTTGTAAGCTCATATATAGCTACTTTTTACCGACGGGAGCCGAGTGTTCATCCCTTTCAAGTTATAGAAGTCTTCTTTGGTAGCCCACTATAAGCCTTCTTACACATTTTAAAGCCTTTCTCTTCATCTTTGCACACACTATTCTTCACGTTAAGAGTCGTGTTGCGTGTGTAGGCCCGGACTTCGGTCCGTGGTTTCATTTCAGTTTGTATATATATATATATATATATATATATATATTATATATTATATATATATATATATATATATATATATATATACTTATATGTATGAACTGTGTGTCGAACTCTGTTCGGTGAGCCTAGACTTACGTCTGGTGCGTTTAATTGCTTTCGTATATATATATATATATATATATATATATATATATATATATATATATATATATACAGACATGATCAACTACTACGAAGCATCTCCATGGGGGATCAGAAATGTAAATAAAGCTGTAAAAGCGATCAACCGCCACGGAGGAAACTCCAGGCGGGATAAAATGTACAGAAAGTTGTAAAAACGGTCAACCGCCACGAAGTAAACTCCAAGCGGGACGAAATTTAATATATATATATATATATATATATATATATATATATTATATATATATATATATATATATAATATATATATATATATGAACTGTGTGTCGAACTCTATTTGATGAGCCTGGATTTTATATCCGGTAAGTTCGACACACAGTTCATATATATAAGTATATATATATATATATATATATATATATATATATATATTTTAAATTTCGTCCCGCCTGGAGTTTACTTTGTGGCGGTTGACCGTTTTTACAACTTTCTGTACATTTTATCCCGCCTGGAGTTTCCTCCGTGGCGGTTGATCGCTTTTACAGCTTTATTTACATTTTTGATCCCCCATGGAGATGCTTCGTAGTAGTTGATCATGTCTATATATATATATATATATATATATATATATATATATATATATATATATATATATATATATATATATATATTACATCAATTGCGGCATCATGTGAGCCTTGGAATCATGTGATCATAGGTTCAGTCCACTGAATCTAAATTCGGTTCCCGTGATGGACCTTTTTCAGCTGTAAGCAGCTTGTAAATTTATTTACGGTGTTCGGATGTCCTCCGATGGTTTTCATACCCATGAGGAATTCGGCACTGCTTTGTATATTATTTTCTTGAAAGATGCTTTGCATCTCGAAAATAAAAGCAAACAAGCCGAACATTTAAATAATAAAATGGGAGTGTAAAAGGTCTCAATTACTATTGAGCATAAGGGTTTGAAAAATCTCTTTTACAAAACATCACTTCTATATCTTGTTTAAAACTGAATTTTTACATAAATTCAAACCCCGTGTATATAGGTGCGAACGAGGCCTTGCACCACTTTCAAATAACAGCACATTGACCCCCCCCCCCCACACACACATTCATATAACAGTTTCTTGAAAAGTGGCGGTCACCGTGGCAACACGGTTGTCGGGGGGGGGGGTGCCTAACATATTCCCTCCGCATAAGCAAGTACCTGGACCCTAATGAATCTCAGTTTCACCGACCCGTTTAGTAGTGTCACATCACTAGGTCAATGTGCAAACCTTTTCTCGGTTGTGTTGGTACAACCATATAAAAAATCAACTGGCGACTCTTAACAGTCCATCGTCGACATTATACATCTCAGACCTTTTTCACTTGTTTTTTCAAACAAATCTCACATAACATGAGAACACAAAAAAAATAGGTAACAAAAAGGGACAAATAAAAATCCCGACGTCGACAGGTGGCGACTCTGCTGGGGACACCAGTAAGAGGACTTAAGCAGCTATTACAAGCTTTTTCAAAATTGTTAAATGCTTGTGTATGAATGTTGCATTTACATTTAAGATGAATGTGTACGAGTGCATTTTTTTACTGCACTGCAATATATCTATCTGTGATATTAGTGCTTCGCACATGTCATCATTTTCATAAACGGTGAGACACGTTGTATGTCAATGTATGTTGTGTGGTTCCTCCACCAGGAGTCTATCCTGTCGGTGTTTGATTACTGGACTCGTAGGAAGACTAATTCCAACGAGGCTCAGGAAATGCACCACCCAAATTCGCTCCAGTTGAAAGACCAGATTAACTTCTCGTTGAGTAAATTGCGATGATTTGGGAACTTTCATGCCAAAAAGCCACGAGAGAAACCTAAGATAGGTCAGCTTCTAATAAACCAAACGCGGAGGAAAGTCTTTTCATGCTTTCTCATTTCAAATTACTTGTAAAGTCAATTACTTGTAAAGTCAATTACTTGTAATTTACATTCCATATTCATCTCCATTTAATGAGAAATATGGAGAAATATGTGCATATACATATTTAAATTAACATGCTATCCTGTATTACAAATAGCTAACATCCGTTTTCCAGGATCATAATCCTAAAACGGACATATCACATAGCATGTAAACATTTACACAATCCCTAAAACTAAATTATGCAAGTTTTGTCGCAAGGAAGCATTCAGACCTATTACTCGGTCAAAGTCAAAAAAGGCCGCAGGCCTACAACCAATTATGTCTTCATCTGACCAGTGTAATCCAGTTTCTCATGAAGAATTTGATGGATTAAGTAAACAAATTATAGATTTGGCTGTTCTGCTTAAAGAACTACATCAATCAACTCAGGATACGAAGATACCCGTACATGCTGAATCCTCTGCACAAGGAGGAACCCAAGGTTCTGATAAAGCCATTACAGTACCTAAATTGCAGTTGGATACGGCCAACAAAAGTCATGATGCCGCCCATCTCAAAGGAGATCCATACACTGGTGACATCAGAAAGAAAGTTCTTCAAATGGAAGAAACCCTTCGTTCTATCAAAGGAACTGGAGCACACGGGAGTGTCTCCTATGTCGATCTTTGTATATTCTCTGGTGTTCATTATTCAGAGAAGTTCAAAACTCTTGACTTCGAAAAGTATGACGGGTTAGGAGATCCTTACACCCATTTGAAGGTATTCATTGGATAACTTGGATCTTATGCAGAGGACGAGAAACTCAGAATGCAGCTGTTCCAAAAGAGTCTGACTGGAGAAGCCCATTCATGGTATACCAGATTAGACAATTCAATGATCCATAGATGGGAAGAGCTAGCCCACGCCTTCCTCACACAATACAATTTCCAGTTTCAGATGGCTCCTGACAGGTACCAAATTACCAAGGTCAAGAAACAGTCCAACGAGTCTTTTAGAGAATATGCTCATAGGTGGAGGCGCCTTGCTGCTCAAGTGATTCCTTCTATGACAGAGTCAGAAATGGTTATGACCTTTATCGACATACAAGAAGCTCCTTTCTATGAAAGAGTCTTAGCTGGCATTGGTAAACCATTTTCTGAAATGTTCAAACATAGAGAAATGGCTGAGATGGGATTGAAGTCAGGAAAGATTCAAGACCTAGCCACTCTCAAAGCTGTTGTTGAGCACATCCAATCCAGAAATTATGGAAACAACCCCCGGAGGGTCCATAAAAAGAAAGAAGAGGATGCTTCCTTGATACTCCAAGGTCAGAAAGGCAATCAGAATATGCCTATCCAACGGAGAAATTACACTCCTTTTCAAGCACAGGCTTCAAACCCTCCAATGCCAAAAGTTGGAGAAGTCAAATGCCCTCAAGTGTTCACAACCCTAGGGGATTCACTCGAGAATATTCTCGCCCTTCTGACAACTCAGAAGAAAATCACGCATCTTCTTCGACAAGACAACCCTAATGGGAGGGGTTTTAATGCTGCTCGGAAATGTGCTTCTCATGTCGGGGCACCTGGACATGATACTCAAGATTGTTGGGCCTTGAAACACAAGATCAAAGATTTGATAGACAACGGTGAGATAATGGTTACCAAACCAGATCAATCTCACGTGCAAGACAACCCTCTTCCTCCACACAAAGAGGAAGAGGTCAACATTATTAATTGGAGCAATGGACAAAGTTCCAATTTCAGCTGTGAAGCATCTCATATCATCAAAGACGGTGTTGACAAGTGGGATTATGCAAAGTTCTAGTTTACGATGGAACGGAAGATTCAAGCACTGTGCAAGCAAATTGAGTAATTGGCCGAACTAGTGACCTATCAGCATCAAGTCACACGCTAATTAATTAGCCAGGAGCATGCTAGTCTCCTTCACTTGGTTATGAATACTCCCTCGTCACCTTTAAAATATGAAACATCGGAGGATAAAGTGATGAAGAGAGCGACTGCCAAAGCCCGTCGGGAATTTACCAATAGAATGGAATTTACATACATGTGTCAACCTATGGAGGAGATACTTCAGATACTAATCAATGAAGGAAGAATCGCATCCCTTCTACCTCCAATTAATCCTCGTTCAGAATGGTTCAATCCTAATGGAGTATGTCAGTATCACTCCCATTCTCGCGGTCACATCACGGAAGAATGTTGGGCACTCCGCCACCTTTTTCAGAATCTAATCGATAGTGGTGTCCTGTAACTGGCAGACAACGATACCGTGCTATTTGAGAGTGAAAATACCTATCCTACCAAATGGAAAGAACTGGTTGCAGTTGTATCCACTAAGGCTGACAGGAATGTTAAACCGCTCACAATTCAACTCAAGGGAATTAACAATCCTTTGAAAGTGGCTGCTCCAGAGCCAATCAACCTACCATTTCAACCACAATATCCTGTTATCAGCTTACAGAAAATTTCTTGGAATTATGGAGAAGCTGAAGGATCCACATCTCATACAATTGCTACAGTGTCGAAGGAAAATCCACTGTATCTTCCCCAACGGGTGATGAAGCCTGCTATTAAATCAAAGGGGAAAATTCTCATGGAGAAGATTGAAAAATTCCTCCGTGCTATGGGTCATAATGAAGCCAAGGTAGTTTTAAGCTTAAGAGAAGCTCCATGTGACAATCCCAAAATAGGTCCATTCCATCCAACCTATTCTGAGTCGCCAAATACATGGTACAAAAAACAACTACAACTACATTACAACAATTGTCGTGCAAAAAACAACAACACATATGCTGTGAGTTTTGATACAAATACATATACCAACTGTGACTCTTGACACCAACTTGGGTAGCACGTCACAATGACACCTTACATAAAGGTACAGTCAAAAACTGTTTTAGAAATTAAAATCTTTGGAAAGTGCTCAAGGAAACCTTCGTACATGGGAGGTCATGCGTCTAGGTTATGATAGATATCATATGTCCACAAAATTATCCTTGGTTGACCCAATAGACCCCAAAGAAAAATGAGAAGATTACTATCATGTTCTTTCCAATGGTGAGTCTTCTCTTGGCATATAACTATCTCTATTGTCTCTAGTTGAAAATTATATTTCAAATAAACTCCAAAATTATATAGGTAGTGCTCATAGATATACTCAGGAAGTGGATGTGCACAACCCTGTCTTATGATAATACGAGGTTGTATGTCGTTAGACATTTTGTATGATAGTGGCAAAACACCCTTCCAACGTTGGGTACGCCTTACCCTATTGGATTCATCAAATATAACTACTAAATGAACTTTTCTATACTGCTTAGGGAGAACTCCACAGCTAGAGACCACCGTTCTATTCCCTTGTTACCCCCGCTCGACCAAGCTTACACTCTTATTCCCTAAAAGGAATTGTGAAGCAAAAGGGTGAGTTCAACTAGCCTAGTAAAGAATATCATGACTAAAGATAAATAAATTAACAATAGCCTTCAACAGTAATAAATCAGATTTAGAACATATGGTAGATGATAAAAATTTTCAACCATAGTTGCAGCGGAACGAGCAATCCATTAGAAGAGTCAAATAGACCATAAAATCTATTATCTTCTCCATGTTAAAAATCCATCAACAATATTTTATCCCTATAACATCAATCAACAGTTCTGGTCCACAATCATATAAATAACTCATAATCATAATTGTGATTCTAAATTCCTCTTCGCATCCAGGACGAAGATAATTTTCATCACATGTCCTTACCTGAAACATCAAAGATCATGGTTATACCAAATCACAGTTCCTGTTCATAATCATACTAATAAATTCATCTTTGCACTACGGGCAAACGATATTAATCAACAGTTCATCTTTGCACTACTGGCCAAAGATATTCAATAACAGGTCATCTTTGCACTACGGGCCAAAGATATTCATCAACAATTCATCTTTGCACTACTGGCCAAAGATATTCAATAACAGGTCATCTTTGCACTACGGGCCAAAGATATTCATCAATAATTCATCTTTGCACTACAGGCCAAAGATATTCCTCAACAGTTCATATTTACACTATAGGCCAAATATATTCATATCTCCAAAAAATATATAATCATTTCAAAATTTATATAAACAATAATTATAACCATGTTAATCAATTCATCTTTACACTTAAGCTAAAGATATTCAATTATAAATTCAATGGTCATAATCATACCAGTTAACAATTCATCTTTGCACTACAGGACAAAGATATTCCTTAGTCACGATCATACCAATAATTTACCCATCTTTACACTCAAGTGAAAGAGAAATTCAACATCAGGGTTATAAAAATGTTATATATGATAATAAAAATAACATGATCAACAACTGTATTTATTTTCAAGAGCAACAATCATAAATCAACGATAATTTGGTCAGAAAAAGAAACCAATTTTTATCGTGAATAGTACCCGTGAATAGTAACTCGTGAATAGTAACTCGTGAATAGTACTCCGTATTCGTATATAGTATCGTATACGTAAATAATGTCATATACATAAATAGTGCCATATACATGAATAGTGCTGTATACGTGAATAATGCCGTATACTTGAATAGTAATACCGACTCAAAAGGTAAAAATTTCACAATAAAATTCATACCAATTTTTCAGTGTAATGATATTGAAAGAATAACATCATTATGAAGAATATAGCATCCCTTAATATGTCTTACTATCCCTTACTATCCTTTACCTCAAAAGAGTAGCACTTCTGACTGGATATCAGATATGACGCTGAAGGAAACTGGCACTGATGAATAGTAACTCACCAAGTATCTAAATACTCACAAAATACACTCGATAATCTAGAGAGAAAAAGAGAGAAAACTTATGAATTCTGGTGTGATTTTCAATTCTAACTTAGCCCTTTATTTATAGGAAAATGTTAGCACGCCGAAGCAGACTTGACCTGCTACCTGATGGCTTTACCTGCTACTATTCCACCCACCAAAAATCAGCCATCTTCCCCAACAACCAAAAGTGGGGCCCACCAATTTCTAGAATTTTTCACCAAAATCATTTATAAACCTAATTTTCGAATCAGTCACCTCTTAAAATTCATAACAAATCATTCGTTCATTTTTAATGGTTCAAAATTTGTGAACATATACTCAACTTATATATGTATAACATATCCAAAAATCAGAACGATCCAACGGTTAGATTAAAAATTATAACTCACACAATAAAGCTGTAAGAACACTGATTTGATCTTTTAATACCTCCAATCTGACAAAATACTGATAAAATACCTCAATATTAATTCCTTCATTTATAACCACATAAATAAATCCATCATTTATATCCACATCAAATAAATATTTCATTATCATATAGATCAATAATTAATTATTCACAAATAATATTACAGAATCACAATAATGACAACCAGGCAGTTCTCAGGAAAGATGAGGCTTTCCGATAAGGATTTTTCCTTACTGACGCGCAATTAGGTGACCAAACCTCTCCTTGACAGAATTTTTTAGACATTGCCAATAATGCTATCTAATAATATTATTCAAATAATATGAATTATTAATCTGATAATGGAGATACTGTACAATGACAATTATTGAAACTACAATAATATAAAATATCAACGCAACAATTATTGATTCAATAAAATAAAATATTGAACAGAAATTACTGTAACAATTATTGAGTAGTGTCTTCTCACGTAAGAATCAATAATTAAAAAAATACTATGCAATACTGTGTGCTACTGTGCAACTACGCATATTACTGTATTTTAACCACCAGGTATTTCAACAGTGTTAACAGTAACAACTACGTCGTTATTTATAAAATCTCAAATTTGTCGTTTTCTTCATCCGACAGTTATTCTGTTATGGGGCCCACAAATGGCTGCGCCATCGTACGAATATTCCCCGATAGAAAGAATATTCCACGACTAAACGAATATTTTCCAACAACAATGAATATTTTATAACCACTTGCGTATTTTGAAAAAAAATTTATATATCACCCTTAACTTTAACTTTTATCAATTTAACTATTTACTGAATAGTAATTATAAGAAAAATTGAATACATTTATTTCATAAAATTCGGGGTCTTACACTCCACATCAAATTTTAATATTAGACTTGGTTTTAACTTCTGAGGATCACCGGAAGATTCTACTAAAGGTTTTGGAAGAAGCCTACTTGCCGAAATCAGTGGATGTGGAAAAATTTCAACATCTGGTTGATCACATTTTCAACAATAATGTGATCTCATTCACTGATGATGACATACCGCCCAAAGGGACCGGTCATTACAAGTCGTTACACATTGCGGTTTTATCCTTCGGATACATGTTAGCTGGAGTCTTGATAGATGGAGGTTCGTCTCTGAATATCTGTCCTTATGCTACATTAGTGAAGATGAATGTCAATCTCAAGCGAATCCGAAGTAGCCATACAATCATCAAAGCTTTTGATGGATCCTGTCAAAATTCAGTCGGAGAGATTGAGCTGCCAATTCAGATTGTTCCCCATACATTCTGTGTATCTTTTCACGTGCTCAATATAGATACAGGATACAACCTGCTTCTAGGGAGACCGTGGATTCATATGGTCGGGCCAGTCCCCTCCACTCTTCATCAGCAACTTAAATACATTATCAACAATAGCCTAGTCACAGTCAACGCTGAACCGAAGTATCCTCAACATAGTGACCTTCCACTCCTCAATGTCAATTTTGATGTTGAGCCGGTCAGTTTTTATGCTTTGGAAGTAAACAACACTCAATATCATTCTATTGGGATGCCATTTCCCGTACCCAAGATTTCTGCCGAAGTAATGGCAGCCACTCAAGAAATGATGTCATTAGGACACCAGCCGGGACAAGGGTTGGGTAAAAATTATTAGGGTATTAAACACCGGATTCAAGTGTCCAGTCAAACTGGGACAGCCGAACTAGGCTATTCTGCTAATTCCCATTACAGGAATCCACATAAGCATAAGCACATTCCTTCCACTTTAGCCACACGGCTATTATCCCCACCTATAAATCTAGAGTCTGCACAAACTCCGGTAAAGGTGCCAGCCAAAATAATGGCTATGTTATTTCCTAAATCGATACCGATAAAGGAGAAGGAAGTCTTTGTTCCAGACCCCAAGGTGGAAGAAGAGGAACGAAGAATCAAACAGGACATCGTCAAAATGATGTCAGGCATACGCATCATTGTCCATGATGAACATTCAAATAGATACACCAGACGATGATTGCCCAGACATAATGGTCATCATTTGGGAGGAGGACGATGACAGCCCCTCCATCACTGCTGTCCACCAGGACTTTGCCCTAGCCAATTAGAGCAGCACTCCTTGCATTGGTCGACAAGGGTATAATGGGCAGGACTTCTTTTTGCCCTGTAGACATCATAACTGCTTACTTTTTTGTATAGTATTAGCGATTTTTTTGTCCGTACATGCTAACACTTTGTATGATTAAATAGTTTCATATATATTAAGTGAAAGCATATTTTGTTTCAGGACTCTGAACTTAGATGTGCCTGTACTTGTTGATAAGATGCCTCTTCTTCACAAGGATTGTAACTTTGATGAAAAGTTGGACTCAAACTTGATGGAAATACAAGAGGGCATTGAGGTGTCTCCGGAGATCAAAGAATGGGTCGAAGACAAACCTAAATCCAACCTTGATCAAACCACCTCTTTCAATCTCGGAACCTTAGAAAACCTTAAGTTAATCCAGATTGGTTCAGACCTTACCCCAAACCAAAGGAATGACATGGTTACTCTACTAACCCAATTCTAAGATGTGTTTGCATGGCCTCATGAGGACATGGTGGGCTTGTCCACTAACATTGTCCGTCATCGCCTTCCCATCAAAGAGGGATTCAAGCCAGTCAAGTAGAAACTCTGGCGATTGAAACCTGAGTGGAGCTTAAAGGTGAAAGAAGAAATTGTGAAATAATTTTAAGCTGGTATTATCATGGTGTCCACATATCCTGAATGGATATCCAACATCGTTCCCGTGCTTAAGCCTGGAGGAAAGGTGGGAGTTTGGGTGGATTATCGGGATCTTAATAAAGCTTGCCTTAAAGATAGCTTTCCCGTGCCATTTATCCACATTCTCATTGACCATACTGCTCAATACGGTATGTACTCCTTCGCTGATTGCTTTGCGGGATACCATCAGATCATGGTTGCTGAGGAGGATTATGAGAAAACTACTTTCATCACGCCTTGGGGAACCTTTTGCTACAGACGGTTGTCTTTCAACCTCATCAATGCCGGAGCTACCTATTAGAGAGCTATGATGGCTCTTTTCCATGACTTAAAGCATAAAGAGATAGAGATCTACGTGGATGACATCATCGTGAAGTCCCGAAAGGAGGAAGACCACCTAGACCATCTGAAAAAGCTTTTCAACAGGTTGCGTAAGTACAACTTGAAGTTGAATCCAGTCAAGTGCGCCTTTGGCGTTAAATCAGGCAAGTTGCTAGGATTCCTAGTCAGCCATAAAGGGATTGAGCTGGATCCCGCCAAAATCCAGGCCATTACGGAAATGCCCATTCCTCAGACAGAGAAGGAAATACGGGGGTTTTTGGGAAAAGTCAACTTCATTAGTAGGTTCATTTCTCAACTCACAGCAACCTGTGAGCCTATCTTCAAGCTGTTAAGGAAGAACTCCTCCATAAAATGGAATGATGAATGCCAAAAGGCTTTCCTTATAATCAAAGATCAGCTAGTTAAATCTCCTATTTTGGTACCACCTAGGGATGATGTTCCCCTGTTCATGTACTTATCCATAAGTGGCAATACCATGGGCTGTATGTTGGGTCAGAAAGACGATAGAGGCTGAAAATGAGCTATCTATTACCTCAGCAAAAGATTCAGCAGCAGTGAACACAAGTACACTCTGATTGAGAAGACTTGTTGTGCTTTAGCATGTGCAGCCATGAGGTTACAACATTACCTCCATGGGCACACAACCCATCTCATATCCCGCGTGGATCCACTCAAGTATGTGTTCAGTAAGCCCATACTGAATTGTCGACTGTCCAGATGGCAGTTGATTCTACAGCAATTTGACATTGTTTACGTGACGCAAAAGTCTGTTAAAGGTCAAGGAATCACGGATCAACTGGTCGCTGCACCTTCAGGGGATTTCAAACCCTCGAAAACATACTTCCCCGATGAAGGGGTAATGACAATTCAGCCACACCATCAGTACGATACACATCAAATATGGAACATGTATTTTGATGGAGATGTTAATATGGAAGGTTCTGGAGCTAGAACAGTTCTAGTATCCGGTACGGGGGAGCAGTAACCCGTTACCGGCAAATTGTAGTTTGTCAGCACCAACAACACAGCTGAGTATGAAGGCTGTATCATGGGGCTAAAACTTATCCGTTCAATGGGCATCAGGCGGTTAATTGTCTTTGGGGATACAGAGTTTGTAACCAAATAATCCACGGGAATCTATCAAACTAAAGTGCTACATTTGCTGCCTTACCATCGATAAGTTTTACAGATGGCTTCGGAGTTCGAAGAGATCTCCTTTCTACACATTCCTCGTAATAGGAATGACTTTGCAGACGCGTTAGCAACTTTGGCCTCCTTGCTTCATATACCTGACAAGGAACACATGCCAAGCGTCACATTAGCCCTACAAAAGGCACCAGCCTATGGGAACTATGTAGGAGAAGTATCAGATGAGCTACCTCCCATTCAACAACCTTGGTATCAACATATTAAGGAATACTTACGAGATGGATCTACACCCGCTGAGGCGAGCCTGACTGAACAAAAACGGATTCATCGACTAGCCATGAAATTCTACCTGAGCGGAGATGCACTCTACAAGGGAGATGCAGGACTAGGTCTCCTCAGATGCCTGGATAAGGATCAAGCTCAGAGACTCATGGATGAGATCTATGGTAGAGTATGTGGCCCACACATGAGCGGCCCTTTACTTGTAAAGAAGATCCTCAGAACAGGACATTATTTGCTTTCTCTCAAGGCTGACTGCAATGACCACGTCAAGAGATGTTATCAATGCCAAATTCATGGGAATGCTATCCACGCCCCTCCACGGGAGCTCCATAATATGTGTTCACCTTGGCCCTTCTCAATGTGGGGAATGGACGTAATTGGGCCCATCGAGCCCAAAGCCAGTAATGGACATCGCTTCATCTTCACCATGATCTACTACTTTACTAAGTGGGTAGAAGCAGCCTCTTTCCCCAGGGTTACCAAAGAAGTCGTCATTGCTTTCATCAGAAATAATGTCATTTTTTACACGGACAAGCCGAGGTAATTATATCAGACAATGCTAAGAACCTCAACAACAAAATGATGGGGGAACTATGCAGTAAATTCCACATCAAACACCTTAACTTCGTCATCTACCGTCCCAAGATGAATGGTGATGTTGAAGCGGCTAACAAAATCATCAAGAAGATCATGCAAAAGATGTCCGCCAACCATAAAGGATGGCCTGACCTATTGCCTCTTACTCTGTTAGCCTACAAAACATCAATGCGTACTTCAACTGGGGCAACCCCCTATGCATTAACCTATTGGATGGAAGCAGTACTCCCGATAGAAGTAGAAATGGAATCCCTCAGAGTGCTGATAGACGCTCAGCTGGATGAAGACCAATGGGTACAAGACAGGTATCACCAATTATCGCTAATAGACGAAAGGCGAACCGCGACTATCTTCTATGGTCAGCTATATCAACAAAGGATCACCCGATCCTACAACAGAAAGTTCGGCTACGGCAGTTTAAACAACATGATTTGGTTTTGAAGAAAATCATCGACAACCAAGATCAGTCTAAGGGAAAATTCGCTCCTAACTGGGAAGGCCCGTTTATTGTTAATGAGGTATTGACAATATGTGCTCTCAAATTGCAGGAAATGGACGGCGATGAATTTCCACAACTCATCAACTTGGACACCGTGAAACGGTACTATGTCTGAAGTTACCATCAAGCAAACATCCTGATGTTGGATCATCAGATCACCAGTCATTCTGGTTCCTTAACCCTTTACCACATACAACTCTTTTCCACACTTTGCCCCTCAGGGAAACATACTCTTTCAGCCAGCAGCTTGGCTTCACTGCGCTTTTACAACTTTAGTCATCCCCCTAAGGATTGAACCTCTCACGTTTACAGTTTGACCCCCCAAACATGGGATTAAACTTTTCACCCTTGCAGTTTATCCTTAACCTAGGATTAAACTTCTTTCCCTACAGTTTGACCTGTACATGGGATTAATCTTTCTTCCCCGCGGTTTGACCATACACATGGGATCACACTTTTTAACTCGCCTTAAGGGGCGAACTACGTCGACCTGATCTCCTTGATACACATGGGTACGTAGGCAATCATATTCTATATGACCCGGTAGCAATTAACAAAAAACACCAAAAACATTTCTACCCTTTTCTACAAAAAACAAAAACAACAAAAACACTTCTACTACCTTCTTCATCAATATAGCTTCTACACCCATCTACCACATACAGCGTTGAACCTCTTACACCAGGTTCGAACTACATAGACCTGATCTTCTCTTCAACAGGAGTACGTAGGCAGCCATTAATGGTTCGGTCTAACCCCCTACCAAAACACAAATACTTGTCAACGGTACTGTGATCAAACTTCAATCCACCACATTTCATTTGGCTTCAAACCAAAGGGATGGAATTACCTGAACTCCTCCTAACTAGGAGATTCGACGACCATCTAAGCTACGGTTGTACTTCAAAGAGCAATTCAAATCCATAAGAGATGGAATTAACTAGGCTCCTCCTAAACAGGAGTACTAGCGACCAATTGTGGTACGATCAATCTCAGAGAGGAAAGCCACACTCCTCTCCACATTTCTATACAGAGACCAGTCCCAAGACACCAAAGATGGTAGGGATATACACAGATCCATGATCCATTCTGAGCTATCCAGAGACAACTTGATGTCCATCTAGTAAGGAGGAGGTCATAATACATTAACATCACAATCCATGAAAAAGCAGGAAAATATCAAGTAAGTATTTAAGCATATCAAAAAGGGAAGTGATCAAAAATATATTTCTCTGCTATGTATAATCTTGTTTGATATACGCAATGTAAATTGTACATGACAAAATGGCTAAGCTAGTATGTGCAAGAAAATACAAAGCTATCTACAGATCGGCTTGCAGGCGAGCTAGCAGATCTAATATAGCCTCTCTCTCCGAAGAAAGAGGTAACGCTGTGGTCTCCTGTACAAGGATATCCACACAAGCCATCAAGTTTGAGGCCATCTGCATGGTGACGCGATGCTCATCAATATATGCACTCATCTCGGCAAGCATAACAGTGGTAAGGGACCTCACTGTGGTACTATCTGTGACAGCTACATCCTGGGCAGATATGGCACTATCCCGCTCAACTATCACTGCATCTCTGGCTGATCTAGCCTCATCCTGCTTAACAACAGTGGCATCTCTCCGAGCTAATGCCTCGTGTCTCTCTAATAGAGTTGCGTCTCTCCCATCAAGAGCAATCAACATCAAGGCTCTAGCCTGATCTCTCTCAAAGGTCATCAAATGAAGACTCTGCTCAAAGTACTGTGCTGAATGCTAAATCACGACAGTGCTAGTACTGGGAGAATCTAAGAGAGTTGCTGGCAACCCAGCCCAAAATTCATACAATTTAAATCTCGACTTCGGTCGTTAACCATACATTCAACCTCTAATTTACATCATTATTCGATATTAAAAATCACTAAAATTGCTAAATATTTAAAACTTTTGTACATTTCCTTCTTTATTGCCCTAAATCGCAACCTTTACATTACATCTCTTCGATTCAAAAATATATCATGAATCGTTACAATAAACTGACTATACAAAGTCTTACATCATAAATAGATATCCATATACACTAGATAGCTCAATTTACAATTTAACAACATTTACATTCAAAATCTTACATACATTTCTCATAAAACATAAGTAATTTTCGTGATTATAGATCTCTATAACTCACTTAGCACATAACTCAATCCACATATTAATTATTTAACAACTAAATAATTAACTAAATCAAATCAATCTAATATTTGTAACAATCCAGATTTTTATCCAAATATTTTAATATTTATTGATTTATATAAATATTTATTGGATGTGTTTATTATTGGATAAATAATTATTCAATTAGATTGATTTGATTTAGTTAATTATTTAGTTGTTAAATAATTAATATGTGGATTGAGTTATGTTCTAAGTGAGTTATAGAGATCTATGTTCACGAAAATTACTTATGTTTTATGAGAAATGTATGTAAGATTTTGAATGTAAATGTTGTTGAATTGTAAATTGAGCTATCCAGTGTATATGGATATCTATTTATGATGTAAGACTTTGTATAGTCAGTTTATTGTAACGATTCATGATATATTTTTGAATCGAAGAAATGTAATGTAAAGGTTGTGATTTAGGGCAATAAGAAGGAAATGTACAAAAGTTTTAAATATTCCGCAATTTTAGTGAATTTTAATATCGAATAATGATGTAAATTAGAGGTTGAATGTATGGTTAATGACCAAAGTCGAGATTTAAATTGTATGGATTTTGGGGTCGTTACAGTTGGTATCAAAGCCGTAGGTTATAAACCTTTGGTAGGAGTACCGTAGGCTATAACCTTAAAGAAGGAAGGTGAAGATAATGAAATAATAAGCTCAAATAGAGTTTGAATAATAAGAAGTAATTTAAGAAATGTATAAAGAAGGGATTAAAACATGCGTGAAAGGATTCAAAGAAGAATCTCGAAGAGCTATAAGGAATAGGAATGTGGGGTTACCCAACTCCAATAATAATAATTAATAGACAGTGTCTATAAAAAGAGAGTGTTAAAGAAGTTAAGAATAGAGAGTTATATCTACGTATGGTGTAATTGTACTCTTTAGTAGTTGATGTATGGTATCTGGGCTAAACGATTCCTTTATAGAGCGGAGGTATATACGAACTAGCAACTCGGAGCCTAGTTTGTTGGTTGTTTGTGGGAAACCACGCAGCGTACCATATTAAAACTGTTAGAGACTCGATGTGTACCAAGTGTGTAACTCGAATGAAATGTTGAGCGATGTAAATTAAGTTAGAATTCTTAAAGGAAGAATTGTTATATAAGCAAGAAGATTCAAAGAAGAATCTTAAAGAGATATAAAGATAAGAAATGGGAGTTTCCTAACTCCAATAGCCAAGATAACGAATAATGTCGTAAATGATAAAAAAAAGAAAAAAAAAAGAATGAGGATCATAAAACAAAACGATCACGAGTTAAGAAAATAATTTTAAGGGAGATGATTATAGAATAAGATCACGACGTGACCTGTTTAAGTTATAAAAGGAAGATGGTTTGTAATGTTTGAATGATTATAGCTTGATGCTATACCGATATTGTACTATGAATAGTACAAGATGTACTCATGAGGAGTTATAGATAATGTGATACGAGGAATTCGTATTGAGCAAAGAGCAAGTTATGAGTACGATAGAGTTAAGTGAGATTTCAATTGAGGACTCATGTGATGGCTGAGTTGTACAAACCTTTGTATGGGTGAGGGTTTTGTGCTTGCACTCAGTTTATCCCATTGATAATCATTAGAATGTTTGTGTCGCGATATTTGCTATATGCCTGTTGAGAAGGTGATTCTTTTCTCATGTGTATAACAGATATGTAGACTTTAGTTAGAGAATATCATAAGGTTAAGTGCGAGTTCTTCAAACTCATACATATGGTAGGTTCGTGACTCATAATTATATGGTATGTTTTTGAACCCCTCAGTGAATGGACGCCTATGGTCTGACTAGGATAAGTTCTTAAACTCATATGATTGTGGTAAGTTCTTGAACTCATAACGTGTGGTAAGTTTGATGAACTGGGTATAGATAAGTGTAAATTGAGTATTGAGGATGATAGGAATAGATAGACCTATTAAGCAATGGATCATTATAGAAAGTGGAGTTGATGGTGGAAGCATATGTATTCTAAATCTACTAGCTATGTTAGACTTTCGAAATTTATTGACTTCGTGCTGATGTTTACACTTTTATTTTCTTGAAAAACATTAGATCAACTGATGGAACCAATGAGTTTTAACAACATTACTGTTATTCGTATGTCTATGTTAATTGCTTCGGCAAGACAAAAATAATTTGTAATATTTCAAAATGTATTTTATATATCATTAATGCATCATGTAACCTGGTGCAAATATGATAAAAACGATGGAGTCGTCAATGCAGTATTACCTAGTGTTGAGTGTGATCTAAGGATCGTCAACCCACTATGGTATGATATAGTATAATAAAATCACCAAATGACGGAATCCTCAACGGACTGTAAATACAGTGCGGTATCATGACGTCATAAAAAAAAGATTTTTGAGATTTCTTTAAGATATGAGAATACATATGTATGTACGTATATGTATATTTTGGTTGATGTCCGAATTGTTGTAGATGTCTATGCTATTTGATTCAGCTAGACAAATATTGAAAGATGTTCATGAAATTCAAACATTCATTGAAAAGTTATGCCAAACCAAATTGTTTTGGTGCGGATTCAGATGTTGAAAAGCTGAGGTGAACAACCCTATTATTAGGGGTTGCACTTAGTTTTATACTTTGTGCTGAAATGTTTGTGCACAATAAATTGTACGAAGGGCTTAACACCCTAAGTACCGAGCGTAATGCATATAGTCGTTACAAAACACTACGTTGCAGCCCAACGTAGTGGTACAATAGGCTGACCACCTAGTGTACGAGTGGGGGGTGTTTCCAGTCTTTGTGATTGATAAACATTCTGCCAAAGAGGATTTAAAGTGTGAAGAACCGGGGGTGAAGCACTATTAAACCTAGAGAATAGAGTTCACGGTCTTGTGACCCCTCAGCATTATTTGGAATCTTTTAAATTCATGAGTTAGTCATACTATTTCCCAATTATTGAACAATTATGGAAGATTCTTGTTATTCTGCAAGATGGAAGTGAAAAAGGAAAGTATTCCTTAGAATGAAGTAAGTCGTAGAATGCGACACTGAATGATGAATGTGTTGATTAAGTGAGAAAAGAGATTTTGAAATGAGAAGGGGATGAGTTATCAAAGAAATTTGTAAAACTTTTAATGGAAAAGTTAATAATTGTAGAATGATCTTTGTGGAAGGAAGTGGTTATAGAATCCAATGAATGAATAAATATTAATAGATAAAAATTTGAGGACGAAATTCTTAGAAGAAAGGGTGAATGTAATATCCCGAGTATTTATGACAGTGATCCTTAGAAAGGAAATGAATGGGTTAAGAATATAATACTCAGAATATAATTGAGTTCAAGTGAAAGTTATGAAATGAAACCTAGAATTTGTTAGGTAATGAATATAGTAGGAAATATAATATCTATATTTAGATAAAATGATGAAAGATTACTCTGAGTTATTTGTTTAATTTGTGTCTTCGATTCTGGGGACAGAATCTTTATAAGTAGGGAAGATTGTAACGAATGAGTTGTTTGAATTGTGATTCTGAGGACAGAATCCTTGTAAGGAGGGAATGATGTAACAATCCAGATTTTTATCCAAATATTTAAATATTTATTGATTTATATAAATATTTATTTGATGTGTTTATTATTGGATAAATAATTGTTCAATTAGATTGGTTTGATTTAGTTAATTATTTAGTTGTTAAATAATTAATATGTGGATTGAGTTATGTGCTAAGTGAGTTATAGAGATCTATATTCACGAAAATTACTAATGTTTTATGAGAAATGTATGTAAGATTTTGAATGTAAATGTTGTTGAATTGTAAATTGAGCTATCACGTGTATATGGATATCTATTTATGATGTAAGACTTTGTATAGGCAGTTTATTGTAACGATTCATGATATATTTTTGAATCGAAGAGATGTAATGTAAAGGTTGCGATTTAGGGTAATAAAGAAGGAACTGTACAAAAGTTTTAAATATTCCGCAATTTTAGTGATTTTTAATATCGAATAATGATGTAAATTAGGGGTTGAATGTATGGTTAACGACCGAAGTCGAGATTTAAATTGTATGGATTTTAGGGTCGTTACAGTAAATGGCTCCTCCTCGGTCTGAGAATCAATATCCTCCACGGGCTCTCCACCATCTGAAGCAATGCTCGGCACTGTGGATACTACCGCTGCCGATGAAGTCTCTGTCTCCATCCACGCAGAATACTCTACAGAATAACCCGGATGGCTAACAAAAAAAATAGCTATCTCACGCTGATCCCAATAAGTATACACATGGGATCGGTCCTCTGTTGATAGATGGCGAGAAGCTAAGCGCTGACCTAACGCCCCATCAAAAGGATGAAAGTCCTGGAACTGGTCAAACTGCGACATCACGGCCAGTGGGTGGTAGGTAGTCATGCCCCTCAAACCAGCCAGAGGGAGATAATCCATGCCCGGAGCATGAGTAATGAAACTAAATGGCGAACTGAGCCCTGAACACGATAAGATAGCAAATGGATCTACAATCCCGGCTAAGAAAATGGACCAAGATGCAGGATCTGTACACTCCGTAGGCTGAAAGGAATACGACATGGCAATCTCATGGGTGAAACAATACTCGTGTCGTCTGAATGTGCCAATCGGTCTCAAGTGTGACATAAACCACACGTACAGCGTGACCGAACTGCCTGTGAATACCCCTGTAGGGTAAGTGTTGTAGAATGTGGCTGACCTCAGTGTCTCTACCATGATCATCAGAATAATGGTACGACCCTCCCTGAGAGCTCTCACTGCTATAATAACGCCGATGTCTAACTCGTCCATGTATCGTGGTATGTACACACATGATAATGAACACAGCATCAATGCGTCCACTCTGGCCAAATGCCACTGGTCCTCTGGTATGGTAAAATCCCCAGAATACCGAGCATAGCTGTCCTCATAGCCAAATTTGTCAGTCAGAAAATACTGGGAAATCACATGACCAGATGTAATCTCATCCTACACAACTCTTCGCCTCAGCCCGGTGAAAGTCATAAACTGCCAGCTCATGTCACCAATGGCCATATGCACGCAAGGTCTGTTAAGTGGCAGCACCATCAAACGTGCATACTCCTCCAAAGTCGAAGTCAACTCCTGGGTCTCAAACTGAAAAACATGCCTCTCCGATACCCAGTGATCCAGCATGCCCTCCACAAATCCTGCTGGAACCTGAAACATCAAAAGGGTCATGGTATGCTGCAACAAGTGATCTACGATCACCCTATCTGAGGGTGACATACTATCATACCAATATCTCAGACGAGATGCCACCAATAATGGTGGGGTGTGATCTATGCGGCTGACTGTCGAAGAAGACATCTGTGTGGGCCGTATCATAATACCATCCAGGGGTCAATGTTGAATATCTCTGGACATACATACATATGCATAACATGATACATGCATAACAGATAATGGATGGCAATATGATATAGGGAATGGAAAAACTGTACATACATTCCTAAGTATATCATCATCTATATACATCATCTCTGTACAGCTAAAAATATAGAGAAATGGGGCACAGATGCCCTACTACTAACAGAGGCCTATCAAAAGATGTAGCGAGAATGGGGCACAGCCACCCAATAGCTAACAGAGGCCTATCAAAATAGATAATGAGAATATACATCAGAAGAAGACAATGGTGTCAATATCTACATCATCAATCTTGTCCACTTGATGTAACTCCTCCTGAGTCACTGGATCTCTATTAACAGGGATATCAGGCCTATACAAATGAGGATATGCGACGACAAAACCAAATGGGTCATCTGAGGGGCCATCTTCTGCACTGGAAGATTCAAATGAATCTGCCTCTATTGGATCTCTGCCCAAATGCCGGATAAAGAAATGTGCCTGGTCCAGTCACTGGGTCAAACTGTCAATCTGTGTCATATGAGTCAAATCTCGGACACAGGCTAGCCAATCCATCATCATCACAGATCCTGGAACCATATTCCCCATGAACTGAGTGGCGCGGGTCTGGGATCCAATGGTGCGAGGGATCTACCAATGCTAGAATACATCCTGAGTGCAAGGACCCTCTGACAATGCAAAACTGTCAACACCCAACAATGGGATATCAATGATGGGTGACTGTGACACAGGCCAATAATGCCTGGCAGGAGGCAAGATCACTATACGGATCTCCCCTGTGGTGCTCCTAATAGCACGCTCTCATAATTAGAGCTCCCATCCTCCATTTGCGAAGAGAGGAACACTACGGGTGGAAATCACGTACTCGATACCAGTCAGGTACCCATCCTTAAATCTAGTGGCCAAGTGCTCCCCAAAATACGAAATCTATGTGATGACATCCGCTGTCAACAACTCCAACTGTAGGCGACAATGAGTGAAACCCTCAGCTACGGGGACCTCCGCCAGTATGGAATGATGCCATCTCTGTCCTTGTGGGTAGGTATCAAACCCTAATACACTCACCAGACGTAAGCATGGGAGCCTCTCATAGGCCCAAAATTGCCAACGTAAAGGCAAACATCTGATGTCAGTTAACACTCTTAACCTATACATGGTAAATGATAAGAGAAATACTTACCAGAAGAAATGGGTAAAATCATAACCAAGCCTCGGTCAATCCCTGTGAGCGCATACGCATGCCCCTGAGAAAATAAGCAAAGGTGTAGAAGCCCTAATCATACTCTCCTATACGGTCCATATGTCGCATGGCGCTAATCAAAGCGAACGACTCCGTAGAAGAGTTATCTGCTATGAAGCAGCCCCTAATGATCATCAGGAACAATCGCCGAAGAATGTGATCCCTAACTCTGAAATCAGCTGGTATGGGCTCACTCAATAGCCCACTCATAGCATCTACGCTTAAAGGACCCGTACTAACAGTCCTGCCCTTGAGCGCCTCCGCCGAAACTCCTAACAAGGATCTTACGGCAGTGGAGGTAATATCAGTCGTGCAAGGCACTAGCGCCCCTCAAAACTCCATACCTGTGACAAACCGCCAATCCATCAACGTCATCATCACCTCACAGTCCAGTAAATGGAGAGACTGAGTCTGGTGAAACCAGTGCTCAGACAATGCCCTGAGGTAACCCTAGGGACAACGGTGGGGAAGGATGGAAAAGAATGCTCCAAATCCCCAATCATGCACAATCGATCTATAGTAAGGATGCAGAGCCTGGTACATAGAGTGAATACTGAACTAGTTCCCTCGAGGCTGTGTAAAGCTGAGAGCCTACAAAATACAAATCGACATCAGAATCCTTTACTCCTTATCAATAGGAAAGAAGGAAGATTAAGATCTAAGCTTTATACCTCGTTGGCATACAAATACATCGAGGGATGTCTACTCAGATCACCTAGAAGCTCTGGGTTTACTACCTGAATACTCGGGAGGTCCCTACAGGGAACATGCGTAGCAGGAGCGGGGTCCACAACCGAATCATCCTCCTCCTTGTCCTCGACTTCTGGTACATCAACCCATACACGTATCATCACCTCCACCAATCGACGAGGCTGTCTAACAGAATGGGGTTGAGGCACTTCAGAAGCCCTCCTCCGTACACCAGAAGTGGTCCTGTGGGAACTACTCTGCTGATCCGGATTCATAATATCTGGACAACAAGTCTCTAAATCACCTCAAAAAGTGTGTGGTATCTTCTAAACTTGAGATTTCTTTTCAAAATGTATTTTATGACTACATGCATGCATGCATGCATTATTTTAACATACGTCTACAATAGAGTTAAATATGAATGACTACTCAATGCCTACATTTTGGAAAATTTTGCCATGGTTTCCTCTATAAATAGGACTATCCACATGCACATAGGCATGATAAGGTGGCCATTCAGTAGCACACATGCCCACAGTCATATAAATACTAATTACTAGGATTACTTTACTTTTTCACCTTTGCTCATTTGTCCTCAAATATGATAAGAAAAGGTGCCAATTTGACTGTTTCAAAAGTCAAATTTTTTCATATCATTATATTCAGAATGGTTTAATACTAACATTTACTATGTTAAATATTTTTTATCCAGTCATTTGAGCATACATGATCACTACTATGTGCTTAGATGCATTTCATGTGATAAGTCATTTTCTAACGGACAAAAACTGGAAAAAAGTACATGCATATGTTACCAGGACAGTGTAGAACACTTGTACGGTGACAAAATTTACAGAAAGACGTTCGAACTCAGCAGATCTGAAAAAGAGCTCTCAAATTTCCTTTGCGGTGCAACTTGAAAATGACTTATGAAAGCAACCTGCAGAATTTTAATATCCACGGTTGGCCGCAGGTCCATCTGCGACTGCAGCAGGTGTACCTGTGGCACCCCTACGTGGGTCCCATCCCTCCGGCTCGGTCCAGTTCGAGTTGCAAAGGAGTTCTCACAAGCTGAAAAGGCCAAATCAGGGATAAAAATGCTACGCGATTGAGCAGGATACCCTGAAATCCTGGTTTTTCTAGGCCCGACTGTGGCTTTCATATCATTTATTGGTATTCGCCCGAACACAGGGTATACTATACCGATGATCTAAGCCATTGTAGATTCCATTCAACAATATCGCATAGAGGTCCAATGCCGTCAATTCAGGGTCGTCACCCTAATCCTTCTAAGAGATCCCCGGCGGGGGTTACAACGCATGGTCATCTATCCACAAATAGATCCCCGACAGGGGTTATAATGCATGTTTCGCTGATACACACATCAGCGAGGATCAAATGGATCCCCGGCTGGGGTTACAACGCGTGGTCATCTGTCCATAAACAGATCCCCACATCAGCGATGATCCAAGAGATCCCCGACGGGGGCTACAATGCATATTTTCCGTTGATGTACATGTCAACGAAGGTCAAGCAACCTTGACGTCAGTTCAGCCATTGGCAGGTAAACCCAACATCGCATCGAAAATCATCCGATGAGTTCATCAGTTGATAGACACATCAACAAAGGTCAAGCAGCCTTGGAATTCATCTCCAGCAGAGAGTTCATCCATTGATATACACGTCAGCAGAGGATCAAATGGATCCCCGACGGGGGTTACAACGCGTGGTCAATCATTGATTCACACGTCAACGAAGGTCGGGTAGCCCTGACAACACATATTGTTGGCAGTAAATCCAACAGAACATTGATACGTCATGGTGATACAAACCAGGGAGGATCAACATCATCAGGGAGGATCGATGATGGAATATGTTATACACATCCTCAAACAGATAAAGTTTTATCCCCACAGATCTCTTGCACACGAGAGGCACATCTTTGAAGTAAAGTCCGTATCTAGGATTAAGGACTTTGGTGATAGCACCAACGTCAATATCCTAATAGGTTTGGATCACACATCCAAGCTTGTCGTCATTACCATCACCGGTAGAAGCAATGGGGAGACGGCAATCATCCCCAACATGTGGAAAATCAATCCATGTGCTTCATCCATGTGCATCATCCATATGCATCATACACTTGCATCATGTTGCTCCACATAGAATCATGTTTATCTGTTGCATTTCAAGTGTCTAGGATTCTTCATCCTATCCATGCCATTGCATTGCATAAATATGATAAAGAGGGACATCTGTAGACACTCAAAATTTTTTGCACACCTGTTACTGACATTGCAGGAGGGCAGATTCATCTTTCAGACTTAACCTTGGAAGACAGCTCATATCCAGTCCAGAAACTACCGAAAGTTCAGTCTCAACCCCAGAACACACACCGAGAGCATCAATTTTAACCCCAAAATAGACACTGGGAGTAACAATCTCAACCCCAGAATGCACACCGGGAGTAACAGTTCCAACCTCGACGATAACCCCAAGGCCTGCAGTTCCAATATCAAAAATTTCACCGGAGAAGACCGATTCATCCCAGAGATAACCTCGAGATATTTAGTCTTAGTCCCAACACTGGGTGTAGTAGATTCCAACCTTGGAGATAACCCAAGGAAGGCAGTTGCAGTTCCGGAGATAACCCCAAAAATGCTTATTTTAAATGCATGCAATCAGCTTCAACCTCGACGCTTACACCGAGGCACTCAGTACAAGACCTGGCAATAACACCAGGAAGACATGCATACCTCAGAGATGACACTAAGGACCTTCAACACTTGCAGCAGTCCAATATCAGAGATAACCCTGAGAAACATCTGCTTTATCAGCCCAAACTGGAGATTACCTCGGTGAGGGGAAAAAGTCATCATCTTGCCACCTTGACACCACATCACGCCGTCTCAATATTTTAGACATACATTTATACACAGCAATGTCCCACAAGAGCCAAGAAAAACCAATCTCGAGTGACTATTACGCAGAGTAACGGACATAATTTGAAGCTTGAAGATCGGAGGGCATCGTCCCATCTTCCTGACTTCGTACAACCTCTAATCCCATGTCATTGCGTAACTCTCGACAATGGTGGTCCAAAATAGGTCCTACATACCTCAGTCAGATGCCTGGATTGTAATTCTAAAAGTTTGAGCAGACATCACGTTGTACGCGTGCACGTACTTTGAGACGACAGGACCCGAGAAGCCCGGGGCTCCCCGGGCAGCCGCAGGTACACCTGCAGCTCCCCCCTCTATAAATAAAGGGCTTGGAGTGGCCATTTTGTAAGAAAAAAAGGCGAGAAAGCCCTATCCAATTTGCTCTGTACACACCCTAAACTGAGTGCTTTCTCATTTTGAACACTTGTAAGCTCATATATAGCTATTTTTTACTGGCAGGAGCCGAGTGTTCATGTAAGACCCCAAATTTTATAAAATAAAAGTATTCAATTTTTCTTATAATTAATATTCAGTAAATGGTTAAATTGATAAAAGGTAAATGGTTAAATTGATAAAAGGTTAAAGTTAAGGGTGATATATGTAAATATTTTAAATAAGCAAGTGGTTATAAAATACTCATTGTTGTCGGGAAATATTCGTTTGGTTGTGAAATATTCTTACTGTCGGGGAATGTTCGTACGACTGCGCAGCTATTTGTGGGCCCCATAACAAAATATTTATCAGATGAAGATAACGACAAGTTTAAGTTTTGATAAATAACGGCGTAGTTGTTACCGTTAACACTGTTGGAATACCCGGTGGTTAAAATACAGTAATACGCGTCGTTGCACAGTAGCACACGGTATTGCACAATATTTTTGAATTATTGATCCTTACGTAAGAAGGCACTACTCAATTATTGTTATAGTAATTACTGTTCAATATTTTATTTTATTGATTCAATAATTGCTACGTTGATGTTTTATATTATTGTTATTTCAATAATTGTCACTACACAGTATCTCCATTATCAGATCAATAATTCATATTATTTGAATAATATTGTTAGATAGCATTATCAGCAATGTCTAAGGAAGTTTTGTCTAAGGAGAGGTTTGGTCACCTAATTGCCAGTAAGGAGAAATTCTTATCGAAAAGCCTCCTCTTTCCTGAGAACGACCTGGTTGTCATAATTCTAACTCTTTAATATTATTTGTGAATAATTAATTATTGATTTATATGATAAAGAAATTTTTAGTTTATGCGGATATAAATGAAGGAATTAATATTAAGGATCTTTATCAGTATTTGTTTAAATGAAGAACGAAATTTGGATATTTTCAAAAAATTAGTTTATTACTCGATTTTGTAAAATCCATAACTCTTTGTGTATAATGAGTTAGGAGATGAGCCATATATCAAAAGAAAGCCCTGGAGGTAAGCTAAGCGCAGGAATTTGAATCACCAAAAAATTCTTTGTGGATTTTTTGTGGTGACTGTTTGAGTAAAACTGGTACGAGGGACTTATAGTCCGAAAATCAAATCAGTGTTCTTAAATCTCTATTGCGTGAGTTATAATTTTAATCTGATCGTTAGATCATTGTGATTTTTGGATATGTTATACATATATAAGTTGAGTATATGTCCACAAATTTTAAACCGTTAAAAATTAACGTATGATTTGTTATGAATTTTAAGAGGTATTGAAAATCGTCCGTATGTGGATTTCGATCATTTTTCGTTTGGAATTTGGAAAAACTTAAAGCTACCAAGTTGTAGAGAATTTAATTTCATATGGAATGGACATAAATTTCGTATTTTTCTGATAAAATGGGCTATTTATTATGAATTATTGAAGTTTCAAAAATTAAATATTTTTATTAAAATTATGGGTGGGACCCACTTTTATTTTTTTGGAAAACATGTGGGTTGCAAATTTTTTCCAAAATGGCTTCCTTAGCTTTTCAACAAAGGAGGTGTGTAGAAGATAAGAAAAAAAATATATTATTTTATTAATTTAGTCTCCTTTGGCGTTCTAGCATTTTTCTATAAATAGGGTGCTTAGTTAGAATTGAAAATCACACCAGAAATAAGTTTTCTCTTTGTATCTATATTATCAAGCGTATTTTGTGACTATTTTGATATTTTGAGAGTTGCTATTCAGTGCAAGTTTCCTTCGAAATTACATTTAAAATTTCAGCCAGAAGTACTATTCTTTTGAAGTAAGGGATAAGGGATGTTATTTTCTTCATAATGTTCTTATTCTTTCAATATCATTATACTGAAATATTGGTATGGATTTTATTGTGGAATTTTTACCTTTTTCATGTCGGGGTTACTATTAACGTATATGACACTATTCACGTATACGACACTATTCATGTATATGGCACTATTTACGTATATGACATTATTTACGTATACGGTACTATATATGAGCACAGAGTACTATTCACGAGTTACTATTCACGTGTTACTATTCATGAGTTACTATTCACGAGTTACTATTCACGGGTACTATTCACGACAAAATTTGTTTCTTTTCTGACCAAATTATCATTGATTTATGAATCTTACTCTTGAAATTAAATGTAGTTGTTGATCATATTATTTTTATTACCATATATAATATTTTTATAATCCCGGTGATGAAATTTCTCTTTGACTTTATTGTATAGATGGGTAGATTATTGGTATGATCGTGACTATGAGTTCTCTTTGGCCAGTAGTGCAAAGTTGAATTGTTGACTGGTATGATCATGACCATTGAATTTATAATTGAATATCTTTAGCTTAAGTGCAAAGGTGAATTGATCAACATGGTTATAATTATTATTTATATAAATTCTGAAATAATTATATAATTCTTTGAGATATTAATATCTTTGGCCTGTAGTGCAAAGATGATCTGTTTTTGAATATCTTTAGCCTGTAGTGCAAAGATGATATGTTTTTGAATATCTTTGGCCTGTAGTGCAAAGATGATCTGTTGTTGAATATCTTTGGCCAGTAGTGCAAAGATGAATTGTTGACGAATATCTTTGGCCCATAGTGCAGAGATGAATTTATTTGTATGATTATGAACAGGAACTGTGATTTAGTATAACCATGATCATTGATGTTTTAGGTAAAGACAGGTGATGAAAATTATCTTCGTCCTGGATGAGAAGAGGAATTTAGAATCACAATTATGATTAAGAGTTATTCATATGATTGTGGACTAGAACTGTTGATTGATGTTACAGGGATAAAAAATTGTTGGTGGACTTTTAACATGGAGAAAATAATAGACTTTATGGTCTATTTGACTCTTCTAATGGATTGTTCGTTCCGCTGCAACTATGGTTGAAAAGTTTTATCATCTACCATATGTTCTAAATCTCTGATTCATTACTGACGAAGGCTTTTGATAATTTAATTATCTTTAGTCATGATATTCTTTACTGGGCAAGTTGTGCTCACCCTTTTACTTCACAATTCCTTTCAGGTAATAAGAGTGTAGCTGAGTCGAGCGGGGGTAACAGGGGAATAGAACGGTGGTCTCTAGCTGTGGAGGTTCTCCATAAACAGTATGGAAATAATTTTATTGAGAACTTTAGAATAGTGTGTTGTATTTTATACATCATTTACTAGTTATATTTGGTGAATCAAATAGGGGGAGGTGAACTCAACGTTGAAAATGTGTTTTGCCACTATCATACAAGATGTCTAATGACCTACGGCTTCGTGTTATCATAAGACAGGGTTGTGCACATTCACTTGTTGAGTATATCTACTAGCACTACCTTTATAATCTTGGAGTTTGGATGAAATATAATTCTCAATTAGAGACAATGGAGATAGTTATATGTCAAAAGAAGACTCACCATTGGAAAGAATATGATAGCAATCTTCTCGTTTTTTTTGGGGTCTATTGGGTCAACCAAGGATAATTCTCTAGTCATATGATATTTATTATAACTTAGATGCATGGTCTCTCATGTACGAAGATTTTCTTGAGCATTTTCTAAAGATTTTAAATTCTAAAACAGTTATTGACTGTACTTTTATGTAAGGTGCCATTGTGACGTGCTATCCAAGGTTGGGATGAGAGTCATAGTTTATATATATTTGTATCAAAACTCACAACATATGTGTTATCGTATTTTGCACGACAAATGTAATAATGATGTTGTAGTTAATTTTTGTACCATGTATTTGGCGACTCAAAATGGGTTGGGTGATGTATACCTATTTTGGGGTTGTCACAGTTGGTATCAGAGCTTAGGGATATGGTCTCTGGCGGAGATTGGGGAATAGAATTAGCAGGGGAGAGATGAGTAAATCCTTCGCTAGTGTGTGTCCTACCTAAGCTTATTTATTGGTTGGTCATAATATAAGGATATTATGTGATATATTAATTTGTTTAATTAACCCTTGTTTTATGGCAGTATTTAAGAATGGCAGCTGAGAATGTTCATAATGGAGTGAATGAGATCGTGGAGACACCTCTAATCACCAACCAGAATAATGTGATGTCAGGCGAAGAAGAAATTAGAGATATTCTTGTGGTGAGGGAAGAATTAATAGTTACACCCGAGCTAGTCGCAGAGGTAGCAGCTGAGAGTGAGGAAGAAGAGGAACCTGAGGAGAATTTATTAGAAGAATTTTTTGATCGAAATGTAGAACTGCAAGATCGTATTCGTGAGTTAGAAGAACAGGTTGAAGAACGACAGGCGGTCGTGGAGCAAAGGAATGAAACAATTCAAAATTGTATTACCCGATATGTGATGCTTGAATAGAAGCACTCTTTGGCAGAGTGTAATATATTAAAGCTGGAATCTGAGAATTCAAATATCAAGGATTAGCTGAAAAAAGAAACAACTGAACGAGTAAGAATGAAGGAGGCATGAGTAACAGCCGCACGACGTATTGATATTGTAGAAAGAGATGTCCGATTCAAAAAGGCTAAAATGGATGATGTGTATTTCTCTTTTTGGACAGCAATTGGGAGATCCCAACATCGAGTTTTGAATTACCCTGTATAGAGCGGTCAACCTCAATTCGATATGGATCAAAAATTGATGATTCAGATTGTGACGCCCCCAAAATAGGTATACATCACCCATCTTGAGTCGCCAAATACATGGTACAAATTTCAAATACAACTTAATAATACAATTGTCGTGTAAAATACGATAAAACATAAACTGAGAGTTTTAAAATGAATATTGTCTTCTAGACAGTATTCAACTCAAATGGTGTCCTCAATATAATTATTATCACACTATTTCATAGAATAGTGAGGACTACTAATTCTATCATCTGGACCGTCACTCGGATTATGATTATACTTAGTCAAATTACCACACTTATAATCACATAATATTACATTTCACGAACAGTAAGCTAACTATGCATTCAATAATTCAATCCACATGTAAATCCGTTATTGACATGTTAAGAATCTATTTTACGTCTCATTATACGTCTAACATATTTTTATGTTCAATAGATTAGGTTATTATTACAGTCCCTAAAAATCAAACCACTAAAATGTTCATTCTTGGACAAACTGCAGAGTGGCGCTGCGGCGCCACCATTAAGCTTGTGGTTGGTGTTGCGGTGCGGCCCGCGCTGCGGCCTGTACAATGGCGCTGCGGTGTGGCTCGCGTAGCGGCGCGGCGAACCAGAATCGGAACTTGCAGTTCACGAAAAATGAAGAACATGCCAATTTCTACCAATTTCTTAATTCATTCATGAAATTAGACATACCCAGACATTATAATATACACATAACTACTACCCAACTCTTCTGGCATGTTTTTAACACGTTAAAACACATAATTTACAGAATCAAAACATGTAATTTTACTGTTCTTGATGTTCTTGAAAGTTTTGAACACAAAACATAAAAATTAGCACTACGGGTTCGTTATAACACCGAATCTGTCCATTCGAATTTTATCTTCTTCGTTTTAACATACATAATTACATACAAGTGTAAAATTTATGATACAACATATGATTAACGCATAAATTTCGTACGTAAGGGCCATATTTTCACTTTTATAGTCTGTAACTTTTAAAATAATCCAATTACTATATATTGTATGGATTTAATGCTTTAAAAACATATAAGGATGGTAGGTAACATGTTATTATAACATATTATCATAAACAAACACATAATTGCTATCCTTTTTAATTACAGAGACTTTAACAGAACTTGAAAACCATTTTCATAAAAATATAAACAACGTAATTTGAAATTGGGTTAAAGGGATTACCTAGAGTGTAGAGTATAGATTAATAGGGATGAATCCTTTCTCATTTACTTCTTCAATCAAACAACTCTCAATTTTCCTCAACAAATTCTAAATTTCTTTCTGTAACTTGTTTTTCTTATTTCTAGACTTAGAAAATAAAGGAGGAAGACGTACATAATAAAGAAAACGGACGCAGTTGTGGTCAGTTAACTCAATCATGGGTTAACTGCTTCCAACTTCCCATAGGGCTCCGTTTGGCTAACTTTAAATGGCTCAAATCCATTTAATTTAATAAATCTTTTATCTTATAGTTTAATAGTGTCACACCCCTTTATAAAATAAATCAATTATCTTATTTACTTTAATTTAAATAAAATATGATAATTTCTCATTAATTCACATAGTCACATAATTAATTTTCTCATTTATTAATTATGTCAAATTATTATTTTTCTCATTAATTATTAATTTAATTAAAATAATATTAGGCTTATTAAATATTTTTTTAATTAAATAAACTCGCATAATTACATATTTTGAATAATCAAAATTCTCCACATTAATTTAATAAATATAACACATATAATTAAATTAATCTACCACAATTTCATCAATTAATTATTTAATCTAATAATTAAATCTTCCAAAAATATTTATTTAATTCAATAAATATTTAAATAAAACTACAAAAATCTTTTTCGTCACATCTTTCCCCCCTTAAAATGATTTTGTCCTCAAAATTACGACTCAATCAAATTGTCCCGTTACATTCTCCTCCCTTACAAAGATTCTGTCTCAAGAGTTGCTTACACATAATTTAAGTAAACAAATAAGGGTAATTCTTCATCATATGCTCTTCGAGTTTCCACGTTGCTTCTTCAGCGTTGTGGTTCCTCCAAATTACCTTAACAGAAGGTATTACTTTATTTTTGAGAACTTATTCTTTCCTGTCGACAATTTGAACATGAATTTCTTCATAGGATAAGTCTTTCTCAAAATGAAGGGGTTCATATTCAATCACGTGCTTATAATCGGGTTTGTAGGGTCATAAAACTAAAACATGGAAAACGTTGTGGACATTTTCGAGTGTTGGAGGTAAGGCTACCTCATACGCAACTTCTCCGATTCTTCGCAGTACCTCAAAGGGTCCAATGAATCTTAGGCTTAATTTTTCTTTCTTTCCGAACCTGATCTTTCCCTTCTAGGGCGAGACTTTCAAAAATACATAACTACCCGATTCAAACTCAACATTTTTACGGTGTGGGTCGGCGTATTTCTTCTGCCTATCTTGAGCTACTATCAGTATTGTTCGGATCACTTTGATTATTTCTGCTGTCTGCTGTACCAATTCTGGGCCTAGTAATTATCTTTCGCCAACTTCATCCCAGTATAGCGGAGTTCTGCACTTTCTATCGTATAATGCTTCATAAGGCTGCATGCCATTACTAGCGTGGTAACTATTGTTGTAGCCGAACTCTACGAGCGGTAGGTGATCATCCCAATTTCCTTTAAAGTCCATTATACAAGCTCTTAACACATCTTCTAATATCTGAATCGTTATTTCACTCTGTCCTTCTGTCTGAGGGTGATAAGCCGTACTCATTCTCAACTGTGTACCCATGCATTCCTGCAGACATTTCTAGAAGTTTGATGTAAAACGCGAATCCCTATCAGAAACAATTGACATCGGAACTCCGTGCCTTGAAACAATCTCTTTCACATATAACCTTGCCAACTGATCTAAGTTGAATCAGATTTTGATCGGAAGGAAGTGTGCGGATTTCATCAATCGGTCAACGATGACCCATACTGCGTCATAGCCTTTCTGAGTTGTCAGAAGGCCAACCATGAAGTCCATCGTAATATGTTCCCATTTCCATTCTGGGATCTCCAACGGTTGTAGCAACCCACTCGGCCTCTGATGTTCTGCTTTCACTTTCGGATAGGTTAGACACTTGGCAACACACTCTACAACATCTCGTTTCAAATTTGGCCACCAAAAATATTGTCGAAGATCTTGGTACATCTTGGTACTACCAGGGTGGATCGAATATCGTGAGCTATGAGCCTCGCTCAAAATGTTTTCCTTAATCTCTGGTACTGGCGGTACCTAAATTCTATTCTCAAATCTCAGTAATCCTTCCTTATCAATCTTGAATATCGGTTCGGTTCCTTTGGATATCTTCTTTTTCACCTTTTCACATTCTTCATCCTGAAGTCGAGCCTCCTTAATTTTATCCAGTAGGGTTGTACCAGATTGCATCTGAAACAGCTTCTCGTCAATCTCCATAGGATACTTCACTTCCAACTCTAGTTTCTCCATTTCTGAAATTAGCTCCTCCTGAGCGGTTAACGTCATCAATTTCTCTCGACCCTTTCTACTTAAGGCATCGGCAACCACAGTTGCCTTATCCGGATGGTATAAAATCTCACAATCATAGTTCTTAATTAACTCCAACCACCTTCTTTGGTGCATATTCAAGTCCTTCTGTGTAAAAATATATTTCAGACTCTTGTGATCTGTATATATTTCACACTTCTCCCTGTAGAGATAGTGCCTCCAGATTTTTAAAGCAAAAACCACTGCAACTAACTCCAAGTCGTGGGTTTGATACCCTTTCTCATACTCCTTCAATTGTCGTGATGCATACGCAATGACTCTGCCATTTTGCATAAGCACACAACCAAGTTCTTTATGCGACACATCACTATAAAAAACAAAATTTCCTATATCGTCCGGAAGAGATAACACAAGTGCCGTACTCAACCTCTTCTTAAGTTCTTGAAAGATTTCCTCACACTTCTCCGTCCAAACAAATTTTACAGCTTTTCGAGTCAAATTCGTTAACGAAGTTGCGATATTGTAAAAGTCTTAAATTAATCTTCTGTAATATCCTGCCAATCCAAGAAAACTTCATACTTCTGACGGCGTTCTCGGCTGATCCAAGTTTATCACGACTTCAACTTTGGATGGATCTACCAAAATTCCGTCTTTATCGATCACATGTTCAGGAAATTGTACCCGCTCGATCCAAAATTTGCATTGCAAAAACATATCATACAACTTCTCCCTTCTCAACGCCTCTAATGTTACCTTCAAATGCTCTTCATGTTCTTCCTTAGTTTTTGAATATACCAAAATATCATCTATAAATACCACTACGAATTTTTCCAAAAATGGCTTGAACACTCCATTCATTAAGCCCATAAATGCTGCAGGAGCATTCGTTAGACCAAATGACATTACCAAAAATTTGGAGTGACCATATCGTGTTCTAAACGCTGTCTTCGGTACATCCTCTGGCCTCACCTTCAGTTGATGATAACCACTCCTCAAGTCTATCTTTGAAAAGTATCCTTCTCCCTTCAATTGAGCAAACAGGTCGTCGATCCTCGGTAATGGATATCTATTCTTAATCGTGACCTTATTTAGTTCTCTATAGTCGATGTATAGCCGCATCGTTTCGTCCTTCTTCTTCACAAATAACATCGGTGCTCCCCACGGTGATACGCTCAGTTGAATGTACTTCTTGTCCAGTAATTCTTGTAGTTGTACCATCAATTCCTTCATCTGTACTGGTGCCATTCGATACGTTGCCTTCGATATTGGAGCCGATCCTGGTGCCAAATCGATCACAAATTCAACCTCTCTATCTGGCGGAAGTCCTAGCAAATCGTCCAGAAATAATTCTGCGAAGTCCCTCACTACCGGTATCTCCTCTACTTTCAGACTCTCTTTACAACTATCGACTATGTAAGCTAAATATCCTACACAGCCTTGCCTTAACAACTTTCTGGCCTGCATCATCGTCAGACAACTCGTTTGTCTAGGCGACTTGCTACCATAAAACACAACCTTTCACGGGGTCATAAGTTTAATATGCTTATTCTGGCAATCAATTACGGCTCTGTAATTGAATAACCAATCCATACCCAAGATAACGTCAAATTCTCCAAGTCGAATAGGGGTAAGATCTACATTCATGATATTACCCATAATATCCACTCTACAGTTCTTATGTATGTATTTAACAGAGATTATTTCTCTATTCTCAATTTCTATGTTCATGGGGTGTTCTAACTCATCCTTAGGCAATTCTAAGTTCTTAGCAAAGTCATCAGATATAAATAAACAAGTAGCATCCGAATCAAATAATACATAAGCATTAATTTTATTGATCAGAATGATACCTGACACCACATCACGAGACTGTATAGCATCCTACACTGTCATGTTGAATGTCCTGGTGGTCGGTCTGTTGGTTGCGGTTGGTCTTGTAATAGTCAGAGTGCTTCCACCGATGTTTCCCCTATTCCCTCCTGATCCTGCCTGTGACGCCCCCAAAATAGGTATACATCACCCATCTTGGATTGTCAAATACATGGTACATAAATCAAATACAAACTTCTTGTAGACACTCGATCTATATCCATATCCATGCCGGATACTACCGGAAGTTCAGCATCAATCTCGGATCGCAATCTGGGAGTAACAATTCTAATCTCGGAGATAACCCCGAGGCATGCAGATCAATATCGGAACACACACCGGAGAAGACCGATTAATCTCGGAGATAACCCCGAGGTATCCAGTCTCAGTCCCAACCATGGGAATAGCCACCAACCTTGGTGATAACCCCAAGGAATGTAATTTCGGCAATAACCCCGAAAATGTTTGTTACAAATGCAACTAGCTTCAATCTCGGCGCTCACAACGAGATACACTGTACCAGCCCGGCGATAACTTCGGGAAGACAGGCGCACCTCAAAGATGACAATGAGGACCTTCAACAAATTACAGCAGTCCAATCTCAGCAAAGCTGAGCAATGTCTGCTTTATCAGCCCAATCCGGCGATAACACCAGTGAGGGACAACATCGTCATCTGACCAACACGATGCCACGCCACGTTGTGTCAACGTCTCTACGTAACAGTGTCCCACGAGACTGACCAATCCCGAGTGACTATTGTGCGGGATAACAGATAAAAGTTGAAGCTTGAAGACCGGAGGGCACCATCCCATCTTCAATGACTTCGCACAAACTCTAATCCCATGCCACCGTACAACTCTCGACAACGGCTATCCAAAATAGGTCTTGTATACCTAAAACAGATGCCTAAATTGCACTTCTGAAAGTCCGAGTGGACATTATAGTGCTTGCGTGCACGTACTTCGAGACAGCCCGAGCCGAAAAACCTGGGCCAACCCGGGTTGCCTCTGGTACACCTACGGCTCCACCCTCTATAAATAGAGGGCTTGGGATGGCCATTTTAAAGGAGGAGACAACGAGGAAGCCCTGCCCAATTTGCTCTGCACTCATCCCATGTAGTGTACTTTCCCCTTTCAAACACTTGTGAGCTCATATATAGCCATTTTGTACCTACAAAAGTCTGTTTTTACCCACTCTAAAGATATAGAAGTCTTCTTCGGCAGCCCACTGTAAGCCTTCTCACACACTTTAGAGTCCTTCACTTCATCTTTGCACACACCTTTTTACACGTTGAGAGTCGTGTTGCTTGCTTTTGCCCGGAATTCGGTCCGTGGTTTCATTCTAGTCTGTATATATATATATTATATATATATATATATATATATATATATATATATATATATATATATATATTATCTGTGGTCGAACTCTGTTCGATGAGCATGGATTTTACATCTGGAGCGTTTACTTGCTTTAATATATATATATACTTATATATGTTATCTGTGGTCGAACTCTGTTCAATGAGCCTGGATTTTACATCCGGAGCGTTTACGTGCTTTAATATATATATACTTATATATATTAACTATGGTCGAACTCTGTTCGATGAGCCTGGGTTTTACATCCGGTGCGTTTATTCGCTTATATATATATATATATATATATATATATATAAATTTTGTCATGCCTGAAGTTCACTTCCTGGCAGTTGATTGCTTTGTACATCTTTCTTTACGTTTTGTCCCGCCTGGAGTTCCCTCCGTGGCGGTTGATAGCTTTTAACATCTTTATTTACATTTAAGATCCCCCATGGAGGTGCTTCGTGGTTGGTGATTACGTTTGTATATATATATTTACAGCTTTTATATGTATATACCTGCTTACTGCTATCATACAAATTGCGGTATTCTGTGCGCCTAGAAATCATGTGATCATAGATTCAAGCCATTGGATCTAGATTCGATTCCCGTGATGGACATTTTTAGCCGTAAGCAGCTTGTAAATTATATATGTGATGTTTGGATTTCCTCAGATGGTTTTCATACCCACGAGGAATTCAGCACCTTTTTGTACATTATTTTCATACGGATGCTTCGCATCTGTCAAATAAAATCAATCTAGCAGAGCACTTAATAAAATGGGAGTGTAAAAGGTCTCAATTACTATTGAGCATCATGGTTTGAAAAACCTCTTTTATAAAACATCACTGCCATATTTTGCTTAAAATTTAATTTTTACATAAAATTCAAACCCTGTGTATATAGGTGCGAACGAGGCCTCGCACTACTTCTAAATAACTGCACATTGACCCATACACATATATTTAGATAACAGTTTCTTGAAAATAGGCGGTCACCGTGGTAACACGAATGTCGGGGGGTGCCTAACACCTTCCCTATGCATAACCAAGTCCCCGGACCCTAACGAATCTCGGTTTCACCGACCCGTTTAGCAGTGTCATATCACTGGGTCAATGTGCAAACCTTTTCTCGGTTGTGGTGGTACAACCATTTAAAAAACCAACTGGCGACTCTTATAGTCCAATCGTCGACATTATACATGTCAAACCTTTTTCACTTGTTTTTTCAAACAAATCTCACCTAAAATGAGAACACCAAAGAACAAGTAACGGAAAGAGACAATTAAAAATCCCGACGTCGACAGGTGGCGACTCTGCTGGGGATCCAGTAAGAGGACGTAAGCCGATATTACAATTTTTTCAAAATTGTTAGCTGCTTGTGTGTGGATGTTGCATTTACATTTTATAATGAATGTGTATGAATGCATTTCCTTACTTAGTGCTTCGCACTATAAACTGCTTGTGATATTCACATGTCATCATTCTCATACGGTAAGACGCAATGTATGTGAATGTATGTTGTGTGGTCCCTCCACCAGGAGGCTATCCCAGCAGTGTTTGATTACTGGACTCGTGAGAAGACTAATTCTCCGAGGCTCAGGAAAGGCACCACCCGAATTCGCTCCAGTTGAAAGACCGGATTAACTTCCCGTCAAGTAGATTGTGATAATTTTGGAACCTTCATGCCAAAAACCCGCGAGAGTAACCTAAGATAGGTCAGCCTTTGATAAACGCAAAATGGAGGAAAGTCTATTCATGCTCTCATTTCAATTACTTGTAATTATCTTCCATATCTATCTCCATGTAATGAGAAATATGAAGAAATGTGTACACATACATGCTACAAACCGCTGACATCCGTTTTACAGGATAAAATTCCTAAACTAGACACATCGCATAGCATGTTATTATCCACCTTAAAGACTAAACTATGCAATTCTTTTGCAGGGAATCAATCGGACCTACCACCCGTTCAAAGTCCAAAAAGGCAACATGCCTACAGTCAATCATGTCATCATCCGACTAGACCGAACTTAATCCAGTTTCTCGCAAAGAATTCGACGGATTAAGCAAACAGATTACAGATTTGGTTGTTCTACTAAAAGAATTACACCAGTCTACGCAAGGTCAGAAACTATCAGTACATGATGAATCCTCAACATAAGGAGGAACCCAGGTCATTACAATACCTAAACTGCAGTTGGATCCGACCAACAAAACTCATGATGCTGCCCATCCCACTGGAGACCCAGACACTGGTGACATCAAAAAGAAAGTCCTCCAAATAGAAGAGACCCTTCTCACTATCAAAGAAATTGGAACACACGGGAGTGTTTCATATGCCGATTTGTGTATTTTCCCTGGTATTCATAATCCAGAAAAGTTTAAGACTCCTGATTTTGAAAAATATGACGGGTTAGGAGATCCTTACACACATCTAAAGGTATTTATTGGAGAACTGGGATCTTATGCAGAGGATGAAAAACTCAGAATGCAACTGTTCCAAAAAAGTCTAACTGGAGAAGCCCGTTCGTGGTACATAAGATTAGACAATTCAAAGATCCATAGTTGGGAAGAGCTAGCACACGCTTTCCTCACCCAATAAAACTTTTAATTTCAAATGGCTCCTGATCGGTATCAAATTACCAAGATCAAGAAACAGACTAATGAATCTTTCAGAGAGTATGCTCAGAGGTGGAGATGCCTGGCTGCCCAAGTTAGTCCTTCCATGACAGAATTAGAGATGGTCATGACTTTCATAGACATACAAGAAGCACCTTTCTATGAAAGAGTTTTAGCCGGCATCGGCAAACCATTTTCTGAATGGTCAAACATGGGGAGATGGCTGAAATGGGATTGAAATCCGGAAAGATTCAAAACCTAGCTGCACTTAAAGTTGTTGCTGATCACATCCAATCTGGAAATTATGGGAACAACCTCCGGAGGGTCCATAAAAAGAAAGAAGAGGATGTTTCCCTGATACTATATGGTCAAAAAGGCAGTCAAAACATACCTATCCAGAGGAGAAATTACACTCCCTTTCAAGCACAGTCTTCAAACCCTCCAGTACCAAAAGGTGGAGAAGTCAAACGACCTCGAGTATTCACACCCTTAGGGGACACCCTCGAGAACATTCTTAATCTTCTAACAACACATAAGAAAATCACGCATCTTCTTCCACTAGCCAGCCCTAATGGACGGGGTTTTAATGCTGCTCGGAAATGTGCTTCTCATGCCGGGGCACCTGGATATGATACTCAGGATTGTTGGGCCTTGAAACATAAAATTCTAGACCTGATAGACAACAGTGAAATCGTGGTCACCAAACCCGATCAGCCTCACGTTCAAGACAACCCTCTTCCTCAACACAAGGAAGAATAGGTCAACATGATCAATTGGAGCAGCGGATAGAGTTTCAATTTTAGCTATGAATCCTCCCAGACCCCCAAAGATGGTGATGACAGATAGGATTATGCTAAGTTCTAATTCACAATGGAACGAAAGATGAAAGCTCTCTGTAAACAAATTGAGCAATTGGCGGAACTGGTGACTTATCAGCATCAAGTGACTCGTCAGCTAATCAGCCAGGAGCATGCCAGTCTCCTACCTATTGTCATGAATATTCCCTCTTCACTTTCAGAAAATGAAATGCTGGAAGATAAAGTGACGAAGAGAGCAAATGCTAAGGCCCGTCGGGATTTTGCCAACAAAAGAGAATTCACATATTTGGGCCAACCTATGGACGATATCCTTCATATGTTAATCAATGAAGGAAGGATTAGTTCCCTTCTACCTCCAATCAACCCCCGTTAAGGACGATACAACTCTGAGGGAGTATGTCAATATCATTCTCAATCTCGCGGTCATAGCACAAAAGAATGTTGGGCACTCCGCCGCCTTATTCAAAATTTAATCGACAGTGGGGTACTGCGTCTGGCAGATAACGACACTGTGTTACGGGTAAGTGAGGATTCGTGTCCTACTAAGTGGAAGAGTGTAGTAGCAGTCATATCCGCTGAAAATGATAGGGTTAACAAATCACTTGTCATGCTAGTCATTCAACTCAAGGGAATCAATAATCCTTTGAAAGTGGCCGCTCCCGAGCCAATCAACTTGCCGTGCAGAGCACAATATGCTATTGTTAGCTTGTGCGCAGTTCCATGGAATTATAGAGAAGGTGAAGGATCCACCTCGCATATAACTATTGCAGTGTCGAAGGAAAATCCACTGTATCTTCCCCAACGGGTAATGAAGCCTGTCATCAAGTCTAAGGGGAAAGTACCCATTGAGAAGATTGAAAATTTCCTCCGCACTATGGGTCATAACGAAGCCAAGGTGGTTTTAAGCTTGAAAGAAGCTCCACAAAAGATATCAATCTTGGACTTGGTCCTGACTTCCGAGAATCACCGGAAGGTATTGTTAAAGGTTTTAGAAGAAGCCTATCTACCGACATCAGTTGATATGGAAAAGTTTCAACATCTGGTTAATCACATTTTCAACAACAATGTGATATCCTTCACTGATGATGACATACCGCCCGAAGGGACCGATCATTACAAACCGTTGCACATTGCGGTCTTGTCCTCCGGATATATGGTGGCTGGAGTTTTAATAGATGGAGGTTCCTCTCTGAATATCTGCCCATACGCTACCTTGGTGAAGATGAATATCAATTCCAATCGAATTCAGAGCAGCCATGCCATCATCAAAGCTTTTGACGGAGCCCGCCGTAACTAGGTCGGAGTAGTTGAGCTGCCAATTGAGATTAGTCCTCATACATTCTGCGTATCCTTCCATGTGCTCAAGATAGATTCGGGATACAACCTACTCTTGGGACGACCATGGATTCACATGGCAGGGGCAGTCCCCTCCACTCTTCACCAACAGTTAAAATACATCATCAACAATAGCCTGGTCACAGTCAACGCTGAACCGGAGATTCCTCAACATGAGGACATGCCACTCATCAATGCCAATAAGGATGTTGAGCCAATTAGTTTTCATGCTTTGGAAATAAGCAATACCCAATACCATGCTATTGGAACGCCACTGCCCGAACCCTAGATTTCTGTCGAGGTAATGTCGGCCACATAAGAAATGATGTCGTTGGGTCATAAACCGGGACAAGGGTTGGGTAAAGACTTCCAGGGTATCAAGTACCCTATTCGCTTAACCAAGCAAATTGGGATAGCTGGACTAGGCTATTATGCCAGCTCTAGTCACAGGAATCCTCATAAGCATCAGCAGATTCCTTCAGCTTCGACCATGCGGCGTTTAGCTTCGCCTTCAAGCTCCGAGTCCGTACAACCTCCTGTAAAGGTGCCAGCCAATATAATGGCAATCTTATTTCCCAAGTCAGTACCCGGTAAAGGAGAAAGAAATCTTTGTTCCAGATCCTGCAGTGGAGGAAGCAAAACGAAGAATCAAGCAAGACGTCATGTGGATGATGTCCGGCATACGCATCATCGTTCATAATGAGCATACCAACAAATACACCCCAGACGATGATTGCCCAGATGTAATGGCTATCATTTGGGACAGGGAAGATGATGATAATCCCTCTATCACTGCGGTTTACCCAGAATTTGCTCTTGCCAATTGGAACATCATTCCTTGCATTGGTCGTCAAGGGTAAAGCGGGTGGAAACTCTTTTTGCCCTGTAGATATAATAACTGCTTACTTTTCTGTACAATATTAGTGGTTTATTTTGCCAGTATATGCTAACACTGTGTATGATCAACACATTTCATATATACTAAGTGAAAGCATATTTTGTTTCAGGACTCTGAATTTAGATGTGTCTGTGCTTGCTGATACGGTGCCTCTTCTCCACAAGGATTGTACCTTTGATGTAGGGATGAATTCAGCCTTGGTGGATATACAGGATGACATTGAGGTGCCTCCAAAAATTCAATAATGGGTCAAAGACAAACCCATACCCAATCTTGATCAAACCACTCCTTTCAATCTCGGAACCTTAGAAAACCCTAAGTTAATCCAGATTGGTTCAGACCTTACCCCAAACTTACTAAATGACATGGTTACGCTATTAACCCAATTCTAGGATGTGTTTGCATGGTCTCATGAGGATATGGTGGGTTTGTCCACTGACATTGTCCTTCATCGCATTCCCAATAAAGAGGGATTTAAGCCAGTCAAGCAAAAGCTCCGGCGATTGAAACCTGAATGGAGTTTAAAGGTGAAAGAAGAAATTGTGAAACAGTTTCAAGATGGCATCATAATGGTGTCTACATATCCTGAGTGGATATCCAATATCGTGCCCGTACCTAAACCTGGAGGGAAGGTGCGAGTTTGCGTGGATTACCGGGACTTGAACAAAGCTTGCTTAAAAGATAGCTTTCCCGTGCCATTTATCCACATTCTCATTGACAATACTGCGCAATACGACATATACTCCTTTGCAGATTGCTTTGCGGGGTATCATCAGATCATGGTTGCCAAGGAAGATCGTGAAAAAACTACTTTCATCACTCATTGGGAAACTTTCTGCTATAGACGGTTGTCATTCGGCCTCATCAATGATGGAGCTACCTATCAATGAGCTATGATGGCTCTTTTCCACGACTTAATGCATAAAGAGATCAAAATCTACGTGGATGACGTTATTGACAAATCCCGGAAGGAGGATGACCATATAGACCATCTCAGGAAATTGTTCAACAGGTTGCGTAAGTACAACTTGAAGTTAAATCCAGCTAAGTGCGCCTTTGGCGTTAAATCAGGCTAGTTGCTAGGATTTCTAGTCAACCACAAAGGGATATAGCTGGATCCTGCCAAAATTCAAGCCATCACGGAAATGCCCATTCCTCAAACAGAAAAGAAAATACGGGGATTTTTGGGAAGGATCAACTTCATTAGTAGATTTATCTCCCAACTCACAGCAACCTGTGAGCCAATCTGCAAGATGTTAAGGAAGAACTCCTCCATGAAATGGAATGAGAAGTGCCAGAATGCCTTCCTTACAATCAAGAAATAGCTGATCAAAGCTCTCATCTTGGTACCACCCAGGGATGATGTTCCCCTGTTTATGTATCTGTCCGTAAGTGACAATGTCATGGGCTGCATGCTGGGACAGAAGGATGATAGAGGCCTAGAACGAGCTATCTATTACCTCAGCAAAATATTTAGCAGCAGTGAACATAAGTTCACTCTGATCGAAAAGACGTGTTGTGCTTTAGCATGGGCTGCCATGAGGTTACACCATTACCTCCATGGGCACACAACCCATCTCATATCCCGCGTGGATCCTCTCAAGTATGTGTTCAGTAAACCCATACTGAATTGTCGGTTGTCCAGATGGCAGTTGATCCTACATCAATTTGACATCGTATATGTGACTCAAAAGTCCATCAAAGGTCAAGGAATTGCGGATCAACTTGCCGCCGCACCATCAGGGGATTTCAAACCCTTGGAAACCTACTTCCCTGATGAAGGAGTAATGACAATTCAGCAACACCATCAGCACGATACACACCAAACGTGGAAGATGTATTTCGATGGAGCTGTCAATATGGAAGGTTCTGGAACTGGAGCAGTTATAGTATCTGTTACGGGGGGGGGGGGGCAGTATCCGTTGTCGTCAAATTACAGTTTGTCAGCACCAACAATACAGTTGAGTATAAAGGCCGTCTTATGGGGCTAAAACTTGCCCATTCAGTGGGCATCAGGCGGTTAACTGTCCTTGGAGATTCGGAGTTGGTAATCAGACAATCCACCCCAATCTATCAAACCAAGGAACTACATTTGCTGCCTTACCATCGGCAGGTTTTAAAGATGGCTTTGGGGTTCGAGGAAATATCCTTTCTACATATTCCTCGTAATAGGAATGATTTCGTGGATGCGTTAACAACTTTGGCCTCCTTGATTTGCATATCAGACAAGGAACACTTTCCAAGCGTCACAATTTCCCTGCACAAGGCCCCAGCCTACGGGAATTGCGTTGGAGAAGTATCGGATGAGCTACCTCCCATCCAATATCCTTGGTATCAGCATATCAAGGAATATCTGCGAGATGGATCTACACCCGCTGAGGCGAGCCCGACTGAGAAAAGGCGGATCCATCAATTTGCTATGAAATTCTACCTGAGTGGAGATGCGCTCTACAAAAGAGATGCAGGATTAGGTCTCCTCAAATGTTTAGACAAAGATCAAGCCCAAAGGCTTATGGATGAAAGCCATGGCGGAGTCTGTGGCCCCCACATGAGTGGCCCCCTCCTTGTTAAGAAAGTCCTCAGGACAGGACATTATTGAATATCTCTCAAAGCTGATTGCAATGACCACGTCAGGAGATGCTATCAGTGCCAGATTCATGGGAATGTTATACATGCCCCTCCACGGGAACTTCACAATATGAGTTCACCTTGGCCCTTCTCAATGTGGGGAATGGACGTTATCGGGCCTATTGAGCCTAAAGCTAGTAATGGTCATCGATTTATCTTCACCATGATCGACTACTTCACCAAGTGGGTAGAAGCAGCCTTCTTCCCCAGGGTTACTAAAGAAGTCATCATTGCTTTCAATAGAAACAATGTCATTTGTCGATATGGACAACCAGAGGTGATTGTGTCCGACAATGCCAAGAACCTCAACAACAAAATGATGGAGGAATTATGCAGTAAATTCCACATCAAATATCTCAACTCAGTCATCTATCGTCCGAAGATGAATGGTGCTGTTGAAGCGGCTAACAATAACATCAAGAAGATTATGCAAAAGATGTCCACCAATCACAAAAATTGGCTTGACCAATTGCCTCTGACTCTGTTAGCCTACAGAACCTCAATGCGCACTTCCACTGGGGCAACCCCCTACGCATTTACCTATGGGATGGAAGCAGTGCTCCCCATAGAAGTTGAGATGGAATCCCTCAGAGTATTGATAGACGCTCAGTTGGATGAAGACCAATGGGTACAAGATAGGTATCACTAACTGTCTCTAATAGACGAAAGGTGAACCGCGATTATCTTCCATGGTCAGTTATATCAGCAAAGGATCGCCCGATCCTACAACAAAAAAGTCTGGCTACGGCAATTCAGACAACATGACTTGGTTTTGAAGAAAATCCAGGACATCCAAGATCAGGTTCAGGGAAAATTTGCTCCTAACTGGGAAGGCCCGTTTAATGTCAAGGAAGTATTGACAGGAGGCGCTCTCAGGTTGCAAGAAATGGACGGCGATGAATTTCTGGAACTCATCAACTCAGACGCAGTGAAACGATACTATGTCTGAAGTTACCATCAAGTAAACATCCTGGTAGTAGACCATCAGGTCACCAGTCATTTTGGTTCTTTAAACCTTTACCACAACCAACTTTTCTACACTTTTCCCCTCAGGGAAACATACCTTTCAAGCCAGCAGCCTGACTTTCTCCTTTGCGTTCCTATAACTTATGTCATCCCACCTTGGATTAAACCTATTGTGTTTGCAGTTTGGCTACCCATACCTGGGATCAAACTTTTCACCTGCAGTTTATCCTCAACCTAGGATTAAAGTTTTTCTTCCCTGCACTCCGACCTGCACATGGGATTACGCTTTTCATCTCGCCTTGAGGGGCGAACTATGTCGACCTGATCTCCTCTTCAATAGGAGTACGTAGGCAACCATTTCATATGGCCCCGGTCGCAATACGACAAAAACAACACAAACATTTCCACCCTTTTCCTTACAAAAACAAAAACAAAAACAAAACAAAAAAACAAAAAAAACAAAAAAACAAAAAAACAAAAAAAAAACATTCCTGCACCATTCCTGCCACATATAGCTTTGAACCTCTTACACCAGGTTCGAACTATGCAGACCTGATCTCCTCTTAAATAGGAGTACGTAGGCAGCCATTCATGGTGCGGTCTCACCCCCTACCAAAACACAAACCCTTGTCAATTGGTACTGGGATCATCCTTTAATCCACTACGTTTCATTCGGCTTCAGACCAAAGGGATGGAATTACCTGAACTCCTCCCAAATAGGAGATTTGACGACCATCTAAGCGGCGGTTGTACCTCGAAGAGCAACACCAATCCATAAGAGATGGAATTAACTAGGCTTCTCCTGAATAGAAGTGCTGGCGACCATCTGTGGTGCGGTCAATCTCAGAGACGAAAGCCACACTCCTCTCCTCATTTCCATATAAAAACTAGTCCCAAGACACCGAAAGATGGTAGGGATACATACAGATCGATGATCCATTATGAGCTATCCAGAGACAACTTAATGTCCATCCACCCGGAAGGAATTTAGAATACATCAAGATCATAAGCCCTGAAGCAACAGGCAAAATATCAAGCAAGCAGAAAGGCATATCTAAAAGGGAAGTGATCAAAAATATATTTCCCTGTTATATATAATGCTGTTTGATATACACAATGTAAACTGTACATGACAAAATAGCTAAGCTAGTCTGTGCAGGAAAATAAAAGATCATCTATAAATCAGGGTATATGCGAGCTAACAAGCCCAACATGGCTTCCATCTCAGAAGATGGAGGTAAAGCTATGGTCTCTTGTATGAGAATATCCACACGACCCAACAGATCTATAGCCATCTGCATGGTGACCATATGATCATCAAAGTATGTTTTTATCTCTGCGATCATGCCAGTGGTAAGGGACCTCACTACAGTACTATCTGTGACGGCTACATCCTACGTAGATATGGCGATATCCCGCACAACTATCACTGCATCTCTGGCTGATATAGCCTCATCCGGCTCAACGACGGCGGCATCTCTACGAGCCAATGCCTCGTCTCTCTCCAATAGAGCGGCCTCCCTCCCATCAAGAGCAGTCGACATCATAGATCAAATCTGATCTCTCGCAAAGGTCATCAGATGAAGACTCTGCTCTAAGTACTGTGACGAGTGCTGAATCACAACAGTACTGGTACTAGGAGAATCTAGAAGAAATGCTAGCAACTCAGCAGTGGGCTCCTCCTCGATGTAGGTATCAATGGCCTCCATGGGCTCTACATCACCTAACTCGCGCTCCGGTACTGTAAATACTTCTGCTGCCGATAAAATCTCTGTCTCCATCCACGCGGAATACTATGCAGAATAACCAGAATGACTGACAAAAAAAGCCACTATCTAGCGCTGATCCCAGCAGGCATATACCTGAGATCGATCCTCTACTGAAAGGTACCGAGAAGCTAAATGCTGACCTGTCGCCCCCTCAAAAGGATGAAAATCCTAGAACTGGTCGAACTGCGACATCACGACCAATGGGTGATAAGTGGTCAGTCCCCTCAAACCAGCCAGAGGAAGATACTCTATGCTCAGAGCATGAGTAATGAAGCTGTATGGTGAGCTAAGCCCCGAACACGGCAATATACTGAATGGATCTCTGATATCTGCCAAGAATGTGGACCAGGACAGAGCATCTATACACTCTGATTGCTAAAAAGAGTATGACATAGCTACATCATGAGTGAAGCAGTACCCATGCCGTCTAAGAGTGCCAATCGGTCTCAAGTGTGACATGAACCACACATATAGCATGACTGAACTCCCAGTGAACACTCCTATCGGATAAGTGTAGCAGTAAGATGCCGACCGTAGGGTCTCTGCTATAATCATATGTACAATGGTACGACCCTCCCTGAGAGCTCTCACGGCCATGACAACGCCTATATCTATCTCATCCATATATCGTGGCATATATACATATGATAATACACATAGCATCAGTACGTCAACTCTGGCCAAACGCCAATGATCCTCCGATGCGGTGAAATCCCCGGAATGTTGTGAATAGCTATCCTCCGAGCCAAATCTGTCATACAGAAAATGCTGGGATATCACGTGGCCAGATGCCAACTCATCCTGTACCACTCTATGCCTCAATCCTTTGAAAGTCATGAATCGTCTGCTCATATCTCCCAAAGCCAGATGCACGCAAGGTTTGTCTAAAGGCAGCATCGTCAAACGTGCATACTCCTCCAGTGTATGAGTCAACTCATGGGTGCCGAATCGGAATACCTGTCTATCCGATAGCCAATGCTCTATCATCCCGTCCAAAAATCCTGTGGGAACCTCAAAAGTCAAAAAGGTCATGGTATGCTACAATAAATGATCTACAGTCACCCTATCTGGTGGTGACATGGTATCATACCACGATCGCATACCCGACGCCACCACTGACGGTGGGGTATGATCTATACGGCTAACTGTCGAAGAAGACATCTATGCGGGTCGTGTCATAAGACCATCCAGGGGTCAATGCTGAATATCTCTGGACATACATACATATGCATAACATGATACATGCATAACAGATAATAGATGGCAATATGATATAGGGAATGAAAAAATACTATGCATAAATTCCTAAGTATATCATCATCTAATACATCATCTCTGTATAGCTACAAATACAGGGAAATGGGGCACATACGCCCTACTACTGATAAAGGCCTACCAAAAGATATAGCGAGAATGAGGCACATCCACCCAATATCTAACAGAGGCCTATCAAAAGATATAACGAGAATACACATCAGAAGAAGACAATGGTGTTGATGCCCACATCATCAATACTGTCCACCTAATGTAACTCTTCCTGAGTCACTGGATCTCTATCAATAGGGATGTCAGGCCTATATAAAGGAGGATCCGCGCCGGCAAAACCAAATGGGTCACCTGAGGGGCCAGCACCAGAGTTGGAAGGATCAAATGAAGCCGCCTCTGTCGGGTCTCTGCCCAAATGCCGAATAAAAATATGTGCCTGGTCCAACTGCCGGGTCAAACTATCAATCTGGGTCATATGAGTCAGATCTCGGACACAAGCTATACAATCCGTCATCATCAAGGATCCTGGAACCATATCTCCCATAAATTGTGTGGCGCGAGACTGAGCTCCAATAGTGCGAGGGGACCACCACCGATGGAATGTCTCCTGAGTACATGGACCCTCTAACAATGCAAAACCGTCAACCCCCAACAATGGGATATCGGTGATGGGTGATTGCGATACAGGCCAATAACGCCTAGCAGGAGGCAAGATCTGTATACGAATCTCCCCTGTGGTGCTCCTAATAGCACGCTAACCTAAATAGAGCTCCCAACCTCCATCTGTGAAGAGAGGAAATCTGCTGGTGGAAATCACATACTCGACTCCAGTCGGGTATCCATCCTCAAAACCCACGGTTAGGTGTTCCCTAGAATAGGGAAGCCATGTGATGGTATCGGCCGTCAGCAACTCAAGCTGCATACGGCAATGAGTGAATCCCTCAGCTACAGGGACCTCTGGCAGAATCGAATGATGCCATCGTCGTCCTCGTGGATAGGTGTCTAAACCTAACACACTCACGGGACGCAAGCATGGAAGCCTCTCATAGGCCCAAAACTATCAACACAAAGGCAAACATCTACTGTCAGTTAACACTCTTAACCTATACATGGTAAATGACAAGAGAAATACTTATCAGCAGAAATGGGTAAAATCCTAGCCAAGCCTTGGTCAAACCCTGTGAGCGCATACGCATGCCCTAGAGGAAATAGGCAAAGGTGTAGGAACCCCAATCATACTCTCCAATACGGTCCACATCACGTATAGCGCTGATCAAAGCGAAAGATACCGTGGAAGAGTTGTTTGCTATGAAGCAGCCTCGAATGATCATCAGGAACAATCGCCACAAAACGCGATCCCTGATTCTGACATCATCAGGCATAGGCTCACTCAATAGCCCGCTCATAGCATCTACGCTCAAAGGACCTGAACGGACAGTCCTGCCTTTGAGCGCCGACACCGGAACCCCTAATAAGGATCTAACGGTAGTAGGGGTAATATTTGCCATGCAAGGCACTGGCTCCCCTCCAAACTACATACCTGTGATAAATCGCCAATCCATAGGCGTCATCATCACCTCGCAATCCAGCAGATGGAGTGACTGAGTCTGATGAAACTATCTCTCAGACAATGCCCTGAGATAACCCCAGGGACAACGACGGGAAAGGATGGAGAAAAATGCCCCAAATCCCCACTCATGCACTACCGCTCTATAGTTAGGATAAAGCGCCTGATACATGGAGTGAATGCTGAACCAGTTCCCTCGAGGCTGTGTAAAACTAGGAACCTACATGAAAAGCAGATCAACATCAAAACCCTTTAATCCTCATCAATAGGAAAGAAGGAAGATCAAAGTCTAATGCCGTACCTCGTTAGCATGCAAATACATCGATGGATGTCTGCCCAAATCACCCAGTAACTCTGGGTTTATCACCTGAATGCTCGGAAGCTCCCTACGAGAGACATGTGCAGCAGGAGCGGGGTCCTCTATCAGAACATCTGGAACATCTACCTGGACAGGATGTATCACGACCTCCACCAACTGACGAGGCTGTCTGACAGAACGGGGACGAGGCACTTCAGAAGCCCTCCGCTGTACGCCAGAAGTGGTCCTATAGGAACTGCTCGGCTGATCCGGATCCATAGTATCTGGACAACAAGTCTCCAAATCACCTCAGAAAGGGTGTGGTATTTCCTTACCTGGAGCTTTTTAGAATGCATTTACTTTAACGTATAATAGAGTTAAAATGCATGACTACCCAATGCCTACATTTGAAATTTTTTTGGCATAGTCCCCTTTAAAAATAGGACTATCCACATGTATACAGGCATGTCTAGGTGGCCATTCAGTAGCACACCTGCCCCAAAGTCATATACATAATATATGCATTAAAAATTAAAATCATCATGCATAAGGTCAACCTCAATACTAGGAGTACTTTGCCTTGCTACCTTATGCGCATTGGACCTCAAATAGGACAAAAAATAGCATAAAAAGGTGCCAATTTGACTATCTCAAAAGTCAAAATTTTCCACATAGTTATGTTCAGCATGGTTTAATACTAACATTTACTATGTTGGATATCTTTTATCTAGTCATTTGTCCATACATAATCACTACTATGTGTTTAGATGCATTTCATGCGATAACGCAAAATTCAACGGACAAAAATGAGAGAAAATACAGGCATATGTTACCAGGATAGTTTAGAACACTCGTACAGTGATAGAATTTGTAGAAAACAGCCCGAACTCAGCAGATCTGAAAGAGGCTCACGTATTTTCCTTCGCGTAACAAGTTGAAAGTGACTTGTGAGACCAACCTGTTGGAATTTATCATCCACGGTTGGCCGCAGGCCCATCTACGGCTGCAGCAGGTGCAACTACGGCACCCCCATGCGGGTCCCATCCCTCCGGTTCGGTCTAATTCGAGTTGCAAAGGAGTTCTTACAAGCTGAAAAGGCCAAACCAGAGATAAAAACACTATGCGATTGAGCAGAATAGCCTAAAACCCTGGTTTTTTTGGATCTAACTGTGGCTTTCTTTTCACCCATTGGTATTTGCCCGAACATAGGGTTTACTATACCTATGATTTAAGTCTTTGCATACCACATTCGGCAATACCGTACAGAGGTCTGATGCCGTCAGCGTAAGGTTGTCACCCCAATCTTTCCACAGAAGAGGTCTCCGGCGGGGGTTACAACGCATGCTCATCTGTTGACACACAAATCAACGAAGGTCAAGTAGCCTTGACATTGTTTCAGCCGATGGCAAGTAAACCCATCGAAGCATGGAAAGTTATTCGATCATTGCGTACGTCTATATTCATCACTCCCCAGTAGATCCTCGACGGGGGTTACAATATGAAATCCCCATCGGGGGTTACAACGCATGCTCATCCGTTGACATATAAATCAACGAAGGTCAAGCAGCCTTGACATTATTATAGCTGATAGCGATTTAAACCTACAAGAGCTCTGAAGCTATTTGAGATTTTCACACCCGACCACTCGTATTCCCCATCGGATCCCCAGCGGGGGTCACAACGCAATGTTCCGGTGATCTACACGACAACAGAGGTCAAGCAACCTTGACAATATATCCCACATGATTTTTCAGCCGTTGATTCATATGTCAGTGAAACACACAAATCAACGAAGGTCGGGCATCCCTGACGGCATTTTCTGTTAGCAGTAAATCCAACAGAATCGTGACATGTCCTGATGATACAAACCAGGAGATTGTCATCAAGGAGGATTGATGATGAAATATGTTATACACATCCTAAAACAGATCAAGCTTCATCCCCATAGATCTTTCACACATAAGAGGTACATCTTCGGGATCAAGTCATAAACGAAGACACAGGACTTTGGTGATAACTCCAACATCAACGTCCTAACAGATTCGGATTACACATCAAATCTGGTCATCGTTGCCAACCCCCAGTTGAAGTAACAGGGAGCCAACAATCATCCCCAGCGTGTTGGGCTACAACCCCATACACATGCATCATACATTTGCATCATGTTGCTATCCATAGTACCATGTTCGTCTTGTTACTTTTGAAGTGTCTAGGATTCTTTATCCTACCCATGCATCACCATGCATGAGTAAGATAAAGAGGGGCATCTGTAGACACTCAAAATTTTCTGTACACCTGTCACTAACATTGTAGGATAGCAGATTCGTCTTTTATGAGGGAACCCTGAAAGACGATCCATATCCATGCCTGATACTATCGAAAGTTCAGTATCAACCCCAGATCGCAATCTAGGAGTAACAATTCCAATCTCAAAGATAACCCCGAGGCATGCAGATCAATACCGGAACACACACCGGAGAAGACCTATTAATCTTGAAGATAACCCCGAGGTATTCAGTCTCAGTCCCAACCATGGGAATAGCCACCAACCTTAATGATAACCCCAAGGAATGTAATTTCAGCAATAACCCCGGAAATGCTTGTTACAAATGCAACTAGCTTCAATCTCGGCACTCACAACGAGATACACTGTACCACCCCGGCGATAACATCGGGAAGACAGGCGCACCTCAAAGATGACAATGAGGACCTTCAACAAATTGCAGCAGTCCAATCTCAGCGAAGCTGAGCAACGTCTGCTTTATCAGCCCAATCCGAAGATAACACCGGTGAGGGGCAACATCGTCATCTAACCAACACGGTGCCACGCCATGTCATCTCAACGTATCTATGCAATATGTCCTGTATACCTCAAACGGATGCCCGAATTATACTTCTGAAAGTCCGAGTGGACATTACAGTGCCTGAGTGCACGTACTTCGAGACGACCCGAGCCAAAAACTTGGGCCAACCCGGGTTACCTCTGGTACACCTGCGGCTCAGCCGCTATAAATAGAGGGCTTGGGGTGGCCATTTTGATGGAGGAGATAGCGAGAAAGCCCAGCCCAATTTGCTCTGCACTCATCCCATGCAGTGTACTTTCCCCTTTTAAACACTTGTGAGCTCATATATAGCCCTTTTGTACCTACAAAAGTCTGTGTTTACCCACTCTAAAGATATAAAAGTCTTTTTTGGCAGCCCACTGTAAGCCTTGTCACACACTTTAGAGTCCTTCTCTTCATCATCAATTTTATCGCTAAGACTCAGCTTAATAAATAAACCACATCATTGAATCATCCCTATACTAAGGGCCAAGGATATTCATGTAATCATCAATGATCATGATTATACCGAATAATTCCTTGTCATAATCATACCAACAACTGTCCATCAATGCACTACGGGCCAATGAGGACTTTTACCACATTATTTGTAACATTACGGGTCATAATTATATCGAATGATCCCTGGTCATAATCATACCAATCAATAGTCCATCTATGCACGTAAGTCGAAGATGACTTTCATCACAATATAAGCATGAGGATAATGACAATGATATAAGAATTCAATTAAAAGAAGCAAAGGATAAATTTTTAAAGATTTATAATTTAATTTATCCAGAATTCAATAATATTTAAATTGCCAACATGATACTATTTTGTGGAGTAAAATTCAAGAATGATATTGTATCAAAAATAATTTGGACCAAAAATAAATCAATTTTTATCATGAATAGTACTCTTGGTGAATAGTACCCGGGTAAATAGTACCCCGTGAATAGTACTTTAGGAATAGTACCCCGTGAATAGTACTTTGTGAATAGTACTCGTGAATAGTACTTCGTGAATAGTACTTTATAAATAGTACTTTATGAATAGTACCCGTGAATAATACTTTTGTGAATAGTACCGTATCAATAAATAGTACTCATGGACAGAACTTTGGCATAAAAAGCTTAAAATTTAACAAGAATGTGCAGAAAATATCTTTGTGAAACGATACTAGATGAAGCGCAAATTTCAAAGATATTCTACTAATTTCACGGAGTATAGAAGCAATACTTTAACCAAAACGAGGGTATAATCAGGAATACGAGACGAAATAATATTTCTCACATACTACAGAGTATGAAAAAAAATATTATTCATATGAATACTGAACAAAATAATATCTCCTACCTCAGAAGAAGACTGGATACTGAAATAGTAAGGTAGCAGACTTCTATTCTTCTTTCTCTCTATAGCTTCCCTCTTTATAATTGCTCTTGTGATTCTTAGTGAATTGGTGAGAATGAAAGAAAAATAAGCTTCTATTTTTAGGAAAATATAGTTTTGATAATTGTACGTTTTGGGACTCAAAATTTTACAGTCTAATACCTTTATCTTTTCTTTTATTTTTAATTTAGTCATGCAAGTATTATCTATGACAAACGAGATTTTGTAATTTAATTTTAATATTTATTGAATCAAATAAATATTTTTGATGATTTAATTATTAGATTAAATAATTAATTGATGAAATTGTGGTAGATTAATTTAATTATATGTGTTATATTTATTAAATTAATGTAGAGAATTTTCATTATTCAAATTAGGTAATTATGTGAACTTATTGAATTAAATAAAATATTTAATAAGCATTGTGATAACCCGAGATTTCGAATAATCAAAATTTACGAATAAATTTTTTTTATTAATATTAATAGTAATTATCATTTATGTGACAAGTATCGGTGATACGTGTATCGAGAAAGTCAATTTGTGTATTGACTACTAAAATTAGAGTAGAGTTGTGCTTAACAGCTTTAGAAACCCTAACCCTAATTTCTGGATAGGGATTTGGTAGAAAATATAATTAAAATAATTATATTGATGAGTACGTGTTTGTACTGTATAGAATTTTTGATCGGATAAGGTTTGAAATTAATAAAACCTAATAAGAGATTAGAAACCCTAATCTCAGGATTAGAAACCCTAACGTACCGTTGGAAATTCTAATTGTACGCCGAAAAACCCTAATTTCATATTCAGGAATCCTAAACCCTAAATTAGGAAACCCTAATTCTAATTGGCAAGCCTAATGTGTGTATTAAACTTAAATATGATTAGAAAACCCTAATTATATTTTTGTTATATTAATTTCTATTTTACAAACCCTAATTATAATTTAGAAAAAATTATTTTTCTAATTAAAACCCTAATTAGTGGGTTATAAACCCTAATGATCATTTTGACCCTAATTGCTAAATTAAGCAATTTTAATTAGGAATATTAATCCTAATTAGCAAGATTGAATTTTATGATTAGGAAATATTTTCATAATTATTGAATCCTAATTATAATTTGGAATTATTAATTTTCTATTTTGGAAACTACAATTTGAAAATTTTAAAAATTAATTGCAAATCTAAAGGGTTTAAACCCTAAAGGGTCGAAACCCTAAATCCTAACCCAAACCCTAAACCCTAAGGGTTTGTACAAATTCCATGTTTGCTATTAAATTCGTTTTGCAAGTTACTAAAATACCCTTTTTACATTTTAAATGAGCTAACTTGTAAAAATGGCTAAAACTTTAGTTGTTCACCAACTATTTTGACCAAGGTGACTTATCTTACCAACAAATCAGCCTCAAAGTGACAGCAAGATCAGATCTTACATGCATCCAAGCAATATATAAGAGATTTTGGAGAGAGAAAATTCATAAAACTAAGCCAATTTCTCATTTGCTCTCATCAACTCTCCCTCTCTCCCAAACCTACGATTTTGTTAAAAAAATCAGTCCCAATATCAGTTACTTGAACAACAAAAACAACTAAGGAGGATTAAGATCAAAGATCTAGCAAGAAGAGGTATAAAACCTAGTTTACTTTTGATCTTGTATGCTTGGGCAAAATTTTTGTTTTTGTGTTTTTATAAGTGATATATAATGTTTTTAGTTGATCTATGATGATCCGTGATGGATCCATAGCATCAAAGTTGGTAAAAATCTAAGTTTTTCAAAATTGTCCAAGAACGAATTTTGTGGTCTGACAAGCTAATGTCAGGCGCCACAGATTCTGCTTTGTTTAAGATTTTTCTTGTTTTATGTTTGGGATCTATAATTTGGTATGAGTTCCTGGTTCTGGAAGTGAAATCAGAGTCGTTTAATGTTTAGATGTCAAGATATACTCGGTCAAAGTCGGTTGACCGACCATGACCGAGTACAATCTTGGTAACCCAGAAACGGTTTACCAGTGTCTAACAACTTCTTTAAGCCCCTTGATCTGTCAGATTATTAAATGTTTCATGTTATTGTGGTAATACATATGTATCCTATAATGTGTACTAGAGATTCGGGTTTTTAGATACCATAAATCATCAATGGATCGAACGTAACAGATGGTCAAACTAGGCATGTTGATCATGTTTTGTATTTCTGGAAAAACCCAGAAACACTATGAGCAAGCTTTCTGACAGCCGTTGACCGGCTCATAAATTATGTTTCTGTTGATGTTAAACTTAGATGTTGCTTTGTAAATGTTCTATGACATGTGGACTCTAACTTTAAACCATTAAACCACCAACATCATGACCATAACGTATAGATAATCGAGCATGAAAGTAGGTAGTCGAACTGCCTGGGTTTCTAGAAAACCCAGAAACCATCTGACAACAATTTTGGAGGCTTTGATCTCCTTATTGCGATGTCTTATGACCAATTTAGTGATTGATAGTTGTAGTACTACATTTCTACTACAACATCAATGTTCAAGTTTGCCCAGATCATGCCTGAGCTGAGAATCATGGATAGTCAAACGAGCAACCATGAACACGAAGCTGTCAGTGTTCTTGAGCTCAAGAACACCAACAGCGACGCTTTCTGTCGCTAAAGACCAACATCGACGGTTTTAATTATTTTATTTTCTGAATATTCCGAAAATTATTTAAAAATAGAAATAAATTCTAAAAATTACCAAAAATGGTTTGAAAAATTATTTTAAATTATGAAAAATAATTTTTGACCAATTAGAATATTTTTCTTTAATATTTATAATTATTTAAATATTAAAGATATTTAATTTATTTACTTAGTGTATTAAATAAATTAGAGAAAAATGATTTAATATTATGAAAAATCATTTTAAATAAGAATAACGTATTTAAAAATATTTTGAGTTATAAAATGTGACTTTTAATATTTTTAGAGAATTTTCATTAATAAATTAATATTAATGATATTAGATTTATTTAATTATTAAATTAAATAAATAAGATAAAAATGATTTTATTGAATTAAAAATCATTTTAAATAAGAATAAAGTGTTAAAAAATATTTGAAATTATAAAATATAATTTTCAATATTTTTGGAGAATTCTCATTAATAAATTAATATTAATGATATTTGATTATTTATTTATTAAATTAAATAAATGAATTAAAAATGATTTTATTGATTTGAAAATTATTTAAAAGTGAGAAAAATATTTTAAAAATATTATAAGTTATAATTAATGACTTTTAATATTTTGATAATAATTACATTAATATTTAAATATTAATAGTGATGATTTAAAAATGATTTTAATTACTTTAAAATTTATTTAAGTAGAATATTGATGAGTTAAGAATATTTTAAGTTATTAACAATAACTTTAATATTTTGACAAATATAACATTAATATTTTTATATTATTAAATATTAATGATAATAAGATTATTTGATAATTAAATCATTTAAAAATGATTTAAGTGTTTAAAAAATTATTATAAATTATAATAATTGTTTATAAATTATTAAAAGCTTCCGGAAAATATTATAACCGATATTTGACTTATCTAAAATAATATTGAAGCTTAGAGACCAAGTTTAATTGACAATCAATGTGTTAATTATCGGATAGGGTGACCAGAACACCGAGAATAGACCGAAGTCCACCCAGGCCGAACTAGTTAGACTTATTAAGTGTTTATATAGGTTATAAACACTAATGTGGCTATGTGGTAATGTGCCTAGGAGAAGTTTGACTGTAAAATACAGTGTTATGTGTTATAAATGATTGTGCTAATTGTGAGACCGATATTATTGGTTATAGGTCTTACGAAAGCAGATAAGTTTGTTGTGTAGCTGTAATCAACGCGAAAGGCAAGTTTCCTAACTCAACCTTGAGTTATATTCATTCAATTATTTTAATGGTTAATTATTGATAATTATACCATGTCCAGGGAATTTATTGTTGATTATTCGCAGTTAGTGCATGATTAAAATTCAAATTGAATTATTGATTCAGAAAATATATATTCGTAGAATTACTGCTGTTGGATATTTATATCTGCAAAAACTAATATTGACAGTATAGATAATTCCTGTTTATTGTCAAATTATATTGAGAAATGTCTTAGCTAATTATTCTAGGTAGACAAATATTTGTTAGAACTTGATAAATACGAGAAGAGAAATCAATTGTTATTGATAGATCGATGCCAATTATTTCGGCTAGATCGATAAGTAGATAGAATTTGAAATCACAGTATTTCGTTGTTAAATCAAAAATCTTGATTTTGAGACTGAGAAGAACAACCTTTTATATAAAGGGAACATTTTGGGTCGTATATTCGACCATTGCGTGCTATTAAGTATTATACATAATATAGGGTACAAGGAGTTGGCGTACTTGTAGAGGGGTATGATTTAATCTTTATGGTTATCTGATATGCCTGCGTATGTATCAAAGTAAATCTTTGATAGATACTCGAGAAAATAAGTTCTAAGATCTGGTGGGATCACTAAGCATAAATCTGAAAATTATTCCACTTTATTATTGCTTAGAATTGATTCTTGATTATTCAATAGAATATCGTAGAAACTTTGAAAGCGTTGTACTCTTTCATTATCAAATTATTGCGTTGCCTAGAACACAAGAAGACTTGTTATTGATTAACAAATTATTTAGCTATTTCAAAGTTCCCCGAACTTTGGTTTCATTCTATCAAAATAGATAGTCTGTTCTTGTTGAGTCACATACATTTATTGTATGTTTTAACTTGCGGTGCAAACTTGTTGCTCACCCTTGCTATAAATAAAACATTTCAGCTAGGAACGAAGAGGTCAGCGGGTCAAAGAAGAATAAAGCCAAAGGCTAGATGTTGGAGTAGTTATAATGAACAGTATTATTATTATGTTGTATTGTATTGTAAACCCTTTTTGTATATCTAAGGGGTATTTCTGTAATGTTAAGGTTAGTGGACCTGGGACTTATGTATTAACAACTTATGTTAATGACTTATGTATTCCTATTTATATATGAATGTGTAGTTAAATGATATTATATTATGGATCGTGAACACCAAACTCGGGGGTTAGGTAACCCGGATTTGGGGGTGTCACAGGTTGGTATCAGAGCTATAGTGACCAATGTCTCATCAGCTAGTAGAAGAGTTGTAGGTTATATACTTTAAGTGGGGTGGGGGAAAACCTTAGGATTATAACCGTACGCGAGATAGAGAAAACTCATGTAGAGTTCTAAGTGAGGAATTGCCGAAGTGTATCAATAGTGAGATAAGTGGACACATAGTGTGAGAATTTTGTACTAATGAAGTACTAATCAAGTTATTTCAACTGATTGTAGGATGTCTGGAGAAGGTGAAAAGAGTGCGAAGATGCTAGCGACTGTTGCACCGGTGCCAGAAGCCGAGGTACCAGCACAAAGCGAATCAGTTGAGAAGGTGGGAGATGATGAACCCATGGTTAATCTGGGGAGCGATCATGACGATTATCCCAAGATGTATCTGAGTGGAGATGATGAGGCAGAGTCTGAGCCAGCTAAGGTAGAGTTAAAGAATAAGGTCAAAGTTGGAGATCAAGATCACGAATCTGCAGAAGTCTAGGAACTCCGAAGTAAAGTGTTTCTTCTAGAGGAGTTGTGGAAGACGGAGCGAGCATTACGCGAAATGACTGTAGAACGGAACGAGCTCAAGGCGCAGGTGGATAGAATGAAGGCTGAAGGTGGTGGATCATCTGAAGGGACTAGCAAGAAGGACAAGAAGAAGAGAAAGAGGGACAACGACAGCCCTAATTCGGAAAAATCAAGCCCGAAAAAGAAGCAAGCATGTAGCAAGTGTGGGAAGACTCACGCGGGAGAATGCATGATGCGGAAGAATGTGTGTTTTAACTACAAGCAGGAAGGACATATTTCTCTGCATTGTCCTAAGCCGAATTTGAGGAAGTGTTTTTCATATGGGCAGACGGGTCACGGATTCAGCAAGTGTCCCATCAAGAAGAAGACTGGTGAAGGGAGTGGTCGGTAGATAACTTAGATACATGTAATAGTATCTTTTGGATAGAAGTTTATGATATTAAGTGTTGTAATATCGAGAATGATGTGTAAGCATATGTAAATATATATATATATATATATATATATATGTTTTATGAATGAAATCCTTATTTTCTATATGAATATAAGATTAAGATTAATTTGTTTGTTCTTAAAACTCATACTTATGGTAAGTTAATGACTCATAATTATATGAAATGTTTTGAACCCCTCAGCGAATGGACGCCAAAGGTCTGACTAGGATAAGTTCATACACTCGTATAATTATGGCAAGTCCCTGAACTCATAAGTGTGGTAAGTTTGACGAACTGGTAATAACTGTGTGTGAATGGAGCATTACAACTTTTTGTGTAAAGTTGTGTTATTAATACTGTTATGATTTAAAAAGGGATAGTAAATATGTTAAGTACTGTAAGTACTATGTGCTATTTGAATAAATATACAATTATATGAGAATTCTGTGTTGAATTCTTATTGTGTTAAGAATTTGTGTAAAGAAAGAGAATTAATATAAGATTTATATTTAAATCAGATCATGCCGCCTAGACGACAAAATCGAAATCAAAGGGAAGAGCAGTCAGTGAACAATGAAGGAGGTCAAGCTGACCCAATGCAAAACTTTGCGGATATGATAGCCCAAGCTATGGAGAATAGGGCTCCAGGAAGAGGAAGAGTGAGGAATCAGCTAGTTGATAGATTGGCTAATTTTAAGGATTTTAAAGCGGTGGGACCGCCATAATTCAAAGGGACCACAGATCCGATTGAAGCCCAAACTTGGGTGAAGGAGATGGAGAAAGCATTCGTCATTGCGCGAGTAGCGGAAGAGCAAAAGACAGCTTTTGTAACTTATCTGATGAAGGGAGAAGCTAATTACTGATGGGAGACGAACCAAGCGAGAGCTGGTACAGAAGTGGTGTTGTGGACAAGATTCAAGGAGTTGTTTTTCGAGAACTACTTCTCGCCAAGTATGCAATCCAGGATGGAAGTTAAATTCTTAGAACTTAAGTAGGAGAACATGCCGGTATCTGAATACGCTGCTAAATTCAACGAATTAGCAAGATTTGCACCTCATCAGGTGGACACAGAAGCAAGAAAGGCGCGAAGATTTGAGAATAGGCTGAAGCCGGAAATATTCAACAAGGTAGCGGTATTGCAGATCAACACGTTCGCGGTATTGATGGAGAAAGCGTTGATTGCTGAAGGAGGGAGCGAAGATGCGTCTCTATTCCATCAGGAGAAGAAGAAGAAGACAAATGACGGTGGAAGCAGTGGTGGAAGTAACCTTAATAAGAGGAAATGGAGCGAAAATACCCAATCGGGTACTAAAATAGAAGATAATAGGAAAGGAAGGGGGTCATGTTCAAATTGTGGGAAGAACCATGCAGGAGTTTGCCTGAAGAAGAAGGGAGTTTGCTATAACTGCGGACAAGAGGGGTATATGTCACCCAATTGTCCCAGTCCGAAGAAAATTCAAGGTTGCTTTGGATGTGGATCGACTGACCATATTGTACGGAACTGTCCGAAGAAGAATGCGGAAAAGGAAAGTGTCAACAAGAGACCCGGTGGCTGAACCTTGGCGATTCAAGGACCTACACAGCCAGGAAGACCAACAGCCCGTACATTCAACATGACGGCGCAGGATACAGTGGCTACTCAGGAGGCGACAGTAGGTAATGATTTCATTTAGAATTTAATTACGCGAGTAATATGAGTCAGATATTTCTGTGAATTGTTTTCTTTTATAGATTCAAGTCACAGGTTAGAATTAGAAACACAATTTGATATTGTGTTGATACAAATGAATTGATGATATAACTTCAAAAAATTGTAGAGAATAAGAAAGCGGTGATTCCGAGGACGGAATCCTTTTAAGGAGGGGTGAATGTGATAACCCGAAATTTCGAATAATCAAAATTTACGAATAAATTTTTTTTTATTAATATTAATAGTAATTATCATTTATGTGACAAGTATCGGTGATACGTGTATCGAGAAAGTCAATTTGTGTATTGACTAATAAAATTAGAGTAGAGTTGTGCTTAACAGCTTTAGAAACCCTAACCCTAATTTCTGGATAGGGATTCAGTAGAAAATATAATTAAAATAATTATATTGATGAGTACGTGTTTGTACTGTATAGAATTTTTGATCGGATAAGGTTTAAAATTAATAAAACCTAATAAGAGATTAGAAACCCTAATCTTAGGATTAGAAACCCTAACGTACAGTTGGAAATTCTAATTGTATGCCGGGAAACCCTAATTTCATATTCGGGAATCCTAAACCCTAAATTTGGAAACCCTAATTCTAATTGACAAGCCTTATGTGTGTATTAAACTTAAATATGATTAGAAAACCCTAATTATATTTTTGTTATATTAATTTCTATTTTACAAACCCTAATTGTAATTTAGAAAAAATTATTTTTCTAATTAAAACCCTAATTAGTGTGTTATAAACCCTAATAATCATTTTGACCCTAATTGCTAAATTAAGCAATTTTAATTAGGAATATTAATCCTAATTAGCAAGATTGAAATTTATGATTAGGAAATATTTTCACAAATATTGAATCCTAATTATAATTTGGAATTTTTAATTTTCTATTTTGGGAATCGAAATTTGAAAATTTTGGAAATTAATTGCAAATCTAAAGGGTTTAAACCCTAAAGGGTCCAAACCCTAAACTCTAAACCCTAAACCCTCAGGGTTTGTACAAATTCCATGTTTGCCATTAAATTCATTTTGCAAGTTACTAAAATACCCTTTTTAAATTTTAAATGAGCTAACTTGTAAAAATGGCTAAAACTTTAGTTGTTCACCAACTATTTTGACCAAGGTGACTTATCTTACCAGCAAATCAGCCTCAAAGTGACAGCAAGATCAGATCTTACACGCATCCAAGCAATATATAAGAGATTTTGGAGAGAGAAAATTCATAAAACTAAGCCAATTTCTCATTTGCTCTCATCAACTCTCTCTCTCTCCCAAACCTACGATTTTGTTAAACAAATCAGTCCCAATATCAGTTACTAGAACAACAAAAACAACTAAGGAGGATTAAGATCAATGATCTAGCAAGAAGAGGTATAAACCCTAGTTTACTTTAGATCTTGTATGCTTGGGCAAAATTTTTGTTTTTGTGTTTTTATAAGTGATATATAATGTTTTTAGTTGATCTATGATGATCCGTGATGGATCCATAGCATCAAAGTTGGTAAAAATCTAAGTTTTTCAAAATTGTCCAAGAACGAATTTTGTGGTCTGACAAGCTAATGTCAGGCGCCACAGATTCTGCTTTGTTTAAGATTTTTCTTGTTTTATGTTTGGGATCTATAATTTCGTATGAGTTCTTGGTTCTGGAAGTGAAATCAGAGTCGTTTAATGTTTAGATGTCAAGATATACTCGGTCAAAGTCGGTTGACCGACCATGACCGAGTACAATCTGGGTAACCCAGAAACGGTTTAGCAGTGTCTGACAACTTCTTTAAGCCCCTTGATCTGTCAGATTATTAAATGTTTCATGTTATTGTGGTAATACATATGTACCCTGTAATGTGTACTAGAGATTCGGGTTTTTAGATACCATAAATCATCAATGGATCGAACGTAACAGATGGTCAAACTAGGCATGTTGATCATGTTTTGTATTTCTGGAAAAACCCAGAAACACTATGAGCAAGCTTTCTGACAGCCGTTGACCGGCTCATAAATTATGTTTCTGTTGATGTTAAACTTAGATGTTGCTTTGTAAATGTTCTATGACATGTGGACTCTAACTTTAAACCATTAAACCACCAACATCGTGACCATAACGTATAGATAATCGAGCATGAAAGTAGGTAGTCGAACTGCCTGGGTTTCTAGAAAACCCAGAAACCATCTGACAACAATTTTGGAGGCTTTGATCTCCTTATTGCGATGTCTTATGACCAATTTAGTGATTGATAGTTGTAGTACTACATTCCTACTACAACATCAATGTTCAAGTTTGCCCAGATCATGCCTGAGCTGAGAATCATGGATAGTCAAACGAGCAACCATGAACACGAAGCTGTCAGTGTTCTTGAGCTCAAGAACACCAACAGCGACGCTTTCTGTCGCTAAAGACCAACATCGACGGTTTTAATTATTTTATTTTCTGAATATTCCGAAAATTATTTAAAAATAGAAATAAATTCTAAAAATTAACAAAAATGGTTTGAAAAATTATTTTAAATTATGAAAAATAATTTTTGACCAATTAGAATATTTTTCTTTAATATTTATAATTATTTAAATATTAAAGATATTTAATTTATTTACTTAGTGTATTAAATAAATTAGAGAAAAATGATTTAATATTATGAAAAATCATTTTAAATAAGAATAACGTATTTAAAAATATTTTGAGTTATAAAATGTGACTTTTAATATTTTTAGAGAATTTTCATTAATAAATTAATATTAATGATATTAGATTTATTTAATTATTAAATTAAATAAATAAGATAAAAATGATTTTATTGAATTAAAAATCATTTTAAATAAGAATAAAGTGTTAAAAAATATTTGAAATTATAAAATATAATTTTCAATATTTTTGGAGAATTCTCATTAATAAATTAATATTAATGATATTTGATTATTTATTTATTAAATTAAATAAATGAATTAAAAATGATTTTATTGATTTGAAAATTATTTAAAAGTGAGAAAAATATTTTAAAAATATTATAAGTTATAATTAATGACTTTTAATATTTTGATAATAATTACATTAATATTTAAATATTAATAGTGATGATTTAAAAATGATTTTAATTACTTTAAAATTTATTTAAGTAGAATATTGATGATTTAAGAATATGTTAAGTTATTAACAATAACTTTAATATTTTGACAAATATAACATTAATATTTTTATATTATTAAATATTAATGATAATAATATTATTTGATAATTAAATTATTTAAAAATGATTTAAGTGTTTAAAAAATTATTATAATTTATAATAATTGTTTATAAATTATTAAAAGCTTCCGGAAAATATTATAACCGATATTTGACTTATCTAAAATAATATTGAAGCTTAGAGACCAAGTTTAATTGACAATCAATGTGTTAATTATCGGATAGGGTGACCAGAACACCGAGAATAGACCGAAGTCCACCCAGGCCGAACTAGTTAGACTTATTAAGTGTTTATATAGGTTATAAACACTAATGTGGCTATGTGATAATGTGCCTAGGAGAAGTTTGACTGTAAAATACAATGTTACGTGTTATAAATGATTATGCTAATTGTGAGACCGATATTATTGGTTATAGGTCTTACGAAAGCAGATAAGTTTATTGTGTAGCTGTAATCAACGCGAAAGGCAAGTTTCCTAACTCAACATTGAGTTATATTCATTCACTTATTTTAATGGTTAATTATTGATAATTATATCATGTCTAGGGAATTTATTGTTGATTATTCGCAGTTAGTGCATGATTAAAATTCAAATTGAATTACTGATTCAGAAAATATATATTCGTAGAATTACTGTTGTTGGATATTTATATTTGCAAAAACTAATATTGATAGTATAGATAATTCATATTTATTGTCAAATTATATTGAGAAATGTCTTAGCTAATTATTCTGGCTAGACAAATATTTATTAGAACTTGATTAATACGAGAAGAGAAATCAATTGTTATTGATAGATCGATGCCAATTATTTCGGCTAGATCGATAAGTAGATAGAATTTGAAATCACAGTATTTCGTTGTTAAATCAAAAATCTTGATTTTGAGACTGAGAAGAACAACCTTTTATATAAAGGGAACATTTTGGGTCGTATATTCGACCATTGCGCGCTGTTAAGTATTATGCATAATATAGGGTACAAGGAGTTGGCGTACTTACAGAGGGGTATGATTTAATCTTTATGGTTATCTGATACGCCTACGTATGTATCAAAGTAAATCTTTGATAGATACCCGAGAAAATAAGTTCTAAGATCTGGTGGGATCACTCAGCATAAATCTGGAAATGATTCCACTTTGTTATTGCTTAGAATTGATTCTTGATTATTCAATAGAATATCGTAGAAACTTTGAAAGCGTTATACTCTTTCATTATCAAATTATTGCGTTGCCTAGAATACAAGAAGACTTGTTATTGATTAACGAATTGTTCAGCAATTTCAAAGTTTCCCAAACTTTGGTTTTATTCTATCAAAATAGATAGTCTGTTCTTGTTAAGTCATATACATTTATTGTATGTTTTAACTTACGGGGCAAACTTGTTGCTCACCCTTGCTATAAATAAAACATTTCAGCTAGGAACGAAGAGGCCAGCGGGTCAAAGAAGAACAAAGGCAAAGGCAAGATGTTGGAGTAGTTATAATGAACAGTATTATTATTATGTTGTATTGTATTGTAAACCCTTTTTGTATATCTAAGGGGTATTTTTGTAATGTTAAGGTTAGTGGACCTGAGACTTATGTATTAACAACTTATGTTAATGACTTATGTATTCCTATTTATATATGAATGGGTAGTTAAATGATATTATATTGTGGATCGTGAACATCAAACTCGGGGGTCAGGTAACCCGAATTTGGGGGTGTCACAAGCATAATGTTATTTTAATAATTAATTAGAGATTTAAAAATTTGACATAATTAATCAATGAGAAAATTAATTATGTGATTATGTGAACCAACGAGAAATTATCATATTTTATTCAAATTAAATTAAAAAAGATATTTTATTTATTATGTAATTGGGTGTGACATGATTTAAGCTATAGTATAAGAGAATTATTAAATTAATTGGTTTGGAGTCTATTATTGCCAGCCAAACGAGGCCTTAAGAGAAGTTAGTAGCAATTAACTCATGATGGGTTAACTGACCACCACAATTGCGCTCAATTTCCTTTTAATAAAATTATTACGTCTTATTTTTTCATTTGTTTGCCAAGTTTGGAAAAATAGTCAGAGAGAATTTGAGAATTTGTGAAGGTGATTGAGAGTGAGTGATTGAAGAAGCATCTGAGCCTACTAATCTACACTCTACGCTTTGGGTAATTTCTTCAACCCAGTTTTTTATTTACGTTGTTTAAGTTTTATAAGAAAATGGCTTTCAAGTTCTGTAAAATCTCTGTAATTGAAAAAGGAGTAAAGATTATGTGTTAATATGTTAGTATAACATGTTTTACTATATATCGTACAATTCCATAGCATCAGTTTCATAAAAATAGATCGTAAATAGTTTATTCAAAGTTAAAGAGTATAAAAATATGGCCATATGGCCTTACGTACCAAATTTGATACGTCAATCATATGGTGTATCATAAAATTACACTTATATGTAATTATGCATGTTAAAACGAAGAAAACAAATTTCAAATGAACAGATTCGGTGTTATATCGAAACCGTAGTGTTGATTTTCATGTTTTGGGTTCAAAACTTTCGAAAATATGAGGAACAGTAAATTACATGTTTTGATTCTGCAATTTATGTGCTTTAACATGTTAAAATCATGTTAGAAGGGTTAAGTACTAGTTATGTGTATAAAATAATGTCTGGGTATGTCTAATTTCATGTATGAATTAAGAAATTAGTAGAAATTGACATGTTCTGCAATTTTCGCGAACTGCAGGTTCTGAGTCTGGTTCGCCGCACCGCAGCGTCGGATGCAGGCACAAGAACCGCGTCGCAGCGCGAGTCACATCGCAGCGCCAGTAACCTGGCCGCAGCGCGGGACGCGCCGCAGCGCCGAGAACAAGGACAACAGTGGCACCGCAGCGCCACTCTCCAGATTGTCCAGAAATGAAATTTTGTCTAATTGTTCAAGTTTAGAAATGTGATAGTAACCTAATCTAAGGAACATAAAAATATGTTAGATGTATAATGAGATGTTAATATAGATTCTCAACATGTCAATAACACGCTTAAGTATGGATTAAATTATTGAATGTATAGATAGCTTATTATTCATGTAGTGTAATATTATGTGACCATAAGTGTGATAATTTGACTAAGTAAAGTCATAATCAGAGTTAGACAAAATGAATGAACTTGTGATGATTAGTTACGTTATAATTGACTGGTATTGTGAATGAAAATGATATGTAGGATTAAATCAAGGAACGTGTATAATTAACGTGTAATCTACGCACGAGACAAGTTTCCTAACCCTACTTGCTATTGTTATTTCAAGTTTATAAACTTACATCGAGCAAATTCTCTGTATTATTAATCAAGTTCAATTTGTCATATTAAACATTATTGATCTTTTCAAAGTATAATTCAGTTATACAATACTTATTCTATTGTATACCTCTTGAGATTATTATTCGATTTAAATATCAGTTATTGTTGAACCTTGTTATACTAGAGAACCCTTATTGATTCGACTAGTCCTTTGTTGATGAACGTTCTAAATTTTAGAACTCTTGTTGAAATTATCCAAACCAAACTTCCTTTGGTGCGGACTTTAATATCAAACTAAGATGAACAACCCTGTATAAGGGATTACTTATGTGTTAGCGTTAAGATATTGTGCACAGTATGGTACTAAAGGCTGATCCCCCTAAGTACGAGTAGAAGAGTCCATAGTCTTATGACTGTTAAAGGTTTCAAGTATAACCCTTGATAACCTAGGACATAGTTCAAGGTCTTATGACCCTCAGAAATCTTTTGATTCTTGTTATTCATTCTTAATTCAAAAGTTGAGTTTTATTCCAGAAATCTTTGATTCACTCGCATGTTATTATATTGTTATTTCATTGTTATACTTGTGGGCAATCGTGCTCACTCTTGCAAAATAATAACATTGCAGTTAAGAATGAAAGGTCCGACGAACCTTCTACTTGCAAAGGCAAGAGCAAGGTTAACAAGTGATTAAGACTTGTTGTTTTATATGATGATGTATTCCTGTTTTAGACTAATGTTAATGTTGTGTAAGACGATTAATTATTTATGTTTCCGCAGTTAAGATTTAAGGTTAGTATGACCTTGGATTTATGTATTTATTTCAGATGATGTAACTCCTTAAGGACATGATTTGTTTCTATCTATTTATGTTTTCAGTTATTATGGGTAGATATATGATGCTTGTATAGTGAACACCAAATAATGTGGGAATGGAAGTACCCGGATTTGGGGGTGTCACATTATCAAACTTACACCACCTCCCCTAATAGTATATCATGCGAATTAATAGTATATTCATGTGAATCAATAGTACACACATGTGAAAAAAATAGTTACAATATAGTACCTTCATCTATACCTCTATTTTTAATTTAGTCATGCAAGTATTCTCAATCTTGCACCAACTCCCCTAATAGTGCATGCGTGTGAATCAATAGTACATACATGTGAACAAATAGTTATAAGCATGTGAATTAATACCAATTAATTGCTCATTTATCTGATTAATTACCTGATTGGTCAAAATAACCTCCAGACATCAATTATTATTGAAATAACTGTCGATTTCAAATAACACTAATAATCACAACACAATGGAAATATCAATATCATTTTTAATCAACACGAACTTATTCATCATTAATATTATAACTCACAATATTTAACAACCAGATCATTCCCAGGAAAGAGAGGGCTTTTCGATAAGGATTTCTCCCTATTGGCGCGCAATTAGGTGACAAAACCTCCCCTCAACAGAACTTTCTAGACATCATCAATATTGCAAATAATAATATGAATAACTTTGTCGTCTCAATTATTGATTTAAAAATATATGAAATATTAACAATAATTGAATCAAATAACGTGAGATACTATGCAACAATTACTGTAGCAATAATTGAATATAACTGAGTGACTTCTTACGTAAGCATCAATAATCAATACCATGTGCTACTATGTAACCACGCGTATTACTGTACTTTTACCACCTGGTAGTTTAACAGTTTAACGGTAAAACTTTCGTCGTTATTTTTATAAAAAGATAATTTTGACGTTTTTTAACTACGACAATACTTCTATTGTGGGGTCCACCAATGATTGTGTCGTTGTACGAATATTCCCTGTTAAAACAAATATTCCCCGACCAATCGCTTATTATATAACCACTTGCTTATTTTATAAAATTTGTAAATAATACCCACAACTATAACATTATATCAAATCCACACCATAATATTCAAAAATATATTTCGAGAAAAATTAATCTTCATTCATAAAAGTTGGGGTCTTACAACCTCCCCTTCTTATGAAATTTCATCCTCGAAATTAGGGTGCGTACCTGGTATGTGACGCCCTCAAAATAGGTATACATCACCCATCTTGAATCGCTAAATACATGGTACAAAATTTAAATACAAACTTAAATATACAATATGAGCTGTGAGTTTTAATACAATTATTGTCTTCTAGACAGTATTAAAACTCAAAATAAGTCCTCAATACATTTATTATAACACTATTTCATAGAATAGTGAAGACTACTAATGCTATCATCTAGACCGTCAGTCCTTTTCCCGACTAGTCCCGGCTACATTCTCATTTCCTGAAGAGAACAATGAAAGCAAAAGGGCGAGCTCAACTAGCCCAGTAAGAAATATTATGAGTAAGATAACGCAGAATAATTTATCGTTAGCCATCAACAGTGTTAAACTGATAAAATATAACAAACATCAAGTTTAACTGCAGCGGAACAAGCAATCCATTAGAAGAGTCAAGTAGAGAATAAAATCTACTATCTTTAATGATTTAAAAGGTTTTTCATAACTTTTATCGCTGAGACTCAGCTTAATAAATAATCCACATCATCACTGCACTATGACCAAGGATATTCATTAGTATCACGACCACAAATTATCAATGCACTACGGGCCAAGGATATTTGTGTGTTCATCAATGGTCATGATCATGCCAACAACTGTCCATCAATGCATTACGGGCCAATGAGGACTTTTACCACATCATTTGTAATATTGCGGTCATGATTATACCGAATAATCTTTGGTCATAATCATACCAAGTCCATCTAAGCACTACAGGCCACAGATGACTTTCAACAGAATATAAACATGAGGATGATGACAATGATATAAGAATTCAATAAAATAAGTTCAAAGATAAATTTTTAAAGATTTATAATTTAATTTGTCCAGAAATCAATAACGTCCAAATTGTCAATACGATACTGCTTTGTGGAGAAAAATTCAAGAATAATATTGTACAAAAAATAATTTAGACCGAATACGAATCAATTTTTATCATGAATAGTACCCCGGGTGAATAGTACTCGAGTGAATAGTACTTTAGGATTTGTAACCCCGTGAATAGTACTCCGGTATGAAAAAGTTAAAACTTATCAAGAACGTTTAGAATAATATTTTCATGAAAAGATACTGGATGAAGCGCAAATATTAAGGATATTCTACTAATTTCATGGTGTATAGAAGTAAAAATTTTAACAAAATGAGTATAGAATTCAAAATCTGAAACGAAATAATATTACTTACATACTATAGATTATGGAATAAAATATTATTTTAAGTGAATATTGAACAAAAATAACATCCCTTACCTTGAAAAGAAGAGTATTCCCACTAGTATAGTGGGAATATTCTTGAAGAAAACTTTTACTGATTTCTACGCTCAAAAAGCTTTCTAAAACTTTAAATAAATACGCTCAAGATTATATAAAAAAATTCTTTGATTCTGGTGTGATTTTCAATTCTTACTTATGCACCTATTTATAGGAAAATGCTAGAACGCCAAAGGAGACTAAATAATAAAATAAAATATTATTATTCAACATTTCTACGCATGCCAGCTATTCAAGACCAGCATGCCATCATGGAAAAATATTTTTAGCAGCCCACATATTTTAAAAAATAAAAGTGGGTCCCACCCAATTTTAATAAAAATATTTTATTTTTTAAAACTTCAATAATTCATAATAAATAGCCCTTATATCAAAAAAATATGAATTTTATGTCTATTGCACATGAAATCGAATTCTCTATAACTTTGTAAGTTTAAGTTTTTCCAAATTCCAAACAGAAAATATCCGAAATCCACAAACGGATGATTTTCAATACCTCATAAAATTCATAACAAATCATGCATTAATTTTTAACGGTTAAAAATTGGTGGACATATACTCAACTTATATATGTATAACATATCCAAAAATCACAACGATCCAACGGTCGGATCAAAATTATAACTCATGCAATAGAGCTTTAAGAACACTGTTTTGATTTTTTAATACCTCAATTCCGACAAAATACTGATAAAATACCTCAAAATTAAATCCTTCATTTATAACCACATAAAATAAATATTTCCTTTTCATATAAATAAATAATTAATTATTCATAAATAATATTAAAGAATCACAATTATGACAACTAGGTCGTTCCTAGGAAAGAGGGGGCTTTCCGATAAGGATTTCTCCTTACTGGCGCGTAATTAAGTAACCAAATTTCTCCTTAGACAGAACTTTCTTAGACATTTCCAATAATGCTATCTAACAATATTATTCAAATAATATAAATTATTGATTTGATAATGGAGATAATGTGCAGTGACAATTATTGAAACAACAATAATATAAAATATCAACGTAGTAATTATTGAATCAAAAAAATAAAGTATTGAACAGTAATTACTGTAATAATTATTGAGTAGTGCCTTCTTACGTAAGAATCAATAATTCAAAAATACTGTGCAATATTGTGCTACTGTGTAACAACGCGTATTATTGTATTTTAACCACCAGGTATTCCAACAGTTAACGGTAAACTTTTGTTGTTATTTTATAAAAACTATTTTTGTCGTTTTCTCAATCTGACAATAATTTCGTTGTGGGGTCCACCAATGATTGTGCCGCCGTACGAATATTCCCTGTTAAAATGAATATTCCCCAACCAATCGAATATTATATAACAACTTGCGTACTTTGTAAAATTTATAAATATTACCCACAACTATACTATTATATCAATTTCACTCCATAACATTCAAAAATGATATTTATAGAAAATTCATCTTTATTCATAAAGGTTGGGGTCTTACAACCTCCCCTTCTTATAAAATTTTGCCCTCGAAATTAGGGTACGTACTTGGTATGTTGAAGAGGTAAGGATACCTTGATTTTATTTCAGATTCTAACTCTCACGTCATTTCCTCAACATCGTGATTTCTCCACAAAACTTTGACTTGAGGTATAACCTTAGAGCGTAAAATATGCTCCTTCTTATCCAAGATTTTAACAGGAACCTCTTCATACGTTAAATCTTCCGCTATTTCATCCGGTTCTAAGTCAATAATGTGGTTCGGGTCTTTCACATATTTACATAACATAGATATGTGAAAAACGTTATGAACACGAGACATACTTGGCATTAAGGCGAGTCTATAGGCCATAGTTTCTACTCGATCGAGGATTAAAAATGGGCCAATGAATCGAGGATTGAGCTTTCCTCTCTTTCTAAATCTCGTAACTCCTTTTCGTGGAGCAACACATAACAACACATGATCTCCAATATCGAATTCCATATGCTTTTGATGAAGATCAGCATAACTCTTTTGTCGATCTTGTGAGGTTTTTATACATTGTCGGATCGTTTGAATCTTTTCCGTAGTCATACGTACCAACTCCGGTTCCAACAACGTTGCTTCACCCACCTCATCCCAGCATATTGGAGAACGACACTTTCTTCCATACAACCCCTCGAATGGACTCATGCCAATACTTGCTTGATAACTGTTGTTGTAGGAAAACTCTACCAATGGTAAGAACTTGTCCCAACTTCCCTCGAAGTCAAGGACACAGAGTCTTAATAGATCTTCAAGAGTTTGAATAGTCCTCTCTGACTGCTGTCTGTTTGAGGATGATAAGTCGAACTAAATCGTAAATTCGTGCCCATAGCTTTTTGCAAACTAACCCAAAATCTTGAAGTGAATCTTGGATCTCGATCAGAAACTATGGATACTGGCATACTATGCAGTCTTACAACCTCATTTATGTACATATGAGTAAGACGTTCAAGTGTATAAGTTTCTCGTATAGGTAAGAAATGAGCCAACTTAGTCAATCTATCAACAATGACCCAAATCGCATCTATGCCTTGAGAAACTTTGAGAAGACCGATAACAAAATCCATGGTAATGTGCTCCCACTTCCATTTTGGAATTTCAAGTGGTTGCAATTGACCTTTTGGTACTTGATGTTCCGCCTTGACTCCTTGACAAGTTAAACACCTTGAGATGAACTCTGCTATCTCCCTCTTCATATTGCTCTACCAAAATGTATGTCGAAGATCATGATACATTTTGATGCTCCCAGGATGGATTGCAAACGGTGTGTTGTGCGCCTCCATCATGATTTTATACTTCAAGTCAGAATTGTTAGGAACACAAAGTCTGGAGTTGACTCGAAGTATTTCTTCTTCATCGATTCTTGCTTCTGGGATAGCACCTTCTTGCACTTTCTTCGTCATAAGTATCAACTCTAGGTCTGTAACTTGAGCAGCTTTAACTTTATGAATTAAAGTCAGTTCTACTCGTATATTTGCTATCATCACATGGGTCCCTAGAGTCTTTAACTCTATCTCCATCCTTTGTAAGTCATATAAAATGGGCCTTGGCGTTGACATTATCGCACTCATACCCGCATATGATTTTTTACTCAATGCGTCAGCTACTACGTTCACTTTACCAAGATGGTATTGAATGGTATGATCATAATCTTTCAACAGTTCAAGCCAACGTCATTGCCGCATGTTGAGTTTCTTTTTGTGTGAAGAAATATTTGAGGCTTTTATGATCCGTAAAGATCTCCACTTTCTCCCCATACAAGTAATGCCTCCAAATTTTAAGTACGAAGACAATAGCTGTCAACTTTAGATCATGAGTAGGATAATTCCTCTCATATTCTTTGAGTTACCGAGAGGCATAGGCTATGACTTTCCCATGTTGCATGAGAACACATCCTAACCCTTTGCCCGAAGCATCACTGTAGATGACAAATCCCTCTGAGCCAGATGGTATTGTCAGAACAGGTCCTAAAATGAGTCTCCTCTTGAGTTCTGAAAAACTCTTTTCACATTCTACGCTCCAACTGAATTTTGTATCTTTTCGAGTCAGCTGAGTTAATGGAGTAGCGATTTGAGAAAACCCTTCTACTAATCTCCGATAATAACCAGCTAAGGCGAGAAAGCTACGTACTTCGGTCACTGATTTAGGTTGTTCCCAGCTTTGAATAGCTTCAATCTTTGCCGGGTCAACAGATATTCCATGACTTGATACTACGTGCCCAAGGAATGCTAATTCCTCAAGCCAGAACTCGCATTTCTTCAACTTGGCATAAAGCTTATTTTCACAAAGCTTTTGGAGTATCAGCCTCAAGTGTTGCTCATGATCTTTACGGCTCTTGGAATATATGAGGTTGTCATCAATAAAGACGACCACAAAGTGATCCAAATATTCCTTGAATACTTGGTTCATCATATCCATTAAGGCAGCAGGAGCATTAGTCAATTCAAAAGACATGACTAGGAATTCATAATGCCCGTACCGAGTTCTGAAAGTTATCTTTGGAATGTTATCGGTTCTAACCTTTAACTGATGATATCTGGAACGAAGATCGATCTTTGAAAAGAATTTAGCGCCTTACAATTGGTCAAACAGGTCATCAATGCGAGGCAATGGGTATCTATTCTTGATGGTGACATGATTCAACTACCGATAATCAATACAAAGTGCATACTCCCATCTTTCTTTTTCACGAATAGAATAGGAGCACCCCAAGGAGACGTACTAGGACGAATGAAACCAATGTCTAACAATTCCTGCAGTTGGACCTTTAACTCGTGAATTTCAATAGGAGTCATTCGATATGGGGCTTTGGAAATGGGTTTTGTACCCAGTTCAAGGTCGATACAAAATTTAATTTCTCGCTCTGGGGTAGGCCAGAAAGTTCTTTGGGGAATACGTCAGGAAATTTATTAATAATAGAAATATCATTCAAAACTGACGTATTTTTTGTTTAAATCCGTGACATGAGCTAAGAAAAATTGACATCCGTTTTTCAATAAATGAATAGCTTTATGGCCGGAGATAACAGTGATTGATTGTAATGGGTTGGTTGCTTGAATTCACATAATAGGTTGGTTAGGAATATGAAAGCCAACAATCATACGAAAATAATCAATTTTTACATGATGAGTAGTTAACCAATCAATCCCTAGAATTACATCAAATGCAAGTATTTTCAATGAAATAAGATCGACATGTAATGTGATGGTACCGATTTGAACCAAACAAGACTTATAAATAGTGGATGTAATGAAGGTTTCTCCTAACGGAGTTTCAATAGATAAGTTAAAGTCTAATTCCGCCGGAGTTAAATTTAAACGTTGAGCGCAAGTAGAAGAAATAAAAGAATGGGTAGAACTAGTATCAAATAAGGTATAGACTTCGCTAGAGTTTATGATAAGCTTACCTGTGATGACCTCGTTCGGGTTCCTTGCTTTCTGGGAGGTTACGACAAACGCTCTCCCTTTAACTATTGGCTTTGACTTTTCTGGGACGGTCTTTGGTGCCTCCATCCCAGCTGGACTTGTCTTCGGTGCATGACAAAATCGGGCTAAGTGACCTTCTCTTCCACAATTATAATACTCTTTGGACTACATTGCACAGTTTGGACTGATGTGTCCCTCCCCTTTGTATTTGAAGCATATGATAGGTGGTCGTTCTCCTTCTTTAACAATGGGTGTTGGTGCTGACGTCTTTCCATCATTGTTGAATATCCTCTTCTTCAAATGTCCACTCTTATTCTCTTGGCCATGATTACCACTGAAGTGGTTACCATTTCTGGCATGTTGATTCCCTCCACGCTTGTTGTCACCGCTTTGATGACTGCTGCCACTGGTATTATCATTTTACCGACTGGTCTCTCTTGGTTGGGTTGACTCGTTATCGCGCTCCAATAACTGAGCCCTATTTACAACATCTGAATTCAAATATAGTTTGTGAGAAATTAAGTATTGGCGTATCTCAGGTTTTAAACCTCTTAGAAACATTCGTGTCATTCTCTCCTCGTTATCAACTAAGTGGGACGCAAACCGAGACAACTCAGTAAACTTGGTTTCGTACTGTGACACGGTCATGTTGTTTTGCTCCAGTTTAAGGAACTCTACCTCTTTCATGTGACAAATACTTTTGGGAAAGTACTTGTCGTTGAACAGTTCTTGGAACTTCTCCCAATACATCTTTAGTGCGGCAGGTTGAGTACGCTTTATAGATTCCCACCAATAATCTGCTTCTGCTAGCAACATGAATGTGGCAAAGGGAACCTTTACTCCTCGGAGCATCCCAAGACATCAAATATCTTGTTGATCTGCTTTATCTACGTCTCCGCCTTAAGTGGTTTTGGCTCTCCAAAAAACTCCGCTTGTCCTAGCTCCTTGAACTATTTAGCGGTGACCGTCCGAGAGTTTCCAGTGTTTCCACCTATATTTTGGACATGAGTCTCTCTTGGCTGATGTTACATGAATTACAGAGAGCCTCTGAACATTCCATCGTTCATCATTTGGTCAGTGTTGTTGTTTGCATGAGGATTATTGTCTTCCTGTTGCACATTATCCTGATTATTGATCTGTAGAGACTCAACGGTCTCCTGTGCTCTATTGATATTCTCAATATTCTCAGATGTCATTTTCAAATAATGCAACAAAACAAGGGTTAATTGACATACAACATATTATCCCTATACTCTGACCGACCAATTAAATACCAAATAAACTTAGGTAGGTCATACTAGCGAAAGAATTCCCTGTCTCTCCCCTCCTAGTTCTAGTCTCATATCTTAGCCAGGGATCATATCCTTAAGCTTTGATACCAACTGTGACGCCACCAAAATAGGTATACATCACCCATCTTGAGTTGCCAAATACATGGTACAAAATTTAAATAAAAACTTAAATATACAACATGAGCTACGAGTTTTAATACAATTATTGTTTTCTAGACAGTATTAAAACTCAAAATAAGTCCTCAATACATTTATTATCACACTATTTCATAGATTAGTGAGGACTACTAATGCTATCATCTGGACCGTCACTCCATTCCCCGACTAGTCCCGGTTACGTTCTCATTTCCTGAAGAGAATAATGAAAGCAAAAGGGTGAGCTCAACTAGCCCAGTAAGAAATATTATGACTTAGATAATGCAAAATGATTTATCGTTAGCCTTCAACAGTGTTAAACTAATAAAATATAACAAACATCAAGTTTAATTGCAACGGAATAAGCAATCCATTAGAAGAGTCAAGTAGAGAATAAAATCTACTATCTTCTATGATTTAAAAGGTTTTTCATCACTTTTATCGCTGAGACTCAACTTAATAAATACTCCACATCATCCTTGCACAAGGATATTCATTAGTATCACGAACACAAATTATCCATGCACTACGGGTCAAGGATATTTGTGTATTCATCAATGGTCATGATCATGCCAACAACTGTCCATCAATGCACTACGGGCCAATGAGGACTTTTATCACATCATTTGTAACATTACGGTCATGATTATACCGAATAATCCGTGGTCATAATCATACCAAGTCCATCTATGCACTACAAGCCACAGATGACTTTTAACAGAATATAAACATGAGGATGATGACAATGATATAAGAATTCAATAAAACAAGTTCAATGATAAATTTTTAAAGATTTATATTTTAATTTATCCAGAAATCAATAACGTCCAAATTGTCAACATGATACTACTTTGTGGAGTAAATTTCAAGAATAATATTGTACCAAAAATAATTTGGACCGAAAACGAATCAATTTTTATAATGAATAGTACCCCGGGTGAATAGTACTTGAGTGAATAGTATCCCATGAATAGTACTTTAGGAATAGTAACCCCGTGAATAGTACTCCGACATGAAAAAGTTAAAACTTATCAAGAATGCTTAGAATAATATTTTCATGAAAAGATACTGGATGAAGCACAAATATCAAGGATAGTCTACTAATTTCATGGAGTATAGAAGCCAAAATTGTAACAAAACGAGTATAGAATTCGAAATCTGAAATGAAATAATATTACTTACATACTATAGAGTATGGAAAAAAATATTATTTCAAGCGAATATTGAACAAAAATAACATCTCTTACCTTAAAAAGGAGAGTATTCCAACTGGTATAGCGGAGATATTCTTGAAGAAAACTTTCACTGATTTCTATGCTCAAAGCTTTCTAAAACTCTAAAGAAATACGCTCAAGATTATATAAGAAGAATTCTCTGATTCTGGTGTGATTTTCAATTCTAACTTAAGCGCCTATTTATAGGAAAATGGTAGAGCGCCAAAGGAGACTAAATAATAAATTAAAATATTAATATTCAACATTTCTACGCATGCCAGCCATTCAAGACCAGCATGCCATCGTGGAAAAATATTTTCAGCAGCCCACATGTTTTAAAAAACAAAAGTGGGTCCCACCCAATATTATTAAAAATATTTTATTTTTCGAAACTTCAATAATTCATAATAAATAGTCCTTATATCAGAAAAATATGAATTTTATGTCCATTACACAGGAGATCGAATTCTCTACAACTTTGTAAGTTTAAGTTTTTCCAAATTCCAAACAGAAAATATCTGAATTCCACAAACGGATGATTTTCAATACCTCATAAAATTCATAACAAATCATACGTTAATTTTTAACGTTTAAAAATTGGTGGACATATACTCAACTTATATATGTATAACATATCCAAAAATCACAACGATCCAACGGTCGTATCAAAATTATAACTCACGCAATAGAGCTTTAAGAACACTAGTTTGATTTTTTATTACCTCCATTCCGACAAAATGCTGATAAAACACCTCAAAATTAAATCCTTCATTTATAACCACATAAAATAAATATTTCCTTATCATATAAATAAATAATTAATTATTCATAAATAATATTACAGAATCACAATTATGACAACCAGGTCGTTCCTAAGAAAGATGGGGCTTTTCGATAAGGATTGCTCCTTACCAGCGCGCAATTAGGTGACCAAACCTCTCCTTAGACAGAACTTCCTTAGAAATTGCCAATAATGCTATCTAACAATATTATTCAAATAATATGAATTATTGATTTGATAATGGAGATACTGTGCAGTGACAATTATTGAAACAATAATAATATAAAATATCAACGTAGCAATTATTGAATCAATAAAATAAAGTATTGAACAGTAATTACTGTAACAATTATTGAGTAGTGCCTTCTTACGTAAGAATCAATAATTCAAAAATACTGTGCAATATCATACTACTGTGCAGTAACGCGTATTACTGTATTTTAACCACCAGGTATTCCAACAGTTAACGGTAAAACTTTCGCCATTATTTTATAAAAAATATTTTTGTCGTTTTCTCAATCCGATAATAATTTCGTTGTGGGGTCCACCAATAATTGTGCCGTCGTACGAATATTCCCTGTTAAAATGAATATTTCCCGACCAATCGAAAATTATATAACAACTTGCGTACTTTGCAAAATTTATAAATATTACCCACAACTATACTATTATATCAATTTCACTCCATAACATTCAAAAATTATATTTATAGAAAATTTATTTTTATTCATAAAAGTTGGGGTCTTACATGGTATGTCGAAGATGTGAGCATATCTTGACTTCATTTCAGATTCTAACTCCCAAGTCATTTCTTCCACATCGTGGTTTCTCCATAAAACTTTGACTTGAGGTATAACCTTGGAGCGTAGAATATGATCCTTCTTATCTAAGATTTTAACAGGTAGCTCCTCATACGTTAAATCTTCCGCTATCTCATCCGATTCTATTTCAATAATGTGGTTCGGGTCTTTCACATATTTACGTAACATAGATATGTAAAAAACGTTATGAACATGAGATATACTTGGCGGTAAGGCGAGTCTATAGACCACAGTTCCTACTCAATCGAGGATTAAAATGGGCCAATGAATCGAGGATTGAGCTTTTCTCTCTTTCCAAATCTCGTAACTCCTTTCCATGGAGCAACACGTAACAACACATGATCTCTAGTATTGAATTCTACGTCCTGTCAATGAAGATCAACATAACTGTTTTGTCGATCTTGTGAGGTTTTTATACGTTGTCGGATCGTTTGAATCTTTTCTGTAGTCATATGTATCAACTTCGGTCCCAACAATGTTGCTTCATCCACCTCATCCCATCATACTGGAGAATGACACTTTCTTCTTTACAACGCCTCAAATGGAGCCATGCCAATACTTGCTTGATAACCGTTGTTGTAGGAAAACTCTACCAATGGTAAGAACTTGTCCCAACTTCCTTTGAAGTCAAGGACACAGAGTATTAATAAATCTTTAAGAGTTTGAATAGTCCTCTCCGACTGCCAGCCCATTAGAGGATGATATGCCGAACTAAATCATAAATCCGTGCCCATAGCTTTTTCCAAACAAACCCAAAATCTTGAAGTGAATCTTGGGTCTTGATCAGAAACTATGGATACTGGCATATCATACAATCTTACAATCTCGTTTATGTACATACGAGTAAGATGTTCAACTGTATAAGTTTCTCGTATAGGTAAGAAATGAGCAGACTTGGTCAATCTATCAACAATGACCCAAATCGCATCTATGTCTTCAGAAATCGTAGGAAGACCAGTAATGAAATCTATGGTAATGTGCTCCCACTTCCATTCTAGAATTTCAAGTGGTTACAATGGACCTTTTGGCACTTGATGCTCCACCTTGACTCATTGACAAGTTAGACACCTTGAGATAAACCCCGTTATCTCTCTCTTCATATTGCTCCACCAAAATGTATGTCTAAGATCACGATACATTTTGGTACTCTCACGATGGATTGTAAACGGTGTGTTGTTTGCCTCCATCATGATTTTATACTTCAAGTCAGAATTGTTAGGAACACAAAGTCTGGAGTTGACTCGAAGTATTCCTTCTTCATCGATTCTTGCTTCTGGACTAGCACTTTCTTGCACTTTCTTCCTCATACGCATCAGCTCCAGGTCTGTAGCTTGAGCAGGTTTAACTTTATTGATTAAAGTCTGTTCTAGTCGTATACTCGCCATCATCACATGGGTCCCTTGAGTGTTTAACTCTATCTCCAACCTTTGTAAGTCATACAAAATGGGCCTTTGTGTTGGCAATATCGTACTCGTACCCGCATATGATCTTCTACTCAATGCGTTCACTACTACGTTCGTTTTTCCAGGATAGTACTGAATGGTATGATCATAATCTTTTAAAAACTCAAGCCAACGTCGTTGCCGCATGTTGAGTTCATTTTGAGTGAAGAAATATTTGAGGCTTTTATGATCCGTATAGATCTCCACCTTCTCTCCATACAGGTAATGCCTCCAAATCTTAAGAGCAAAAACGACAGCTGCCAACTCTAGATAATGAGTAGGATAATTCCTCTCATATTCTTTGAGTTGTCGTGAGGCATAGGCTATGACTTTCCCATGTTGCATGAAAACACATCCTAACCCGTTGCCTGAAGCATCACTATAGATGAGAAATCCCTCCGAGCCAGATGGTATTGTCAGAATAAGTGCTAAAATTAGTCTCCTCTTAAGTTCCTGAAAACTCTTCTCACATTCCTCGCTCTAACCGAATTTTGTGTCTTTCTAAGTCAGCTGAGTTAAAGGAGTAGCGTTTCGAGAAAACCCTTCTACGAATCTCTGATAATAACCAGCTAAGCCGAGAAAGCTACATACTTTGGTCACTGACTTAGGCTGCTCCCAGCTTAGAATTGCTTCAATCTTTGTCGGGTCAACAGATATTCCATGATTTGATATTATGTGCCCAAGGAATGCTACTTTCTCAAGCCAGAACTCACATTTCTTTAACTTGGCATATAGGTTGTTTTCACGAAGCTTTTGGAGAATCAGCCTCAAGTGTTACTCATGATCTTCACAATTTTTGGAGTATATGAGGATGTCATCAATAAAGATAACCACGAAATGATCCAAATATTCCTTGAATAATCGGTTCATCATATCCATGAAGGCAGCAGGAGCATTAGTCAATCCAAATGACATGACTAAGAATTCATAATGCCTGTACCGAGTTCTGAAAACAGTCTTTAGAATGTCAGCAGTATTAATCTTTAATTGATGATATCCGAAACGAAGATCGATCTTTGAAAAGAATTTAGCTCCTTGCAACTGGTCAAACAGGTCATCAATGCGAGGCAACGTGTATCTATTTTTGATGGTGACATGATTCAACTCCCGATAATCAATACAAAGTCACATACTCCCATCTTTCTTCTTCACGAATAGTACATGAGCACCCCAAGGAGACGTACTAGGACGAATGAAACCGATGTCTAACAATTTCTGTAGTTGGGTTTTTAACTCCTGAAGTTCAATAGGAGTCATTCAGTATGGGGCTTTGGAAATGGGTTTTGTACCGGATTCAAGGTCGATACAAAGTTCAATTTCAAGCTCTAGGGGTAGGCCAAGGAGTTCTTCAGGGAATACGTTAGGAAATTTATTAACAATAAAAATATCATTCAAATCTGACGTATTTTTATTTAAATCTGTGACATGGGCTAAGAAAGCTTGACATCCGTTTTTCAATAAACGAATAGCTTTATAACTTGATATGATAGTGAATGACTTTAGTGGTTTGGTTGTTTGAATTCACATAATAGGTTGGTTAGGAATATGAAAGCTAACAACCTTACGAAAATAATCGATTTTAGCATGATGAGTAGTTAACCGATCAATCTCTAAAATAACATCAAATGCAAGTATTTTCAAAGAGATAAGATCGACAGGTAACGTGCGGTTACCAATTTGAATCAAACAAGACTTATAAACAGTGGATGTAATTAATGTTTCTCCCAATGGAGTTTTAACAGATAAATCAAAGTCTAATTTCTCTAGAGTTAAATTTAAACGTTGAGTGCAAGTAGGAGAAATAAAAGAATGGGTAGAATCGATATCAAATAAGGTATATACTTTGCTAGAGTTTATGATTAGCTTACCGGTCACCTCGTTCGGATTCCTCGCTTTTTGGGAGGTTACGACAAACGCTCTCCCTTGAACTGTGACGCTTGCTCACAATTCATCATTCTCATAAGCATTCTTTAAACTATTGCGGAATAATAAACATACATTGAACATTATAATAAAGTCTTCTAACATTATCCCAAGGTTTATTAACCTTAACTTATACACACCTTAATTAAGTTACCCTTAGTAACACAAAAGGTTTACATTACCAATGTACATAATATAATATAATACATAAACATTCTCATTATTTATTCATGCACTTTTCCTTTGCCTTTGTCCTTCTTGGACGTCTCTGGCATAGCTGAAATAAATGTTATGATATAGCAAGGGTAAGCAACAAATTTGCTTAGCAAGTTTAAATACAAGGAAGATATATCATGATTATGAAGGAATTTATCATTCAATATTCAACAATAGAAATCAATTGTGAAAAACATGAATTAAATCTTGATAACTGAATATTTGAATAACTGAATAATAGATGTTGAGTGGTCATAGTGACCATGAACATATGCTAAGGTTGTCAATATTTAAACTGGTCCTTTTAATAAGTTTTAGTAATCAAGGAGATCAGCCTTCATACCTGGTGTATTATGCATAAACACTTAATATACGAGCAAAATTGTTTTTCAATAATGCTTTAATCAAATTATTCTTTTTCTCAGTTTGGAGTTCTTACCAAGTCAATTGGTGAAGAATAACTTTTAACAATATATTTGATTTAACAAATTTAAACATACTTGATCTAGCTGATACAATGAGCATAGATTTATATCTTAAACAGTTTATGAATAAAAGAAATTTAACTAATTCATAGTTCAATAATATTAGAACATGAATTTAATTGCACCGAGTGCGAGTATCAATAATCAATATAGATGTGAATAATCAACAATAATTATTCACTAATATATTTTGAAATTAATAACTCAAGTTTAAGTTAGAGAACTTGCCTCAATCGCGGTCTACTGCTAAGCAATTTACTTTAACTTCTTTAGAGAAAAGACCTATAATTGATCGTTCGATTAGTCATAACATAACTCACTTATAATCTTATTATCTTATATTAAAGTGTCTAATATTTAAACATATAGTTAAGTATTAGACATTACTCTTAAGTCTTAATGTTATTGTTATACTTTGATAGTCTTTTAATCACATCATAACTTATACTTATAAGTTATCCCTTTTATATGTCATCTTAATAAGCTAGATAACATGTCTATAAACTGAAATATCATTTCAGCAAACCAAAATATATTTCAGTATCCTGAAATCATCATTTCTGCAAACCAAAGTCAGCTACTTTAAACTGAAATCATTTCAGTGACCCTGAATCCATTTCAGTACCCTGACTTATCAATTCAATATACTACAAACATAATATAGTTCATTCCCTAACAAATTCAACGACTACGATTAAAATAAAGTGATTTCTCTTATTTTAATATCCCGTTTAATATTATTAATTAAATAATAATATTTCAAACTAATGTTATTAACTTTTAATAACATTTAAGTCTAATATTACTAATAATATTTTAATGTAATATCATTAGTCATATAAAGATATTTTAAATCATTTATTGAATTAATAAATAATTTATTTAATTACTTTTTCCTTCACTAATTAATTCATTTAAACTTTTTTAAAACACCATACACAAAGTCACTCTTCACCACTAACCGAAATCCTCACCAATCAACCATACTTAAGGACCTCAAGTTATAAAAATCATATTTTTCATATTTTTGACATCTTATATTTAATTAAATTCATTTAACCAAATAACATTATTTATATGAAAAATAGCAAAACAACTCAAAAACCATTTCTTTTCTGGACAGTAGCTATATATAATCCTCTCATGAAAATAAATTTTTCTGGAAATTTTTAAAATTTATTTACTATATTTAAATAGTCCATAATGTCCGAATATTGCCAGATTTTTCATAAATCGAAATTAACTCCAAAAATTCTGATATTTTTAGGGTAAACTCCTGTTATATACAAGTACTTCCAGTAAAAATTTCATAATTTTTGGATCAATACACAGAGAGTTATTCGATTAAAGTTTTAAAAGTAGTCCCCGACCGTAAAATGCATAACTCTCAAACCTTGTGGTCAAAAATTCTCAAATTTTTACAGGAACTACCTAACTTCTGATATTACCTCCCCAAATTTTCCTTAAATTTTTAAAGCACACTAAGGGGATGAAACTAACCTTGTGGCAGACTGGCCAGAAAGCTTTTTAAATCTTTTCGTTCGCTACATGGACTGTTTTGAACAAAACTCATACCACGACTGTTAAACATGTGATTTATATGTTCTACCACTTGGGTTAACTAGTTAACACATATATCTAGCACCACTCTTCAACGGATCATGAAAAGAAGGTCTAGATTTAACATACCATTTGTTCAAAGGAAGCAAAAGCTAGGGTTTTCTAGATTTCTAGAAACCTAGTTTCATTTCTCTCCTTTTGAACCACTTTTAAATACTTGAATAAGTTAGATTCATACATTAATCAACATAAAACACATAAATAAAAGGGTCTTAACTTCCAAATCACAAAACCCTTTTCCACATCAAATCCATAAAAAGAAAAGAAATTGAAGTCTAGAAATTATTTTTGTACCTTGATTTTTTAGCCTCCTTCCTTCTATACCCGAAGTAGGTTATAAATATTGGGTGCATGTGCTTAGACCCTCTTCCTTTCTTCTTCTTCTTCCCACGAATTCTTCTCTCTCTCTCTAGTATTTTCTTTTTCTCTCTCTCTATTATTTTCTTTCTTTAGTAAGTAAAATGAGAGTAAAAGGGAAGTTCTAGATTTGCTAGCATAATCTAAATGATTAGATTACATCTCATCATATCTTACCTACTCTCTCATCATAGCAAAGCTAACTTGCAAGCAACACTTAATGTGTTGTCTAAATAATAAGCTGCCAAATAATGAAGTGGTTTACTTACTAAAGTTAAACTCATCATTACATTCTACTCCTTTTCCCACTCCTCAATTTTCGGCCACATGCTCTCTTAATTCCTTAATTTTGTTTTTATTAGCTAGCTTAATTAATGACTAAAATAACCTCTCCAAATGGGCTTAACAATTGAGCTTGCAATTAAATGTTTAATGGGCTTGCACTTTATTATCATGCTTACTAAAAATTTTGAACTTGGGCTTCCCCATTAATTCAATTGGGCAATTAATATACCTATCTTATACATGACCTCTTAGGCTAATTTAATAAGCTAATTGCCCTTAAATTAATTTTTATCTACAAGTCCCACACTAAAAATATATTTGGCCTTATTTAATTACTTATTTTTCATTCATTGTAAACTTTTGAACTTATGCCCATTATTATTAATATTCCATATTATTATTCATTAATAATATTAATTCACTCACATAACCCAATTAGACTTGTCATATTCAAGTTTATTGAGTATTTAATTAGGGTTTAACATCGTACATATATTTTCTAGATTATTAAAATACTTAGGTTAGTTTACTAACTTATCTAAATTATTAGTGAGACTTCCTTTAATTATTCTAGCATATTATTCACATAATCGCTTAATCATCCATAATACATTACAGATTATTTATTATCTTTATTTACAATGTACCACATAAATTCTTGGTTATTACATTCTCCCCTCCTTATAAGAATTCCGTCCCCGGAATTTCATTAAGGTTACTCAAAAAGATTCAGATAACTTTTCTTCAAGCTCCCATGTAGCTTCTTCAGCATTGTGGCTTCTCCATAGGACTTTGACAGAATGTATAACCTTATTTCTCAATTTATGCTCTTTCCTATCCAAAATTTCTATAAGAACCTCCTCGTACGATAAGTCATTCTTGACTTGAATCGACTCATAGGATATCAAATGCTTGTAATCCGGCTTGTATGGACGCAACACTGACACATGAAACACATTGTGAATATGTTCCAGTTCAGGAGGTAAAGCTACCTCGTATGCCACTTCCCCTATCTTCTTCAGTATTTTGAATGGTCCAATAAATCTTGGACTCAGTTTACCTTTCTTCCCAAATCTTATCTTACCTTTCCAAGGAGATACTTTCAGAAATGTGTAGCTTCCCACTTCAAAATCTATTTTCTTGCGATGAATATCAGCATACTTCTTTTGTCGATCCTGAGCTGCTACTAGTCGAGATCTTATCACTTTGATGATCTCCACAGTCTGCTGCACCAATTTTGGCCCCAACAATCTTCTTTCACATACTTCATCCCAACAAAAGGGCGTTCTGCACTTTCTTCCATGCAGGGCTTCATACGACGGCATTCCAATGCTTGCATGATAACTATTGTTATACGCAAAGTCCACCAATGGAAGATGATCTTCCCATCTTCCCTTGAAATCCATCACATAGGCTCTGAGCAAGTCTTCTAATGTTTGAATCGTTCTATCGCTTTGCCCATCTGTCTGTGGATGATACACAGTACTCAACCTTAATTGTGTCTATCCAAAGGTTTGATGTGAAGCATGGATCTCTATCAGACACGATTGATACTGGCACTCCATGTCTCGAAATTATCTCCTCGATATAAAACTTGGCTAACTGATCCAAAGTATACCTGATCTTGATCGGCAAAAAGTGCGTTGACTTTGTAAGACGATCAACAATTACCCATATCGCATCGTAACCCTTCTGTGTTGTTGGAAGTCCCACCACAAAATCCATCATGATGTGCTCCCACTTCCATTCCAGAATTTCGAACGGCTGTAATAGTCCACTTGGTCGTTGATGCTCTGCCTTGACTCTTTGATAAGTTAAATAGCGACTGACGCATTCATCAACCTCTCTCTTCATGTTTGGCCACCAATAATGTTGATGTAAATCTTGATACATCTTCGTGCTTCCTGGGTGTATTGAATATATCGTATTGTGCACTTCTTGAAGAATCTCTTCTCTTAACTCTGGTACTGCAGGCACCCAAATTCTTCCTTCAAATCTCAGCAATCCAGTGCCATCGATCTTATACTTCAGCTCTTCGCCTTCAGCCAACCGCTTATTTATGTTACTGCATTCTTCATCATTTCGTTGTGATTCTTTCACTTTGTCTAATAAGGTCGGACTTGCTTCTATTTCTATTACTTTATCCGAATCCTTCGGATTTTTCAACTCCAACTCCATTTTCTCCATTTCTCTTACTAATTCTTCATGGTCTGTCAATACAAATAACTTTTCTCTGCTTTTCCTGCTTAAAGCATCTGCAACTACATTGGCCTTCCCTGGATGATATAGAATATCACAATCATAGTCCTTGAACAATTTTAACCATCTCATCTGCCTCATGTTTAACTCCTTTTCTGTAAAGATATACTTCAGACTTTTGTGGTCTGTGTATATCTCACACTTTTCTCCGTAGAGATAATGTCTCCAAATCTTAAGGGCAAATACTACCGCAACCAATTTAAGGTCATGGGTAGGGTATCCCTTCCCATAGTCCTTTAACTGACGTGAAGCGTACGTAATGACTTTACCATTCTGTATTAACGCGCAACCCAGTTCCTTGTGTGGCGCATCACTATACACTATAAAAGCCCTTGTACTATCTGGTAAAGATAACACAGGTGCTTCACTTAATATTTTCTTTAATTCCTAAAAACACTGTTCACACTTCTCTGTCCACACATACTTAATAGTCTTCCTCGTCAAATTAGTTAATGGTGTCGCTATCTTTGAGGAATCCTAAATATTCCTTCGGTAATATCCTGCCAATCCCAAGAAACTTCTGATCTCTATCGGTGTCTTTGGTTGTCCCCAATTTTTCACCGCTTCTACTTTCGTTGGATTAACAGATATTCCCTCATTCTCGATGACATGTCCCAGAAATTGAACTCTTTTCAACCAAAACTCACACTTTGAAAATTTAACATATAACTTCTCTTCTCTTAAGGTTTCTAATATAATTCGTTGATGTTTCACTCCTCTTCTTCTTCTGATCCTGATTATATTTGTTTATCGCATCGCTTCCACCTTCAATGAGTATGGCTTTCCCCAGCGAACGTCTTCAACTGAAACATCGACACTTTACTATACAACTAGGGCTTCAATCCTTGTTCAAACCTTTTTACTTTTCTCTCATATATGTGCACTTAATATGTGGTGAACCTAGCCAACTCATTGAATCTTGCCGTATAGTTTGGTATGGACATATTCCCCTGTTTCAACTCCAAAAACTGGACCTCCATTTGGTTCTATGAGCTGGTCAGAAAATACATCTCGAAAAACATCTCCTTGAACCTGTCCCAAGTGATCATACCTTCTCCTCCCCGGACTTTATTTGCTTGCCACCAATAACTGGCTTCAAATTTCAACATGAACGTCGCGTAGGCGATTTTTTAGTCCTCTCTGACTCTTGCGACATCAAAAACTTTCTCCATCTGTATAACCCAAGTCTGAGCTTCTATTGAATTTATGGAGCCTTTAAACTCTGGCGGTCCCACCGCCTTGAAATTCTTGAGCATCGTATTCGGTGGAGCTTGAGGTTGATTATTAATCGCTCCAGCTAATAAGTTAACCAATTGCTGAATGGGGTTAGGATTGGCGTTGTTGTTGTTGTTTGTCGATTCTTCTTGAGCCGGTTGACGATTTTGTCTTCTTCTCAGCGGCATATTTTTATTAAAATATATGATTATTAGGTCTTTATTCACTTCTCTAAATATTTAAGGCTTAATTCAAACAATTTAACAAAATCACTTAACATATTATCTCAAATAACTTGATATATTTTTTTAAATCGAAAGTTTTAACATTAAACAATAGCATCACTGCTATTTACATCAACTATCCCGAGATAAAGAATCTGCAGGATTTAGAACATTAAAATATTCCTTTGTTTATATATACATCAGAATTTACATCTAAATACCAAATAAGTTTTCACATAATTAAACAAATCCTATCACTGCCTGTTAAGGCGCTGAATAGCCTTGCTACGTTCCTCTTCCATGATGCGGGATATCGTCCTACGATCTAGCATATACGATGGTAGTCCTTCAAGCTGGATTGGGTACCTCATAACTCGATCCTGGGCCTCATCCATTGCATTTTGAAGTGTAGAGTACGTCTCCCCAAGCTTAACCTTCTTCGCATGACAATCCTCTTCTACAAGATCAGCAAGACGTGATTCCCTTACCCAAGCTTCCTCTGCTACGGTCAGCCTTGCTGAACTCCCTTTCAGTTCATTCTTAAACTTCTCTATTTCCTCGGACTTCTCCTCGGTTTGACCCTTCTCGTGGACCAAATCCCACTCTACGTTTCCTAGATGTGTGTGAAGAGTCACAACCTCCCTATCCCTCTGCTAAATGGTAATCTGCTGAATAATTGCCCGCTCACTCAGCTCCTGGACAGTGTCACGTAACTCTACGTTACGGTCATACAACTCATCGTACATCTCAGCATTGATGGAGTTCGGTGGGAACTCCTCTTCTTCCTCAGGATCCTCCTCTGGATCAGTCGCAGGCTCATGCTCCTGACCAACAACAGTGATCAATGGAGATGGCTCTCTCTGTACCAACTGCACCCTGACGACATGAATGTCTCGGGGCTCCTCCTCCGTGGGTACTCGGGGTTCCTCCTCACCAGCTCGACTAGCTCCTCCTACATCCAACATACTGACAACACAGTTTCAAGTTTTAGTTATTAAGCCGTACTAGCGAGCACATAATTTAACACATAAACACATAAAGTCTTTTATTATCTTCAATGAATTAAGAAATTCATTTCTTAGAACTCGATAAGAGTTTTCCATCACTATATTCTTCCTATAAGGCTATTACCTAAGGTTGTTCCTCCACCTAAGGTTCATAACCTACAACATTGATACTAACCTGTGACACCCCCAAATCTGGATACTTCAATTCCCACATGATTTGGTATTCACTATATAAACACCATATGTCTATCTACTCATAATAATTGAAAGCATAAATAGATAGAAATAAATCCTCTCCTTAAGGAGTTACATCATCTGAAATAAATACATAATTCTCAGGTTATACTAACCTCAAATCTAAAATACAGAAATATAAACACTTAATTGTCTTACACAACTTTAACATAAGTTTAAAACATAAATACATAATCACATAAACCATAAGTCTTCAACACTTATTAATCTTGCCCTTGCCTTTGCTAGTAGAAGGCTGGTCAGACTTTTCGTTCTTAACTGCAACGTTATTATTACGCAAGAGTGAGCAAGATTGACCATAAATATAATAATGAAACAACAATATAATAGCATGTGAGTGAATCAAATACTTCTGGAATAAGAAACACAACTTTTAAATCAAGAATGAATAACAAGAATCAAAAGAACTTCTGAGGGTCATAAGACCTTGAACTATGTCCTAGGTTATCAAGGGTTATACTTGAAACCTTTAATAGTCATAAAACTATGGACTCTTCTACTTGTACTTAGGGGGATCAGCCCTTAGTACCATACTGTGCACAAAATCTTAATGCTAAAGCATAAGTAATCCCCTATACAGGGTTGTTCATCTTAGTTTAACATTCGTACTAAAGGAAGTTTGGTTCGGATAATTCAACAAGGGTTCTAAAATTTAGAACGTTCGTTACTATGGACTAGTTGAATCAAAAGGGTTCGCTAGTCTGACTATGTTCCACAATAACAGATATTTAATTTGAATAATAATCTCAAGTGGTATACAATAGAATAAGTATTGTATTATAGAATCATACTTTGAAAAGATTAATAATCTTTAATATAACAAATTGAACTTGATTACTAATAAGGAGAATTTGCTCGATGTAAGTTTATAAATTTGAATAACAATAGCAAGTATGGTTAGGAAACTTGCCTCGTGCATAGATTACACGTTAATTATACACGTTCCTTGATTTACTCCTACATACCATTTACATTCACAATACCAGTTAATTATAATATAACTAGTCATCGCAGGTTCATTCTTTTTGTCTAACTCGGATTATGACTATACTTAGTCAAATTACCACACTTATTGTCACATAATATTACATTTCATGAACAGTAAGCTAACTATGCGTTCAATAATTCAATCCACACGTAAATGCGTTATTGACATGTTAAGAATCTATTTTACGTCTCCTTATACGTCTAACATATTTTTATGTTCATTAGATTAGGTTATTGTCGACGTCAGAATTTTTATTTGTCCCTTTTCGTTACCTGTTTTTTTGTGTTCTCATTTTATGTGAGATTTGTTTGAAAAAACAAGTGAAAAAGGTCCGACATGTGTAATGTCCACGATTGGACTATAAGAGTCGCCATTTGGTCTTTTAACTGGTTGTACCAACACAATCGAGAAAAGGTTTGCACATTGACCCAGTGATGTGACACTGCTAAACGGGTCGGAGAAACCGAGATTCAATTAGGGTCCAGGGACTTGCTTATACGGATGGAAGGTGTTAGGCACCCCTCGACATCCGTGTTGCCACGGTGACTGCCACTTTTCAAGAAACTATTATCTGAATGTGTATGTGTGTGTGTGTGTAGGACAATGTGCTGTTATTTGGAAGTAGTGCTATGCCTCGATTTCACCTATATACAAAGGGCTTGAATTTGTGTAAAAATTCAATTTTAAACAAGATATAGCAGTGATATTTTGTAAAAGAGATTTTTCAAACCTTATGCTCAATAGTAATTGAGGCCTTTAATACTGATATTTTATTCCGTATTCGGCTTGATTGATTTTATTTTACAGATACGAGGCATCTGTATGAAAATAATGTGCAAAAGGTGCTGAACTCCTCATGGGTATGAAAACCATCTGAGGTAATTCAGACATCATAAATAAATTTACAAGCTGCTTACAGCTGAAAAGGTCCATCATGGGAACCGAATCTAGATTCAGTGGACTGAATCTATGATCACATGATTCATAGGCTCACATGATGCCGCAATTGATATAAACACAGTAAGCAGGTATATATATAAAAGCTGTAAATATATATATATACAGACATGATCACCAACCACGAAGCACCTCTATGGGGGATCAAAAATGTAAATAAAGCTGTAAAAGCTATCAACCGCCATGGAGGAAACTCTAGGCGGGACGAAATGTACAGAAAGCAGTAAAAACAGTCAACCGCCACGAAGTAAACTCCAGGTGGGACGAAATGTAAATATATATATATATATATATATAACAGAACAGAGAGAGAAAAAAGATAAGTGTCCCATCCAAAATCACGTCAGCACTCTCTCATTCACCCTTATTCAAATTTCAAACCCTCTATCACTCTCTCTCTTCTTGCATACACTGAGATCTCTCTGCTCTTATACCCAGCCCTAATTCCAGCTCTATCACTCTCTCTCTGTTCTTACACACCCTCGATCCCTCTCAACTCCCCCGCCCAAATTTAAGAGCTATCTCTGGTTCTCACGCTTCTCTCTTCAGAGACAGAAGCTCACTAGGCCACTCCAAGAGAGACTCCATCACCACCACTGCCAGCTCCCGCTTCATCGCCGCCGCCGTCGTTCCATCCACGCTTCCATCCCCATCCAGATTTCTCTCATTCCTCGGCGGCGCTTCCTCCTCTGCCTCCGTAGCTACTGCTCCAACTGTTGTCACGTTGTAGGTAAACTTTAAATGTAATTGATCTTCTATGATATTTTTAGAGTGAAGCCTATTATATTGTACCATTTAGTGTTAGAAAGATGATTCATTGCCTCGGAATTTTTTGTAGAATTTGGTTAGGGTTTTGCAATAGATTGCCTCATATTCTCTTGGTTTTCATGGCAACTCCAATCCCTTATCGTATTGTAGCTCTTGCTATGACCTCTTCGCGGCAACTCCATACACTTTTGAGTTGTGATATAGTGGGCAGTAGGGTAATATAGATCTAAATTATAAAGGAATATAATGGGCAGTGGGATAGATGATAACAAGGTTTAGGTTGTCCAATTTTAATTTTTCCCCTTTTTGAAAGCAGTGGGGTAGATGATAAGGTTTATGTTGTTTCATACTTTTTTACACTTTTTGCAATTTGAATGTGTTCATTCACAATAAGTAAAAAGTAAAAAACAGAGTCAAAGGAACAAAAAATAAATAAATTAATAATTAATAATCTAATAAGAAATATGCATATGCAGAATCAAGTAGAAATGCTCCATTCAACCATATGCGAATATATGTATTGATTTCATGTTTTTTGTTTTGCTATTTATTTATTTATTAAATAATTTCTTGAACATAAACAAAGCAGAACAACTTCACTAGGTCAAGGGGAAGTGAATATGGTACTCAGTAATGATACAAAATACAGGGGCTTTTTTACATGCTGCAAAAAACTGCATGACAAAAGTGGAAAGAGTAGATAAAAGTTGGTTTTAAAATATAATTAACTGATATGAACATTAAAGTTTTTAAACTTCAATACCAACCATGATTTAACAAACCACAAAACTAAATAGTACATTAAATGACATGTATATCTGTAGGAAATTGAACTGCACAATTTTATAAATTAGGTTAGCATGAAGCAAGAAGCCAACAAATATGCATAATCAAACAAATATGCAGGACCTGACATGAATGAATGCAACAGATGTTTGGATTCGCCTCTTTAAAAATCATGATAAATTGTTGTTTGATAGTGTCTATACTTTATGTAATATGGCTAAGAAAAAATAGATTTAAAGTTGAATTTTGTTCTACAATATTATAAGACATTGCCATCACATACAACTGAATATTGGGAAATCAACAGATCTTATGAAAAGTCAACACTTTTAAAAGACAGAATTACTCTATTCATTTATAAAGTCTTTGAAGCAATGTTACTTAGAACGTGGATCACTATGGTACATGTTACGGAATTATCAACATCAGTTGGTATAATGTTATCCGGTGAGGTAGGCTACTTGGATTGCTGGTCATAATGTAACATATTTATTCTACTTTAGAAAGCTATCTACGAACGTACACAGCTAATATCTATATATATAAAACAGAGTAGATAGAGAAAAAAAAAGATAAGTGCCACAACTAAAATTGACGTCAACAGCTCTCTCATTCACCCTTATTCAAATTTCAAATCTTCTATCTCTCTCTCACTCTGTTCTTACGATCACAATTCAAACACTCTCTCTCTCTCTGTTACCCAGCCCCTAATAACTCGATCTCTCTTAACCCAGCCCTAATCTCATACCCATCCCCTAATATACGATCCAAAGCATAGAGAAAGTTCCACGGTCTTCTGCATCGGTTTCATCTTTCGCCCAAGGTAGTCTTTTGTTTGAGAACGATAACAGCTTCATCTTTCTCTTTTTGATCTGTATTTGATAACTCATACAAAAAATATATGAAAAACGCAGCCCTAATTGGGTTCACGGAGCTTGAAAAATGCATAAGCAGAAGAAGAAGTCGAAGATCTAAGATCTTCTCCTCTTGGCTCTCCTCTTCCTCGACTTCCTACGGTCGAGATTTCTGTGTGCTTCAGTTGAGTTGGAAATTTCAATTTTTATGTTCAATTGTAGTTTATTTCCCATGATTTCTTATTTTCTAATCTCAATCTTTACTTCCATTAATTTGGCCTGAACATTGTCAATGAATGAGAACTCCATTACGTGTTCGATAAAATGCCGATAGGAAGAGAAACATGTACACCTCCATTACATTCATTCATAATTCGTGCATATAGAGTATAATGGGGGGCAATAATGGGATAGACTGTTGGATTTAGACTTTGATGGTAATGTGACTAACCCTCAAAAAAGAACATTTGGATTTCTCTCAATGTTATGGGGGATGTAGGCACGGATGCATTTTATTTGTATAGACAAATCAAGTATCCACAATATCGAATTGCATTTTATTTTATTACAATTATATTATTTTATATTTGAAGTTCACAGTGCTAAATCCAAAGGGACGAATTTGGACTATGGTTGCTGGAGGAGGTGCTAGTGTCATCTATGTAGGTACTGTGTGTTTCTCATTTTGATAACTTGGTGTTTTCTTTTCACTACTAAACCCATGTTATATTTTCATAATTGTTAATTAGCTTATACATATTATAATTTGCCTGTTCAGGTTGGAGATCTTGGTTGTGCTGCAGAGCTTGGAAACTATGCCGAATATAGTGGTGCACCCAGTGAAGAAGAGGTTTTGCAGTATGCATTATCTTAATATTTGTTCAGTCAATATGCTTGGTATTTATCTTAGGAATAAGAATAGAAAACAAAACAAAAGATACTTAGTATTTTCATAAATGTGCTTGCCACCGCCTTTTCTCTTATGTGACTATGGGTTTCATTTTTATGGCAGGGTTAAAAGTTTTATTTTTAGTCATTGTGTTCTTTTTATTTAATAGGTTCTTGAAGTATTCATGAAAGATTGATTTTTCAGGAATTTATATTTCCAAGTAGAAATTTAGATTCCTTTTCTTTTTTCTTTATACTCAAATCCTTGGCGATTTGAGTGTGCAATATATGGACATGTATGATATATTTACTTTTACTTGATTGTGGTATCATTCTTGCACTTTCTCTTTAAATTTGTATTGCATTACATTTAGATAAGAGTTTAATATTTAAAATGTCATTATAGGGCTCTATCAAGTTTGCTTATGTTTAAATTAGATATTATTTATAGTATTTTTCATATTGTTTTTCGCATGTTACCCCTTTACAGCTTTTACATATTGTTTTTCTATCTTTATATTGTCAATTGTATTAGCTTCAAAATATGTATCTAATTTTCGAACAGAGGGAATATACTTTTGGCTTCTTATATAAACCAATATAAGGTATTAGAGGTTGTGCATTTTTTATTTCAATATTTATTAATCTTTTGTTTTGTTTTGTTGTGTTTTTTGGTGCAGCTACAATTGTTAATTGTTGGAATCAATTTTAACAACTTCTTTTTGTTGATATATTGGTGGAGGCTATAACTTCAGTTTCTAGCGTGGCTTCAGTTTTTTTAATACCCATTCTATTAGCCTCCATTTTAAATGGGCTTGATGAAAAATATATGAAATATTTTACAGCTTTTAGAATATATGAAATAGTTCACTTCTCCTAGCTATTTGTTATGAAATATTTTACAACTTTTAGAATTATAGAATTGTATGAATACTGAAGTAATCTCAGAAAAATCATATTAGATTGTTTGTTTTGTATTGTTCATTTTTATGTGTTGTTGTGGGTTTATAATTAAAAGATACTTCAATTAGAACTACCACCTTAAGAAAAAGTATTTTCTCTAATTACATGATCTTATAAATTATTCCAGTCAGTATTCCTTTATTAAGTGTCACGGTGTCTAATTTTCACTATTTGAATGATACCATTCATTTTGAATTTCTTATTGATTAACACGGTAAGTTATATCTTATTGATTAACACGGTAAGTTATATCAGAGTTAGTGTTGATAAAGTTATATCTAATATTCTAATATTCTATTTAATGGCACTTGCTTAAATTAAGTTTATTACTTAAACTTTGAATTAAGTCTATTATTTGACAACTATTTATGTGGAGAAACTTTTAAATTTATTTTTTATTGTTTCTTTCCTTTCTGATGTATCGAATTGAATTCATCCGAATATTGAATTCCTCACTTTCATGTGCCTCCTAACGTATAATTTATAACTGGGAATCACATTATCCGTTATGTTATGTTAGGTTGATTGGACTGAGCTGTATCCAGGGACTTGATGGGCTCCAAATACTTAACCTTATCACATAGTTTCCTATATATTTGGCTGTTCTTTTTGTTTTCTTCTAGAAAATCAAATTCATTGAAATCCTTTTCATGGACATTATTCTTAATGAAAAATGACACCAATTAAAGAAGTTAAACATAAGATGTTAAGAAAATAAACTCAACCTTTTATTCTGATTCAACTTCCAACAGTTTGAAACCTCAACTATCATTAAAATTGAGGGAATTCCTCTCTTACTGAACAATCTATAGTATAAATGTATAGTAAAACAAAATTTAAAAATTTTGTTAAAAAAAGAGCTAGGCTCGGAAGATTTGGAACAATAGTATTGAATGTATTTTTGAAACTAAGCATCTGTCTTTGCAGCTTCATTTGCTCATGTTTAACTCATGTTTAATTTATTAAGTTTGCTCTTACAGGTTGATCTAAGTGATAGTAACAACATACATGTAAATGTTTTGTCTGAATGTGCGCTTAATCAATTACATATGGATAAGGTAACACTACTGGTATTGTTAAAAATATTTATTTTGATATTATTTTGCATTTTTTTGACTAATGTCTTATTTTGTACTTCCTAGGAGAATTCACATGTGAATCACTTGAATAACCTAAGTGTTATTCCATCTTCAACGAAGGAGAAAGAAAAAATTGGTTGTTCTATTGGAAAAGAAAATTGGTTTAATCAACCGGTATGTTGTACTAATCATTGTTTATCTTTTGATAAAAATTGGTTCAGAGCATTATACACCCCTCAGTCTCAGTCTCACGCTCACTCTTACACTTCTCTCTCACGCACACACGGCCCCATACCATCATCGAGTAGAATTGTTGTGTTATGGTATTATTATGAGAGCGATATTTCTTATGAATTTGATTGTAAGTGTATATAGTTTTTTTGATCCATTATTATTTATAGAAAATGTTGTGTAACATTATCAATCAAAAAACATTTCAACTTCACCATAGCCGGATCCAAAATTGAGTAAGGCTTTTAATTGAGGAATGGTCAAATCTTTGTTGGGTTGATTTCACTATAGGCCATCTTGGCTTAGGCACACAATCGGGCAAGGTTGGCATAACTGACAATCATTAGAAAATATGGCAGTATTATTTGGATTGATGCATGAATTATTTTATGTTCTAGGGCCAAAATTCAGAATGGGTTACTCTTGAATTTAGCATTCCAAACCCTTCGATTGTTATGCCTTCCAGTAGTGAATGATTTAATTTTTGCGTATAGATTTCAGTTTATGGTGGTTCAGGTGACTCTTACGCTTGCGAAGAGTTTGCAAAACCTTTCCTTGTTGCAATCAATCAAATTAGATGGTTGCCAGGTTACATGTTCTGGACTGAAATTCATTGTAAATTGGTGTATTTCATTGAGGGAGCTAAATTTAAGTAAATGCATGGTAGTGACTGATGAAGGTCTATCATCCCTTGTGACAACACACAAATACTTGAGGAAACTAGACATCACATGCTGCCGCAAAATAACTCACATTTCAATTTTTTAATATCATAATTTATTTTTATTTTTTTGTGAAATATACATTGCCTTTAGGCTAATAGGCCGTGTTTGTTTATGCCTTGAGGGTACATACATATATAGAAGTAGTTCTTCAACTCACTCTCTGCAGCCTGAACCAGCCTCTGGATATCTCAAAGCAGGATAACTAAATCATTCCTCCCACTACATCAAAGTCTTACTTATATCAATCTAAATCATTCCTCCCACTACATATAAATTGGTGTGCTCATTTATTTTTTAGATAATTCAGGGTAAGTTAAGGGTTCTTATATTTCGGATTTACAGTTGTTTTATTTTGATTCACATATTTCGATAATTTTTATATTTCAAATATTTTCAGGTATACATTGAAGGATACTTGGTGTAAGCTGTAAAGAATACTTGGTGTAAACTGTAAAGTAATGGGTCTTATACAACATGTTGTTTCTCTATTTTCTGCACGTTTGTATTTTTTGTGTTATGTCTTTTGTAAAGTTAACTAATTATACATGGTTATAATGATTTTTGGGTATGGAATGATGGTTTTTTTTGGTGGTTTGGATATGTATTGATGATTGTATGTTTTGTAGACAGGTTTAGAATTTCTGGATATCTATTTTTAAAGGAAACTTTGCCGAAATTTCTTGAAATTAGTACCGACTAGCTCGATGTTTTAGTGGTTAGATGATTGAGAATGTATTAATTTTTGTGGTAGTATGTGTCTTTAGATAAAATTATAGATTTTTCGAATTTTAGTCTAATTTTTCGTTACGTCGTGCCTTTAGGCACGGGTTATCGCTAGTGTATATATATATATATATATATATATATATATATATATATATATATATATATATATATATATTAAAGCAATAAACGCACCAAATGTAAAATTCAGGCTCATCGAACAAAGTCTGACAACAGTTAATATATATATATATATATACACATTTATATATATGAATTGCATGTCAAACTCTGTTCGACGAGCCTAGACTTTGGTCTGGAGCGTTTAATGCTTTAATATATATATATATATATATATATATATATATATATATATATATATATATACAAATTGAAATAAAATCACGGACCGAAGTTCGGGCAAACAAACGCAACACGACTCTCAACTTAAAGAAGGTTGTGTGCAAAGATGGAGAGAAATTCTTTAAAGTGTGTAAGAAGGCTTACAGTGGGCTGCCAAAGAAGACTTTTATATCTTTAAAGTAGATAATCACTGGCTTTGTAGGTACAAATATAGCTATATGTGAGCTCACAGCTGTTTAAAATGGGAAAGCACTCAGTATATTTCAAGTACAGAGCAAATTAGACAGGGCTTTCTCGCTCTTTCTCCTTGCAAAATGGCCACCCCAAGCCCTCTATTTATATAGAGTAGAGCCGCAGGTGTACCAGAGGCTGCCCGGGGTGCCCCGGGCTTCGCGGGTTACGTCGTCTCGTAGTACGTGCACGCGACTGATGTATATAGGACCTATTTCGGACCGTCGTTGTCGAGAATTACGCAATGACATAGGATTAGAGGTTGCACGAAGTCATGAAGATGGGACGATACCCTCCGGTCTTCAGCTTCAAATTCTACCCGTTATCCTGCGTAATAGTCATTCGGGATTGGTTCTTCTGAGCTTTTGTGGGATATTACTGTGTACAAATGTATGTCTAAAATGTTGAGATGACGTGATGTGGCGTCATGGTGGCGAGATGACGACATAGCCCCTCACCGGAGTTATCTCCGGGTTGGGCTGATAAAGCAGACGTTGCTAAGGGTTATCTCTGAGATTGGACTGCTGCAATGGTTGAAGGTCCTCAGTGTCGTCTATAAGGTGTGCCTGTCCTCCTGGTGTTATATCCGGGTTGGTACTGAGTATCTCGTTGTGAGCAGTGAGATTGAAGCTGCTTGCATTTGAAATAAGCATTTTCGGGGTTATCACCGAAAATGCATTCCTTGGGGTTATCGCAAAGGTTTGTAACTATTCCCACGGTTGGGACTGAGACTAGATACCTTAGGGTTATCTCTGAGATTAATCGGTCTTCTCCGGTGTGTGTTCCAGTATTTGATCTGTATGCCTCGGGGTTATCTCTGAGGTTGGATTTGTTACTCCCGGTGTGTACTTCGGGGTTGATGCTGAACTTTCGGTAGTATCCGGACTGGATATGAACTGTCTTTCGGGGTTCCCTCTTGAAAGATGAATCTGTCCTCCTATAATGTTAGTGACAGGTGTACAGAAAATTTTGAGTGTCTACAGATGCCCCTCTTTATCATATTCATACAATGCGATACATGAGTAGGATAAAGAATCCTAGACACTTGAAATGCAACAAGATAAACATGAAGTAATATGGAGAAATATGATGCAAATGTATGATGCATATGCATTGCTTTCCAACAAGTTGGGGATGATTGCCGGCTCCCTGTTGCTTCTGCCGGGGATTGGCAATGATGACTAGATTGGATGCGCATGATCCAAATCTTTAAGGATGATGACGTTAGGGCTATCACCAAAGTCCTTAATCCTTGATACAGACTTGACTCTGAAGAATTGCCTCTTATGTGTAAGAGATCTGTGGGAATAAAGCATTGTTTGTTTGAGGATGTGTATAACATATTCCATCATCAATCCTCCTTGATGACGTTGACCTTTCCTGGTTTGTATCGCCAGAGTATGTCACTATTCTGTTGGTTTTACTGCCAACAACAAATGTTGTCAGGGTTGCCTAACCTTCGTTGACGTGTGAACCAACGGTTTACCACGCGTTGTAACCCTCACCGGGGATACATCTGATCCTCTATTATCGTGTATATCAACGGATGAACTCCATGTTAGGGATAAATGCCAAGGTTGCTTGGACTTTGTTGATGTGTGTGTATCAACTGATGAAATCATTGGATGGTTTCTGATGCGACGTTGGGTTTACTTGCCAACGGCTAAACTGATATCAAGGTTGTCTGACCTTCATTGATATGTGTGTCAACAGAAGATATGCGTAGTAACCCCCGTCGGGGAGACATGTTGGATCATCGTTGATGTGTGTGTCAACGGAACATGCGTTGTAACCCCCTCCGGGGACTAACGTTGTAACACCCGTCGAGGACTGACGTTGTAACCCTCGTCGGGGACTGACGTTGGTCTTTAGGGTAATGACCGGAGCTGGCGGCATTGGACGTATGCAAGGTATTGCCGAATGTATTTTGTTACAACAGAGATCATTGGCATAGTATACCTCATGCTCGGGCGAATACCAATGTGCAGACTCAAGGTTCTATTTGAGAAGACCAGGATTGTAGGCTATCCTGCTCAATTGCATAGCGTTCTTATTCCTGATTTGAACTTTTTAGTCTGTGAAAACTCCTTTTCAACTCGAACTGGACCGAGCCAGAGGGATGGGGCCCACATAGGGGTGCCGCAGGTACACCTGCTTCAGCCGCAGATGGACCTGCGGGCAATCGTGGATACTAATATCCTATAGGTTGGTCTCACAAGTCACTTTCAACTTGTATTGCGAAGAAAAATTCGAGAGCCTTCTTCAGATCTGCTGAGTTCAGACATCTTTCTGCAAATTCTATCACCGTACAAGTGTTCAACACTGCCCTGGTAACGTATGCATGTACTTTTTCCCAGTTTTTATCCGTTGGAAAATGACTTATCATATGAAATGCATCTAAACACATAGTAGTGATTATGTATGCACAAATGACTTGATAAAAAATATTCAACATAGTAAATGTTAGTGTTAAACCATGCTGAACATAATGATGTTAAAAAATTTGACTTTTGAGACAGTCAAATTGGCACCTTTTCTCCTATTGTTATCCTATTTGAGGACATTTGAGCATAAGGTAAGAAGGCAAAGTACTCCTAGCATTGAGGTTAACCTTATGTGTTGAAGATTTTGATTTTTAATGCATATAGTATGTATATGACTGTGGGCAGGTGTGCTATTGAATGACCACCTAGTCATGCCTATGTGGATATGGATAGTCCTATTTACAAAGGAGACTATAGCAAAATTTTCCAAAATGTAGGCATTGGATAGTCATGCATTTTAACTCTATTGTATGTTAAAGTAAATGCATGCATGCATGTAGTCATAAGATGCATTTAGAAAAGCTTCAAGTTTAGAAAATACCACACCCTTTTCTGAGGTGATTTGGAGACTTGTCGTCCAGATATTATGGATCCGGATCAGCCGAGTAGTTCCCATAGGACCACTTCTGGTGTATGGAGGAGGGCTTCTGAAGTGCCTTAACCCCGTTCTGTTAGACAGCCTCGTCGATTGGTGGAGGCTGTGATACGTCCAGTCCGGGTTGATGTGCCGGACGTCGAGGACGAGGAGGAAGATGTTCCGGTTGTGGACCCTACTCCTGTTACACATGTTCCACGTAGGGACCTCCCGAGTATTCAGGTGGCAAACCAAGAGCTTCTGGGTGACTTGAGTCTACATTCCTCGATGTATTTACATGCACACGAGGTATGACGTGAGAACTTGATCTTCCTTCTTTCCTATTTAATGAGGATTAAAGGGTCTTAATGTTGAACTGCATTGTATACAGGTTCCCAACTTTACACAACCTCGAGGAAATTGGTTCAGCATACACTCCATGTATCAGGCACTTCATCCCGACTATAGAGCAGTAGTGCATGACTGTGGATTCGAGGCATTCTTCTCCATCCTTCCACGGCATTGTCCCTAGGGTTACCTCAGGGCATTGTCAGAGCGGTGGTTTCACCAGACTCAGTCACTCCATTTACTGGACTGTGAGGTGATGATGACGCCGATGGATTGGCAATTTATCACAGGTATGGAGTTTGGAGGGGCGTCAGTGCCTTGTATGGCAGATATTACCCCTACTGTCGTCAGATCCTTATTAAGAGTTCCGGTGGAAGCGCTCAAGGGCAGGACTGTCCGTGCAGATCCTTTGAGCGTAGAAGCTATGAGTGGGCTATTGAGTGAGCCCATGCCAGATGATGTTAGAGTCAAGGGTCGCATTCTTCGACGATTGTTCCTGATGATCATTAGGGGCTGCTTCAAAGCAGATAACTCTTCCACGGTGTCATTTATTTTTATCAGCGCCACATGTCATGTGGATCGTATTGGAGAGTATGATTGGGGTTCCTACACCTTCGCCTATTTCCTCAGGGGCATATGTATGCGCTCACAGGATTTGACTGAGGCTTGGCTAGGATTTTACCCATTTTTACTGGTGAGTACTTCTCTTGTCATTTACCATGTATAGGTTAAGAGTGTTAACTGACAGCAGATGTTTTGCCGTTGTGTTAGCAGTTTTGGGCCTATGATAGGCTCCCATGCTTGCGTCCGGTGAGTGTGTTAGGATTGGATACCTACCCACGAGGACGACGATGGCATCATTCTATATTTACAGAGGTCCCTGTAGCTGAGGGTTTCACTAATTGCAGCTTGCAGCTGGAGTTATTGACAGCTAACATTATCACATGGATTTCCTATTCTGGGGAACATTTGGCCATCAATTTTGAGGATGGGTACCCAACTGGAGTCGAGTACGTGATTTCCACCAGGAGAGTTTCTCTCTTCACGGATGGAGGTTGGGAACACTATTTAGGAGAGCGTGCTATTAGGAGCACCACAGGGGAGATCCGTATATCGATCTTGCCTCCTGCCAGGCGTTATTGGCCTGTGTCGCAGTCACCCGTCATTGATATCCCATTGTTGGGTGTTGACGGTTTTGCATTATCAGAGGGTCCCTGTACTCAAGATATATTCCTGCGTTGGTGGTTCCCTCGGACTATTAGAGCCCAGACCCGTGCCACTCGGTTCATGGGGGATATGGTTCCAGGATCTATGATGATGACGAATTGGCTAGCCTATGTCCAAGATCCGACTCACGTGACACAGATTGACAGTTTCAGCAGGTAGTTGGACTAGGCACATATTTTTAGCCGGTATTTGGGCAGAGATTCGGCAGAGCCAGATTCGTTTGATCCTTCCAGCTCAGGCGCTGGCCCCTCAGATGACCCTTTTGATTTTGTCGACGCAGATCCTCCTTTGTATAGGCCTGACATCCCTGTTGATAGAGATCCAGTGACTTAGGAGGAGTTACATCAGGTGGACAGGATTGATGATGTGGACATCGACACCATTGTCTTCTTCTGATGTGTATTCTCATTATTTCTTTTGATAGGCCTCTGTTAGCTATTGGGTGGTTGTGCCCCATTCTCGCTATATCTTTTGATAGGCCTCTGTTAGCAGTAGGGCGTCTGTGCCCTAATTTCCCTGTATTTGTAGCTGTACAGAGATGATGTATTAGATTATAATATACTTAGGAATGTATGTACAATTTTTCCATTCCCTATATCATATTGCCATCTATTATCTATAATACATGTATCATGTTATGCATATATTTGTATGTCCAAGGATATTCGGCATTGACCCCTGGATGGTCTTATTACACGGCCGGTGTAGATGTCTTCTTCGACAGTTAGCCATATTGATCATACCCCACCATTATTGGTGGCATCTGGTATGCGATCTTGGTATGATAGCATGTCACCATCAGACAGGGTGACCGTAGATCATTTATTGTAGCATACTATGACCCTGTTAATGTTTCAGGTTCCCACAGGATTCGTGCATGGCATGCTGGAGCACTGGGTTTCGGGGAGGTAGGTTTTCTAATTTGGAAACTAGGAGTTGACTCCAACCCTGGAGGAGTATGCACGGTTGACGATGCTGCCACTGGACATACCTTACGTGCATATGGCTTTGGGGGACATGAGTCAGTGGTTCATGACCCTCACTGGACTGAGGCATAGAGTGGTGCAGGAAGAGCTTACATTTGGCCACGTTATATCCCAATGTTTTTTGTTTGACAGATTTGGTTCTGAGGATAGTTATAGACGAAATTCTAGGGATTTCACCACACAGGAGGCTCATTGGCGTCTGGTTAGGGTAGATGTACTGCTATTGCGCGTACTGTCATATGTCTACATGCAACTGTATATGAATGAGTTTGACATAGGAGTTATCATGGCGGTAAGAGCTCTCAAGGAGGGTCGTACCATCATACCTATGATTATAGCCGAGACATTGAGGTCAGCTATATACTGCTGCACTTATGCGACAGAAGTATTTACGGGCAGTTCGGTCATGCTATACGTGTGGTTTATATCACTCGTAAGACCGATTGGCACTTTTAGACGGCATGGGTATTGCTTCACCCATGATATAGTCATGACATATTCATTTCAGCCTGCGGAGTGTATGGATGCTACATCTTGGTTCGCTTTCTTAGCTGGGATCGAAGACCCGTTTAGTATACAGCCGTGCTCAGGGCTCAGCTCACCTTACAGCTTCATTACGCATGCTCCGGGCATGGATTACATCCCCCTGGCTGGTTTGAGGGGTATGACTACTTACCATCCACTGGCCGTGATGTCGCAGTGTGACCAGTTTTAGGATTTTCATCCTTTCGAGGGGGCGCTGGGCCAGTGTTTAGCTTCTCGCTATCTTTCAGTAGAGGTCCGATCCTGTGTGTATGCATGTTGGGATCATCGTGAGATAGCTGCTTTCTCCATTAGTCATCCAGGTTGTTCCACAGAGTATTTTGCATGGATGGAGACACAGACGGCATCGGTTACAGTTGTATCCACATTACTGAGTATTGGCTCAGATGGTGGAGAGCCCATGGAGGACATTGATTCTCACACCGAGGAGGAGTTAGGTGCCGGGTTGGCAGCATCTCTTTCAGATTCTCCCAGTACCAGCACTGTCTTGATTCAGCATTTAGCACAGTACTTTGAGAAGCGTATTCATTTGATGACCTTTGAGAGAGATCAGGCTCAATCTTTGACATCGACTGCCCTTTATGGGAGAGACGTAGCTCTGTTAGAGAGAGACGAGGCATTGGCTCATAGAGATACCGCTGTTGTTAAGCAGGATGAGGCCAGATCAGCCAGGGATGCAGTGATAGTTGAGCGGGATAGTGCCATATCTACCCGGGATGTAGCCGTCACAAATAGTACTGTAGTGAGTTCCCTTACAACTGGCATGATCGCAGAAATGAGCACATATATTGATGAGCATATGGTCACCATGCAGATGGCTGTAGATCTAATGGGTCATGTGGATATCCTCGTACATGAGACCACAGCTTTTCCTCCTTCTTCGGAGAGGGATGCCATGTTGGGCTTGTTAGCTCACATATACACCAATTTGTAGATGGGCTATTTTCCTGCACATACTAGCTTAGCTATTTTGTCATGTACAGTTTACATTGTATATCAAAGAACATTAAATATAGCAGGGAAATATATTTTTGATCACTTCCCTTTTAGATATGCTCTGATATCTGCTTGATAGTTTGCCTGCTTCTTCAGGGCTTGTGATCTTGATGTATTCTGAATTCCTCCTTGCTGGATGGACATTGAGTTGTCTCTGGATAGTTCTGATTGGATCATGGATCTTTGTGTATCCCTACCATCTTTTCGGTGTTTTGGGACTGGTTTCTGTATGTAAATGTGGAGAGGAGTGTGGCTTTCCTCTCTAAGATTGACCGCACCACAGATGGTCGTTAATACCCCTATTTAGGAGGAGCCTAGTTAATTCCATCTCTTATGGATTGGCGTTGCTCTTTGAGGTACAACCGTAGCTTAGATGGTCGCCGAATCTCCTATTTACGAGGAGAGGTTGGGTAATTCCATCCCTTTGGTTTGGAGCCAATGAAATGTGGTAGATTGAATTTTGATCCCAGTATCATTGACAAAGGTTTGTGTTTTGGTAGGGGGTTAGACCGAACCATGAATGGCTGCCTACGTACTCCTATTGAAGAGGAGATCAGGTCTGCGTAGTTTGAACCTGGTGTAAGAGGTTCAACGCTTTATGTGAAAGGCAGATAGGTGTAGAAGCTTTATTGATGAAGAAGGTTATAGATGTATTTTTGTTGTTTATGTTTTTGTAGAAAAGGGTAGAAATGTTTTTGTTATTTTTAGTTTATTGTGACCGGGCCAAATAGAATATGGTTGCCTACGTACTCCCGTGTATCAAGGATTTCAGGTCGACTTAGTTCACCCCTCAGGGTGAGTTGTAAAACGTAATCCTATGTGCAAGTCAGAAAGCGGGGAAGAGAAAGTTTAATCCTAGGTTGAGGATAAACTGTAGGTGTGAAAAGTTTGATCCCATGTATGGGTAGCCAAACTACAAACGCAAGAGGTTTAATCCACGGTGGGATGACCTAAGTTGTATGAGCGCAGAGAAGCCAGGCTACTGACTTGAAAGGTATGTTTCCCTGAGGGGCAAAGTGTGGTAAAGAGTTATATGGGGTAAAGGGTTAAAGAATCGAAATGACTGATGATCTGATGATCCAACACCATGATGTTTACTTGATGGTAAACATCAAGTAATTGATAAGTACATCATGATTCAGACATAGTACAATTTCACGGCGTCCTAATTGATAAGCTGTGGAAATTCATCGCCATCTATTTCCTGTAATCTAAGAGCACGTCCTGTCAATACTTCCTTGACAACAAATGGGCATTCCCAGTTAGGAGCGAATTTTCCCTTGGATTGATCTTGGTTGTCAATGATCTTCTTCAAAACCAAGTCATGTTGTTTAAACTGCCGTAGCAGGACTTTTCTATTGTAGGATCTGGCGATTCTTTGTTGATATAACTGACCATGGAAGATAGCCGCGGTTCGCCTTTTGTCTATCAGAGACAATTGGTGATACCTGTCCTGTACCCATTGGTCTTCATCCAGCTGAGCGTCTATCAACACTCTGAGGGATTCCATTTCTACTTCTATGGAGAGTACTGCTTCCATCCTATAGGTTAATGCGTAGGGGGTTGCCCCAGTCGAAGAGCGCATTGATGTTCTGTAGGCTAACAGAGTAAGAGGCAATAAATCAGACCATCCTTTGTGGTTGGCGGACATCTTTTGCATGATCTTATTGATGTTTTTGTTAACTGCTTCAACAGAACCATTCATCTTTGGACGGTAGATGACGGAGTTAAGATGTTGGATGTGGAATTTACTGCATAATTCCTCCATCATTTTATTTTTGAGGTTCTTAGCATTGTTTAATACAATCACCTCTGGTTGTCCATATCGACAAATGACATTATTTCTGTTGAAGGCAATAATGACTTCTTTGGTAACCCTGGGGAAGGAGGCTGCTTCTACCAACTTGGTAAAGTAGTCAATCATGGTGAAAATGAATTGATGTCCATTACTGGCTTTAGGCTCAATGGGCCCACTCACGTCCATTCCCCACATTGAGAAGAGCCAAGGTGAACTCATATTGTGGAGTTCCTTTGGAGGGGCGTGGATAGCATTCCCATGAATCTGGCATTGATAACATCTCCTAACGTGGTAATCGCAGTCAACTTTGAGAGATAGCCAATAATGTCCCGTCCTGAGGATCTTTTTGATAAGGAGGGGGCCACTCATGTGTGGGCCACAGACTCCACCACGGATCTCATCCATGAGTCTCTGAGCTTGGTCCTTATCTAGGCATCTGAGGAGACCTAGTCCTGCATCTCTCTTGTAGAGTGCATCTCCGCTCAGGTAGAATTTCATAGCTAGTCGATGGATCCGTCTTTTCTCAATAGGGCTCGCCTCAGTGGGTGTAGATCTGTCTCGTAGGTACTCCTTGATATGCTGATACCAAGGATATTGAATGGGAGGTAGCTCATCCGATACTTCTCCAACGTAGTTCCTATAAGCTAGTGCTTTGTGCAGGGCAATTGTGACGCTTGGCAAATGTCCCTTGTCAGAGATGTGTATCAAGGAGGCCAAATTTGCTAATACATCTACAAAATCATTCCTACTACGAGGAATATGTAGAAAGGAGATTTCTTCGAACTCCAAAGCCATCTTCAAAACCTGCCAATGGTAAGGCAGCAAATGCAGCTCTTTGGTTTGATAGATTTTCGTGGATTGTCTGACCACTAACTCTGAATCTCCAAAGATAGTTAACCGCCTGATGCCCATTGAATGGACAAGTTTTAGCCCTACGAGACAACCTTCATACTCAGCTGTATTGTTGCTGCTGACAAACTGCAATTTGACGGCGACGGGATACTGCTCCCTCGTACCGGATAATAGAACTGCTCCAGCTCCAAAACCTTCCGTATTAACAGCTCCATTAAAATACATCTTCCATGCTTGGAGTGTATTGTACTGATGATGTTGCTGAATTGTCACGACTACTTCATCGGGGAAGTATGTCTCCAAGGGTTTGAAATCCCCTGTAGGTGAAGCGGTTAGTTGATCCGCAATCCCTTGACCTTTAATGGACTTTTGAGTCACGTAGACAAAGTTAAATTGTTGTATGATAAACTTCCATCTGGACAGTCGGCAATTTAACATGGGTTTGCTGAACACGTATTTGAGAGGATCCATGCGGGATATGAGATGGGTTGTGTGACCATGGAGGTAAAGTTGTAACCTCATGGAAGCCCATGCTAAAGCACAACAAGTCCTCTCGATCAGAGTGTACATATGTTCGCTGCTGCTGAATCTTTTGCTGAGGTAATAGATAGCTCGTTCTTGGCCTCTATCATCTTTTCGTCCTAGCATGCAGCCCATGGCATTGTCACTTACGAACAGGTACATGAACAGAGGAGCATCATCTCTGGGTGGTACCAAAACGGGAGCTTTGACTATCTGTTCTTTGATTATTAGGAAGGCTTTCTGGCACTCGTCGTTCCATTTCATGGAGGAGTTCTTCCTTAATAGCTTGAAGATTGGCTCACAGGTTGCCGTGAGTTGAGAAATGAACCTGCTAATGAAGTTGATTCTTCGCAAAAATCCTCGTATTTCCTTCTCTATCTGAGGAATGGGCATTTCCGTAATGGCCTGCATTCCTTTATGGATAACTAGAAATCCTAGCAACTTGCCTGATTTAACGCCAAAGGCGAACTTGGCTGGAGTTAACTTCAAGTTTTACTTGTGCAACCTGTTGAATAGTTTTTTGAGATGGTTTAAGGCGTCATCCACCTTCTGGGATTTGACAATGATGTCATCCACGTAGATCTCTATCTCTTTGTACATTAAGTCGTGGAAGAGAGCCATCATAGCTCGTTGATAGGTAGCTCCGGCAATGATGAGGCCGAATGACAACCGTCTATAGAAAAAGGTTCCCCAAGGAGTGATGAAAGCAGTTTTTTCACGATCTTCCTCAACAACCATGATCTGATGGTACCCCACAAAGCAGTCAGCAAAGGAGTACATGATGTATTGAGCAGTATTGTCAATGAGAATGCGGATGAATGGCACAGGAAAGTTATCTTTAAGGCAAGCTTTGTTCAAATCCCTATAATCCGTGCAAACTCGCACCTTTCCTCCAGGTTTAGGCACGGGCACGATGTTGGATATCCACTCCAGATATGTAGACACCATGATGATGCCAGCTTGAAATTATTTCACAATTTCTTCTTTCACCTTTAAACTCCACTCAGGTTTCAATCGCCTATGCTTCTGCTTGACTGGCTTGAATCCCTCTTTAATGGGAAGGCGATGAAGAACAATGTCAGTGTACAAACCCACTATGTCTTTATGAGACCATGGAAACACATCTTGGAATTGGGTTAATAGCGTAACCATGTCATTCCGTTGGTTTGGGGTAAGGTCTGAACCAATTTGGATTAACTCAGGGCTTTCTAAGGTTCCAAGATTGAAGGAAGTGGTTTGATCAAGGTTGGGTTTAGGTTTGTCTTTGACCCATTCTTGAATTTCTGGAGGCACCTCAATGTCCTCATGTATTTCCATCAAAGCTGAATTCATCTCTACATCAAAGGTACAATCCTTGTGGAGAAGAGGCACCGTATCAGCAAGTACAGGCACATCTAAATTCAGGGTCCTGAAAAAAAATATGCTTTCACTTACTATATACAAAATATTTTGATCATACACAGTGTTAGCATGTACTGGCAAAATAAACTGCTAATACTGTACAAAAAAGTAAGCAGTTATGATATCTATAGGGCAGAAAGAGTTTCTACCCGCTTTATCCTTGTCGACCAATGCAAGGAATGCTGCTCCAATTGGTAAGGATAAAGTTCGGGTGGACTGCATTGATAAAGGAGTTGTCATCATCCTCCTCTTCCCGAATGATGGGCAATACGTCTGGGCAATCATCGTCTAGGGTGTATCTGTTTGTATGCTCATCATGGACGATGATGCGTATGCCCGACATTATCCGGACAACGTTTTGCTTAATTCTTTGTTTCTCTTCTTCCATTACGGGATCGGGAACAAAGATTTCTTTTGCTTTGAACGGCACTGGCTTGGGAAATAGCATAGCCATCATGTTAGTTGGCACCTTTACAGGAGGTTGTGCAGACTCAGAGTTTGAAAGCGAAGATAAAAGCCTCGTGGTTGAAGCTGAAGGAATCTGAGGATGCTTATGAGGATTCCTTTGACTAGAACTGGCAGAATAGCCTAGTCCAACTATCCTAGTTTGCCTGGCTACTTGAATGGGGTATTTAATACCTTGGTGATCTTTACCCAGCCCTTGTCCTGGCTGATGACCCAAGGACATCATTTCCTGAGTAGCTGACATTACTTTGGCACAGATCTTGGGTACGGGCAATGTCGTTCCAATAGCATGGTACTTAGTATTGCTCACTTCCAAGGCATGAAAACTTACTGGCTCAACATCTGCATTAGCATTGATAAATGGCATGTCCCCATGTTGAGGACACTCCGGTTCAGCGTTGATCGTGACTAGGCTATTGTTGATAATGTATTTCAGTTGCTGATGAAGGGTGGAGGGGACTGCCCCAGCCATATGAATCCATGGTCTTCCCAAGAGCATGTTGTATCCCAAATCTATCTTGAGCATGTGGAAAGATACGCAGAATATATGGGGACCAATTTCGATTGGCAGCTCAATTACTCCGACCGAATTCCGGTGGGCTCCGTCAAAAGCTTTGATGACCATATGGCTACCCCATATTCGGTTGAGATTAACATTCATCTTCAACAATGTGGCATATGGATAGATATTTAGAGATGAGCCTCCATCTATCAATACTCCAGCCAACATATATTCGGAGGATAAGACTGCAATATGTAACGGCTTGCAATGACCGGTCCCTTCGGGCGGTCTATTGTCATCATTGAAGGATATCACATTGTTGTTAAAAATGTGATCAACCAAGTGTTGAAACTTTTCTGTATCCATTGATTCTGGTAGATAGGCTTCTTCTAAAACCTTCAATAAGATCTTCCGGTGATCCTCGAAAGTTAGTACTAAGTCCAAAATTGAAATCTGGTGTGGAGCTTCTCTAAAGCTTAAAACCACTTTGGCTTCGTGATGACCCATAGTGCGGAGGAATTTTTTAATCTTCTCCATGGGTATTTTCCCCTTTGATTTGATGGTAGATTTCATCACCCGTTGGGGAAGCTAACAATAGGATATTATGCTCTGCATGGTAAGTTGATTGGCTCGAGAGCGGCCACTTTCAAAGGATTATTGTTTCCTCTGAGTTGAATGGTTGGTATAGTGAGTGGCTTGATATTGTCATCAGTCTCTCCAGAGATAACTGCTATAAATCCCTTCCACTTAGTAGGACAGATATTCTCACTCCCACGTAGCATTGTATCATTGTCTACTAGTTGCAAGACACCGCTGTCAATGAGATTCTGGGTAAGGTGGCGGAGTGCCCAGCATTCTTCTATGCCGTGACCGCGAGAATGGGGGTGATATTGACATACTCCATCAGAATTGTACCATCCTGAACGGGGGTTGATTGGAGGTAGAAGGGAATTGATTCTTCCTTCATTGATTAGCATCTAAAGGATTTCCTCCATGGGTTGACCTAGATGTGTGAATTCCCTTCTGTTGGCAAAATCACGACGAGCTTTGACATTCGCTCTCTTTGGCACTTTGTCCTCCAAGGTTTCATTTTCTGAAGGTGACGAAGGAATATTCCTGATAAGAGGAAGGAGACTAGCATACTCCTGGCTTACTAATTGGCGTGTAACTTGATGCTGGTAGGTCACCAGTTCTGCCAATTGATCGATCTGTTTGCATAGAGCTTTCATCTTACGTTCCATTGTGAATTGGAACTTGGCATAATCCCATTTGTCAACACCATCTTTGGTGGTTTGAGATGACTCGCCACTGAAATTGGAACTCTGTCCATTGCTCCAATTTATCAAGTTGACCTCTTCCTCTTTGTGTTGAGGAAGAGGGTTGTCTTGAATGTGAGGTTGATCTGATTTGGTAACCACGATTTTCCCATTGTCTATCAAGTCTTGGATCTTGTGTTTCAAGGCCCAACAATCTTGAGTATCATGTCCAGGTGCCCCGGCATGATATGCACATTTCTTAGCAGCATTGAAACCCCGTCCATTAGGGCTGGCTGGTGGAAGAAGATGCGTAATTTTCTTCTGTGTTGTCGGAAGAGTAAGAATGTTCTCTAGGGAGTCCCCTAAGGGTGTGAACACTCGAGGGCGTTTGACTTCTCCACCTTTTGGCAATGGAGGATTTGAAGACTGAGCTTGAAAGGGAGTGTAACTTCTCCTTTAAACAGACATGTTCTGATTGCCTTTTTGACCCTGCAGTATCAGGGAAACATCTTCCTCTTTCTTTTTATAGACTCTCCGGGGGTTGTTTTCATAATTTCCAGACTGGATGTGCTCAGCAACAGCTTTAAGGGCAGCTAGGTCTTGAATCTTTCCTGACTTCAATCCCATCTCAGCCATCTCCCCGTGTTTGAACATTTCAGAAAATGGTTTACCGATGCCGGCTAAAACTCTTTCATTGAAAGGAGCTTCTTGTATGTCTACGAAGGTCATGACCATTTCTGATTCTGTCATTGAAGGAATAACTTGGGCAGCTGGGCGTCTCCACCTTTAAGCATACTCTGTGAAAGATTCATTAGATTGTTTCTTGACCTTGGTAATCTGATACCGGTCAAGAGCCATTTGAGACTGAAAGCTATATTAAGTGAGGAAGGCGTGTGCTTGCTCTTCCCAGCTATGGATCTTGTACCATGAACGGGCTTCTCTAGTTAGACTTTTCTGGAATAGGTGCATTTTGAGCTTCTCGTCCTCTACATACGATCCAAGTTCTCCAATGAATAACTTCAAATTGGTATAAGGATCTCCTAACCCGTCATATTTTTGAAGTCAGGAGTTTTAAACTTTTCTGGATAATGAACACCAGGGAATATACAAAGTCAGCATATGAAACACTCCCGTGTGCTCCAATTCCTTTGATAGCGCAAAGGGTCTCTTCCATCTGAAGAACTTTCTTTTTGATGTCACCGGTGTCTGGATCTCTTGTGAGATGGGTGTCATCATGAATTTTGTTGGTCGTATCCAACTGCAGTTCAGGTATTGTAACGACCTGGGCTAACCCTTGTGTAGAGGATTCAGTATGTACGGGTATTTTTGGACCCTACGAAGATTGATGTAGTTCTTTAAGCAGAACAGCCAAATCTATAATTTGTTTGCTTAATCCGTCGAATTCCTTGCGAGAAACTGGATTAAGGTCAGTCTGGTCGGATGACGACATAATTGGCTGTAGGCCCGCTGCCTTTTTAGATTTTGACCGGGTAGTAGGTCCGATGGATTCCCTGCGAAAGACTTGCATAGTTTAGTCTTTAGAGTATGTAAATTAACATGCTATGTGATGTGTTCGTTTTTGGAATTTTATCCTGCAAAAACGGATGTTAGCTATTCGTAATAGCATGTCAATTTTAAACATATGTGTACACGTTTCTTCATATTACATGAATATGGCATTAATGTTGTAAGTAATGCAAAAGCATGAAGAGACTTTCCTCCATGTTGGGTTTATCAGAGGCCGACCTATCTTAGGTTGCTCTCGCGGCTTTTTGGCATAAAGGTTCCCAAATCATCGCATTTTACTCGACGAGAATTAAATCCGGTCTTTCAACTGGAGCGAATTTGGGTGGTGCCTTTCCTGAGCCTCGTGGGATTAGTCTTCCTCTGAGTCCAGTAATCAAACACCAACGGGATAGCCTCCTGATAGAGGGAGCACACAACATACATTTATATGCATCGCGTCTCACCGATGAAAATGATGACATATGCGAAGCACTAATATCACAAGCAGATATAATGTGAAGCACTAAGTGCAATAAGGAAATGCATTCGTACACATTCATCATAAATGTAAATGTAACATCCACACACAAACAGATAATTGTTTTGAAAAGATTGTAGTAGCGGCTTAAGTCCTCTTACTGGAGTCCCCAGCAGAGTCGCCACCTGTCGACGTCGGGATTTTTATTCGTCCCTTTTCGTTACCTATTTTTTTGTGTTCTCATTTTATGTGAGATTTGTTTGATAAAACAAGTGAAAAAGGTCCGACATGTGTAATGTCGATGATTGGACTATAAGAGTCTCCAGTTGGTTTTTTAACTGGTTGTACCAACACAACCGAGAAAAGGTTTGCACATTGACCCAGTTATGTGACACTGCTAAATGGGTCGGTGAAACCGAGATTCAATTAGGATCCGGGGACTTGCTTATGCGGAGGAAAGGTGTTAGGCACCCCCCGACATCCGTGTTGCCACGGTGACCGCCACTTTTCAAGAAACTATTATCTGAATGTGTGTGTGTGTGTGGGTCAATGTGCTGTTATTTAGAAGTAGTGATATGCCTCGTTTGCACCTATATACAAAGGGCTTGAATTTGTGTAAAAATTCAATTTTGAACAAGATATAGCAGTGATGTTTTGTAAAAGAGATTTTTCAAACCCTGTGCTCAATAGTAATTGAGGCCTTTGATACTTCCATTTTATTTCGTATTCGGCTCGATTGATTTTATTTTATAGATGCGAGGCTTCTGTATGAAAATAATGAACAAAAGGTGTTGAACTCCTCGTGAGTATGAAAACCATCTGAGGTAATTCAAACATCAAAGATAAATTTACAAGCTGCTTACAGCTGAAAAGATCAATCACGGGAACCGAATCTAGATTCAGTGGACTGAATCTATGATCACATGATTCCTAGGCTCATATGATGCCGCAATTGATACAAACGCAGTAAGCAAGTATATATATAAAAGCCGTAAATATATATATACATACATGATCACCAACTATGAAGAACCTCCATGGGGGATCAGAAATGTAAATAAAGCTGTAAAAGCTATCAACAGCCACGGAGGAAACTCCAGGCGGAACGAAATGTACAGAAAGCATTAAAAACGGTCAACCACCACGAAGTAAACTCCAGGTGGGACGAAATGTAAATATATATATATATATATATATATATATATATATATATATATATATATATATTAACTGTTGTCGGACTTTGATCGATGAGCCTGGATTTTACATCCGGTGCGTTTATTGCTTTAATATATATATACTTATGTATATTAACTGTTGTCGGACTTTGTCTGATGAGCCTGGATTTTATATCTGGTGCATTTATCGATTATATATATATATATATATATATTAAAGCATTAAACGCTCCAGACCAAAGTCTAGGCTCATCGAATAGAGTTCGGCACGCAATTCATATATATAAATGTATATATATATATACAAAAGCAAGTAAACGCTCCAGACTGAAGTCTAGGCTCAATCGAGACATAACTCGATAATGTTAGTCCATATATATAAATATATATATATATATATATATATATATATATATATATATCTCTGTGTGTGTGTGTGTGTGTGTGTGTATGCAAACTGAAATAAAACCACGGACCGAAGTCCGGGCAAACAAACGCAACACAACTCTCAACTTAAAGAAGGGTGTGTGCAAAGATGGAGAGAAAGGCTTTAAAGTGTGTAAGAAGGCTTACAGTGTGCTGCCAAAGAAGACTTCTATAACTTTAAAGTAGATAATAACTGCCTTTGTAGGTACAAAATTAGCTATATGTGAGCTCATATGTGTTTAAAATGGGAAAGGACTCAGTATATTGCAAGTACAGAGCAAATTGGGCAGGGTTTCCTCGCTCATTGTCCTTGCAAAATGGCCACCCCAAGCTTTCTATTTATAGAGGGTGGAGCCGCAGGCACCTGCGGCTGGCCGCAGGTGTACCAGAGGCTGCCTGGGGTGCCCCTGGCTTCGCGACTCGCGTCGTCTCGTAGTACGTGCTCTCATGCAATGTGATGTCCACTTGAACTTTCTGAATTGCAATCCGGGCATCCGACTGAGGTATATAAGAACTATTTCGGACCACCGTTGTCAAGAGTTATGCAATGACATGGGATTAGAGGTTGTACGAAGTCATGAAGATGGGACAATGCCCTCCGGTCTTCAGCTTCAAATTCTACCCGTTTTCCTGCGCAATAGTCACTCGGGATTGGTTCTTCTGAGCTTTAGTGGGACATTGCTATGTAGAAATGTATGTCTGAAATGTTGAGATGATGTGATGTGGCGTCATGGTGGCGAGATGACGACTTAGCCCCTCACCGGGGTTATCTCCGGTTTGGGCTGATAAAGTAGACGTTGCTCAGGGTTATCTCTGAGATTGGACTGCTGCAATGGTTGAAGGTCCTCAGTGTCATCTCTGAGGTGTGCCTGTTCTCCCAGTGTTATATTCGGGTTGGTACTGAGTATCTCGTTGTGAGCGTCGAGATTGAAGCTACTTGCATTTGAAACAAGCATTTCCGGGGTTATCACCGGAACTGCAGTCCTTGGGATTATCGTCAAGGTTGGTATCTATTCCAACGGTTGGGACTGAGACTGGATACCTCGGGGTTATCTCCGAGATTAATTGGTATTCTCCGGTGTGTGTTCCTGTATTGGATCTGCATGCCTCGGGGTTATCTCCGAGGTTGGATTTGTTACTCCTGGTGTTTACTCCGGGGTTGATGCTGAACTTCCGGTAGTATCCGGACTGGATATGAACAGTCTTCCAGGGTTCCCTCTTGAAAGACGAATCTATCCTCCTGCAATGTTAGTGACAGGTGTATAGAAAATTTCGAGTGTCTACAGTTACTATTACAGTCCCTAAAAATCAAACCACTAAAATGCTCATGCTTGGACAAACTGTAGAGTGGCGCTGCGGCGCCACCATTAAACTTGTGGTTGGCATTGTGAAGCGGCCCGCGCTGCGGCCTGGACAATGGCGCTGTGGCGTGGTTCGCGTTGTGGTGTGGTTCTTGTGCATGCAACCAGCGCTACGGTGCGGTTCTTGTGCATACAGCCGGCGCTGCGGTGTGGCGAACCAGAACCGGAACTTGCAGTTCGCGAAAAATGAAGAACATGCCAATTTCTACCAATTTCTTATTTCATTCATGAAATTAGACATACCCAGACATTATAATATACACATAACTACTACCCAGTTCTTCTGGTATGTTTTTAACACGTTAAAACACATAATTTACATAATCAAAACATGTAATTTTACTGTTCTTGATGTTCTTGAAAGTTTTGAACACAAAACATAAAAATTAACACTGCGGGTTCGTTATAACACCGAATCTGTCCATTCGAATTTTGTCTTCTTCGTTTTAACATACATAATTACATACAAGTGTAAAATTTATGATACAACATATGATTAACGCATAAATTTTGTACGTACGGGCCATATGGCCATATTTACACTTTTATACTCTGTAACTTTTAAAATAATCCAATTACTATATATTGTATGGATTTAATGCTTTGAAAACATACAAGGATGGTAGGTAACATGTTATTATAACATATTATCATAAACAAATACATAATTGCTACCCTTTCTAATTACAGAGACTTTAACAGAACTTGAAAACCATTTTCATAAAATTATAAACAATGTAATTTGAAATTAGGTTAAAGGGATTACCCAGAGTGTAAAGTATAGATTAATAGGGATGAATCCTTTCTCAGGTACTTCTGCAATCAAAAAACTCTCAATTTTTGTGACGCCCCCAAAATTAGGTATACATCACCCATCTTGGGTCGCCAGATACATGGTACTGAATACAAATACAACTTAATAATACAACTACTGTGTACAATACGACCAAACATAATCTGTGAGTTTGAATACAAATATTGTCTTCTAGAGAGTATTCATACTCAAAAGGAGTCCTCATTACAATTATTATCATACTATTTCATAGAATAATGAGGACTACTAATGCTATCCTCTGGACCATCACTCCGTTTCTCGACTCGTCCCATCTATATTCTCATTTCCTGAAGAGGACAGTGGAAGAAAGGGTGAACTCAACTAGCCCAGTAAGAAATATTATGACTAAGATAATGCAGAATAAATTATCATTAGCCTTCAACAATGTTAAACTGATAAAATATAATAGACATCAAGTTTAACTGCAGCGGAACAAGCAATCCATTAAAAGAGTCAAGTAGAAAATAAACTCTACTATCTTTTATGATTTAAAAGGTTTTTCAACACTGTTATCGCTGGGACTCAGCTTAATAAAATAATTCACATCATCGAATCACCCCTGAACTATGGCCAAGGATATTCGTGTATTCATTAATGGTCATGATCATGCCAACAACTGTCCATCAATGCACTACGGGTCAATGAGGACTTTTACCACATCATTTATAACATTACGGTCATGATTATACCGAATAATCCCTGGTCATAATCATACCAAGTCCATCTATATACTACAGGCCACAGATGACTTTCAACATTTTATAAACATGAGGATGATTGCAATGATATAAGAATTCAATAAAACAAGTTCAAGAATTAATTTATCCAAGAATTAACAACGTCCAAATTGTCAACATGATACTGCTTTGTGGAGTAAAATTCAAGAATACTTAGAAGAATATTTTCATGAAAAGATACTGGATGAACTGCAATTATCAAGGATATTCCACAAATTTCATGGAGTATAGAAGTCAAAACTTAACCAACTTAGTATAATAAATAATGGAATAACAAAAAAAATCACCACGCATGCGATAGACCGCACAGATAGGTTATTCCAACAGAATAATAAATAATGGAACCAGGTCCGGCGTAAAACGCACAGACAGGATGTTCCAACAGAATAATAGAAGAATGTCACAAGGTATAGGGTAGACCGCGTATACAGGTTATTCCAACAGAATAATAAGTAATGGAATAACAACAGTTCTCTTCATGAATAAGAAAGAATAACACCCCTTACCGTTTTAAAGAAGAGCTGAAATACGAAAGTAGTTAAGTAGCAGAATACTCTTCTTCTCTCTCTCTATAGTTTCTCACTATAGTTTCTGTCTCTAGAGTTCAGTGAATTCGTAAGAAATAATGAAGGAATGAGCTGCTATTTATAGAAAAATAGAATGCATAGTAACTAATCCATGAACGGTCCAGATTGATTACTTTAATATGACGGTCCATATTTAAAGAAAAATCTTTTAAATAAAATATAATATATTCTATTTATAGAATAACTTTAATAAAGTATTCTGTTTTATATAAAAAGATGTTTCTGTTTTATTACGTTAATAATACGAATAAAACAAAACGTCATTATCGCTAAATAATTCATATTATTAACTGACAATAATTGAATCAAACTGAGTGACTTCTCACATAAGCATTAATAATCAATACCGTGTGTTACTATGCAACCACACGTATTACTGTACTTTTACTACCGAGTAGTTCAACAGTAACAATGGTAAAACTTCCGCCGTTATTTTTAATAAAATATTTTTGTCATTTTCTCAATTCGACAATAATTCCGTTGTGGGGTCCACCAATGATTGTGCCGCTGAACGAATATTCCCTATTAAAACGAATATTTCCCGACCAATCGAATATTATATAACAACTTGCGTACTTTATAAATATTACCCATAACTATAATATTATTTCAAATTAACTCCATAATATTCAAAAATGATATTTATAGAAAATTCGTCTTTATTTATAAAAGTTGGGGTCTTACAACCTCCCTTTCTTATGAAATTTCGCCCTCGAAATTAGGGTATGTATCTGGTATGTCGAAGAGGTAAGGATACCTTGATTTTATTTCAGATTCTAACTCCCAAGTCATTTCCTCAACATCGTGGTTTCTCCACAAAACTTTGACTTGAGGTATAACCTTGGAGCGTAGAATATGTTCCTTCTTATCCAAGATTTGAACAGGAACTTCTTCATACGTCAAATCCTCTGCTATTTTGTCCAGTTTTAACTCAATAATGTGGTTCGGATCTTCCACATATTTGCGTAACATGGATATGTGAAAAATGTTATGAACACGAGACATACTTGGCGGTAAAGCGAGTCTATAAGCCACAGTACCTACTCGATCGAGGATTAAAAATGGACCGATGAATCGAGGATTGAGCTTTTCTCTCTTTCCAAATCTCGTAACTCCTTTCCATGGAGCAACACGTAAGAACACATGATCTCCTATATCAAATTCCACGTTCTTTCGATGAAGATCATCATAACTCTTTTGTCGATCTTGTGAGGTTTTTATACGTTGTCGGATCGTTTGAATCTTTTTTGTAGTCATACGTACCAACTCTGGTCCCAACAACGTTGCTTCACCCACCTCATCCCAGCATATTAGAGAACGACATTTTCTTCCATACAATGCTTCGAATGGAGCCATGCCGATACATGTTTGATAACTGTTGTTTTAGGAAAACTCCACCAATGGTAAGAACTTGTCCCAACTTCCCTTAAAATCAAGAACACAGAGTCTTAATAGATCTTCAAGAGTTTGAATAGTCCTCTCTGATTGTCTGTCCGTCTGAGGATGATATGCTGAACTAAATTATAAATTCGAGCCCATAGCTTTTTGTAAACTAACCCAAAATCGTGAAGTGAATCTTGGGTCTCGATCAGAAAATATGGATACTGGCATACCATGCAGTCTTACAATTTTGTTTATGTACATACGAGCAAGACGTTCAAGTGTATAAGTTTTTCGTTTCAGTAAGAAATGAGCAGACTTGGTCAATCTATCAACAATGACCCAAATCACATCAATACCTTGAGAAACCCTAGGAAGGCCGGTAACGAAAGCCATGGTAATGTGCTCCCACTTCCATTTTGGAATTTCAAGTGGTTGCAATGGACCTTTTGGTACTTGATGCTCCGCTTTGACTCGTTGGCAAGTTAAACACCTTGAGATAAACAACGCTATCTCTCTCTTCATATTGCTCCACCAAAATGTATGATGAAGATCATGATACATTTTGGTACTTCCAGGATGGATTGCAAATGGTGTGTTGTGCGTCTCCATCATGATTTCATACTTTAAATCAGGGTTGTTAGGAACACAAAGTCTGGAGTTGACTCGAAGTATTCCTTCTTCATCGATTTTTGCTTCCGGCATACCACCTTCTTGCACTTTCTTTCTCATACGCATCAGCTCCAGGTCTGTAGCTTGAGCAACTTTAACTCTATCGATTAAAGTTGGTTCTACTCGTATATTCGCCATCATCACATGGGTCCCTGGAGTCTTTAACTCTATCTCCATCCTTTGCAAGTCATACAAAATGGGTCTTTGTGTTGACAATATCGCACTCGTACTTGCATATGATCTTCTACTAAATGCGTCAGCTACCACGTTCGCTTTTCCAGGATGGTATTGAATGGTATGATCATAATCTTTCAATAGTTCAAGCCAACGTCGTTGTCGCATGTTGAGTTCCTTTTGAGTGAAGAAATATTTGAGGCTTTTATGATCCATAAAGATCTCCACCTTCTCCCCATACAAGTAATGCCTCCAAATTTTAAGTGCAAAGACAATAGCTGCCAACTCTAGATCATGAGTAGGATAATTCCTTTCATATTCCTTGAGTTGTCTTGATCCATAGGCTATGACTTTTTCATGTTGCATGAGAACGCATCCCAACCCTTTGCTCGAAGCATCACTATAGATGAAAAATCCCTCCGAGCCATATGGTATTGTTAGAACAGGTGCTGAAATGAGTCTCTTCTTGAGTTCTTGAAAACTCTTCTCACATTCTTCGCTCCAACCGAACTTTGTATCTTTTCGAGTCAGCTGAGTTAATGGAGTAGCGATTCGAGAAAATCCTTCCACGAATCTCCGATAATAACCAGCTAAACCAAGAAAGCTATGTACTTCGGTCACTGATTTAGGTTGCTCCCAACTTTGAATAGCTTCAATCTTTGCCGGGTCAACAGATAATCCACGACTTGATACTACGTGCCCAAGGAATGCTACCTCCTCCAGCCAGAACTCGCACTTCTTTAACTTGGCATAAAGCTTGTATTCACGAAGCTTTTGGAGTACCAGCCTCAAGTGTTGCTCATGATCTTCACGGCTTTTGGAATAAATAAGGATGTCATCAATAAAGACGACCACAAAGTGATCCAAATATTTCTTGAATACCCGGTTCATCATATCCATGAAGGCAGCAGGAGCATTAGTCAATCCAAAGGACATGACTAGGAATTCATAATGCCCGTACTGATTTCTGAAAGCCGTCTTTGGAATATCCTCAGTTCTAACCTTCAGCTGATGATATCCAGAACGAAGATCGATCTTTGAAAAGAATTGTGCTCCTTGCAACTGGTCAAACAGGTCATCAATACGTGGCAATGGGTACCTGTTTTTGATGGTGACATGATTCAACTCCCGATAATCAATAGAAAGTCGCATACTTCCATCTTTCTTCTTCACGAATAGCACAAGAGCACCCCAAGGAGAAGTACTAGGACGAATAAAGCCAATATCTAACAATTCCTGCAGTTGAATCTTTAACTCCTGAAGTTCAATAAGAGTCATTCGATATTGGGCTTTGAAAATGGGTTTTGTACCGGGTTCAAGGTCGATACAAAATTTAATTTCACGCTCTGGGGGTAGGCCAGAAAGTTCTTCAGGGAATACGTCAGGGAATTTATTAACAATAGAAATATCATTCAAAACTGACGTATTTTTGTTTAGATCCGTGACATGAGCTAAGAAAACTTGACATCCGTTTTTCAATAAACGAATAGCTTTATGGCTTGAGATGACAGCGATTGATTTTAATGGTTTGGTTGCTTGAATTTGCATAATAGGTCGATTAGGAATATGAAAGCTAACAACCTTACGAAAACAATCAATTTTTGCATGATGATTAGTTAACCAATTAATTCCTAGAATCACGTGAAATGCAAGTATTTTTAATGAAATCAGATCGACAGGTAATGTGTGGGTACCAACTTGAACCAAACAAGACTTATAAACCGTGGATGTAATGAAGGTTTCTCCCAATGGAGTTTCAACAGATAAGTCAAAGTCTAATTTCTCCGGAATCAAATTTAATCGATGAGTGCAAGTAGGAGAAATAAAAGAATGGGTAGAACCGGTATCAAATAAAGTATAGACATCGTTAGAGTTTATGATAAGCTTACCCGTGATGACCTCATTCGGGTTCCTTGCTTTCTGGGAGGTCACAACAAACGCTCTCCCTTGCACTACCGGTTTTGACTTTTCTGGGACGGCCTTTGGTGTCTCCATCTTGGCTGAACTTATTTTTGGTAAACGACAAAATCGAGCTAAATGACCTTCTCTCCCATAATTATAACATGCTTTAGACGACATCGCGCAGTTTAGACTGATGTGCCCCTCCCCTCCGCATTTGAAACATATGATAGGTGGTCGTTCTCCTTCCTTAACAGCAGGTGCTGGTGCTGACGTATTTCCATCATTGTTGAATCTCATCTTCTTGAAATGACCATTCTTAATGTTTTGGCCCTGATTACCACCGAAGTGGTTACCATTTCTGGCATGTTGATTCCCTCCACGCTTGTTGTCACCGCTTCGATGACTACTCTCACAAGTATTATCATTTTGTTGACTGCTCTCTTTTGGTTGCGTTGACTCGTATCGCGCTCCACTAACTGAGCCTTATTCACAACATCTAAATACAAACACAGTTTATGAGAAATAAGATGTTGACGTATCTCAGGTTTCAAACCTCGCAAAAATATTCGCGTCATTCGCTCTTCATTATCCACCAAGTGGGACGCAAATCGGGACAACTCAGCAAATTTAGCCTCATACTGTGACACTGTCATATTATTCTGCTCCAATTTGATGAACTCCACCTCCTTCATGTGACGAACACTTTCGGGAAAGTATTTGTCATTGAACAACTCTTAGAACTTCTCCCAAGACATCTTCAGTGCGACAGGTTGAGTACGCTTAATCGATTCCCACCAGTAATCTGCCTCTCCTCGCAACATAAAGGCGGTAAAGGGAACCTTTTGCTCCTCGGAGCATCTCAAGACATCAAATATCTTGGTAATCTGCTTTATCCATGTTTTCGCTATAAGTGGTTTTGGCTCTCCCTTAAACTCTGGTGGTCCCAGCTCCTTGAACTGTTTAGCGGTGACCGTCCGAGAGTTTTAAGTATTTCCACCTACAATTTGAACAGGAGCCGCTCTCGCCTGCTGTTGCATGAACTGCATAAAGCTTCTGAACATTCCATCATTCATCATTTGGTCAGTATTGTTGTTTACATGAGGATTGTCGCCTTCCTGATGCACATTATCCCGATTATTGATATGTGGTGAATCCACAGTTGCCTGTGCTCCATTGCTTTTCTCAATATTTTCGGATGCCATTTTTAGATACTGCCACAAAATAAAAGTTAATTGATATGTCATATATTATCTTTATATTATGACCGACCAATTAAATACCATGCAAATAAACTTAGGTAGGTCATACTAGCGAAGGAATTCCCCGTCTCTCCCCTCCTAGTTCTTTTCTCACATCTTAGCCAGGGATCATATCCCTAAGCTCTGATACCAACTGTGACGCCCCCAAAATTAGGTATACATCACCCATCTTGGGTCGCCAGATGCATGGTACTGAATACAAATACAACTTAATAATACAACTGCTGTGTACAATACGACCAAACATAATCTGTGAGTTTGAATACAAATTATGTCTTCTAGAGAGTATTCATACTCAAAAGGAGTCCTCATTACAATTATTATCATACTATTTCACAGAATAGTGAGGACTACTAATGCTATCCTCTGGACCATCACTCCGTTTCCCGACTCGTCCCATCTATATTCTCATTTCCTGAAGAGAACAGTGAAAGAAAAGGTGAGCTCAACTAGCCCAGTAAGAAATATTATGACTAAGATAATGCAGAATAAATTATCATTAGCCTTCAACAATGTAAAACTGATAAAATATAATAGACATCAAGTTTAACTGCAGCGGAACAAGTAATCCATTAAAAAAGTCAAGTAGAAAATAAACTCTACTATCTTTTATGATTTAAAAGGTTTTTAAACACTGTTATCGCTGGGACTCAGCTTAATAAAATAATCCACATCATCAAATCACCCCTGCACTACGGCCAAGGATATTCGTGTATTCATTAATGGTCATGATCATGCCAACAACTGTCCATCAATGCACTACGGGTCAATGAGGACTTTTACCACATCATTTGTAACATTACTGTCATGATTATACCGAATAATCCCTGGTCATAATCATACCAAGTCCATCTGTGCACTACAGGCCATAGATGACTTTCAATATTTTATAAACATGAGGATGATGACAATGATATAAGAATTCAATAAAATAAGTTCAAGAATTAATTTATCCAAGAATTAATAACGTCCAGATTTTCAACATGATACTGCTTTGTGGAGTAAAATTCAAGAATACTTAGAAGAATATTTTCATGAAAAGATACTGGATGAACCGCAATTATCAAGGATATTCCACAAATTTCATGGAGTATAGAAGTCAAAACTTAACCAACTGAGTATAATAAATAATGGAATAACAAAAGAAATCACCACGCATGCGATAGACCGCACAGATAGGTTATTCCAACAGAATAATTAATAATGGAACCAGGTCCAGCGTAAAACGCACAGACAGGATGTTCTAACAGAATAATAGAAAAATATCACCAAGTATAGGGTAGACCGCGTATACAAGTTATTCCAACAGAATAATAAGAAATGGAATAACAACAGTTCTCTTCATGAATAAGAAAGAATAACACCCGTTACCGTTTTAAAGAACAGCTGAAATAAGGAAGTAGTTAAGTAGCAGAATACTCTACTTCTCTTTCTCTATAGTTTCTCACTATAGTTTCTCTTTCTAGAGTTCAGTGAATTCGTAAAAAATAATGAAGGAATGAGCTGCTATTTATAAAAAAATAGAATGCATAGTAACTAATCCATGAACGGTCCAGATTGATTATTTTAATCTGACGGTCCATATTTAAAGAAAAATCTTTTAAATAAAATATAATATATATTCTATTTATAGAATAACTTTAATAAAGTATTATGTTTTATATAAAAAGATGTTTCTGTTTTATTACGTTAATAACACGAATAAAACAAAACGTCATTATCGCTAAATAATTCATATTATTAACTGACAATAATTGAATCAAATTGAGTGACTTCTCACATAAGCATTAATAATCAATACCGTGTGTTACTGTGTAACCACACGTATTACTGTACTTTTACTATCGAGTTGTTCAACAGTAACAATGGTAAAACTTCCGCCGTTATTTTTAATAAAATATTTTTGTCGTTTTCTCAATCCGACAATAATTCCATTGTGGGGTCCACCAATGATTGTGCCGTTGTACGAATATTCCCTGTTAAAACGAATATTCCCCGACCAATCGAATATTATATAACAACTTGCGTACTTTATAAATATTACCCACAACTATAACATTATATCAAATTAACTCCATAATATTCAAAAATGATATTTATAGAAAATTCGTCTTTATTTATAAAAGTTGGGGTCTTACAATTTTCCTCAACAAATTCTAAATTTCTGTCTGTAACTTGTTTTTCTTATTTCCAGACTTAGAAAATAAAGGAGGAAGACGTACATAATAAAGGAAACAGACACAACTGTGGTCAGTTAACCCAATCATGGGTTAACTGCTCTTAACTTTCCATAGGGCTCCGTTTGGCTAACCTTAAATGGCTCAAATCTATTTAATTTAATAAATCTTTTATCCTATAGTTTAATATTGTCACACCCCTTTATAAAAAAAATCAAATATCTTATTTACTTTAATTTAAATAAAATATGATAATTTCTCATTAATTCACATAGTCACATAATTAATTTTTTCATTTATTAATTATGTCAAATTATTAATTTGCTCATTAATTATTAATTTAATTAAAATAATATTAGGCTTATTAAATATTTCTTTTAATTTAATAAGTTCACATAATTACATACTTTGAATAATCAAAATTCTCCACATTAATGTAATAAATATAACACATATAATTAAATTAATCTACCACAATTTCATCAATTAATTATTTAATCTAATAATTAAATCTTCAAAAAATATTTATTTAATTCAATAAATATTTAAATAAAACTACAAAAATCTTGTTCTTCACATAAACCCTTTACGGAATTTGGTGGTCACAAACTCTCTATTGTTTCTAATTTTGCTTTTTCAACCTCCAACCCCTTGCATGAAACTATGTGTCCTAAAATGATCCCTTCTTGTACCATGAAATGGTACTTTTCCCAATTAAGCACTAAGTTTGTCTCCACACAACGTTTTAACACCATGATCAAGTTTTCCAAGCAGCTGTCAAAAGAATCCTCAAAAACCAAGAAATCATCCATGGAGACCTCTACATTCTGTTCCACCATATCTGAGAAGATGGCCATCATGCACCTTTGGAAAGTTGTTGGTGCATTTCATATACCAATTGACATCCTTCTAAAAGCAAATGTACCATAGGGGCAAGTGAATGTTGTCTTTTCTTGATTTTTAAGGGCAATGACTATCTGATTGTATCCTGAATACCCATCTAGGAGACAATAATATTTGTAACTTTCCAATCTATATAACATCTGATCAATAAATGGAGAGGGACGTGATTTTTTCTTGTTGCCTTATTGAGCTTTTGATAATCCATACACACTCTCCATCCAATGACAGTTCTAGTAGGTATCAGCTCATTATTTTCATTTGCTGCAACAATCATGTAGGGTTTTGACACAGAAACGCACAGCGAAAATAGAACAATTTAAAGCAATTTTGAAACCCTAAACAGGATCCATGCGAAAAATAATTAATTCAGTGGTTAGAAGTTATACCGATTAAGAAAGCTAGAAATGATGAGGTCGAATCTCCAACGCAATTCAAACGAACTGCGTCTCTACGGTATCCACACGAACGCTCCACTGCGAACCGTCGTACGATCTGCAGTAAAAGGAACTGTGGTACTAGCCACCAAGGATGAGAATTTTCGGAACTATTTCTCTCTAAGAGCGGCTAGGATTTTAGTTAATGAATAATTCTTAAATGGCTGCTACATAGCATATATATAGCGAAAAAAAGAATTAATCAAAACCTAATATAATAAAATCTGAATTTATATATATATATATATATATATATATATATATATATATATATATATATATATATATATATAAATCTTAATTAAGTTTTACTTAATTAATATACCTATATATATAAATTATCCTATTAATTTAAATTCGAAATTTAAATACTATCAATCATATTGACATATTTAAATCTTTACAATTTAAATTAATTCCCTTTTAATTACGTTTTATGTGTGTGACCCTATATGTTATTATTACGTTGGTAATAATTTTAAATCATATTATAAAATTATAAACAGTGAGCGACATCTAGTAATGCATCACCACTACCCAAGTAACAATAAGATCGATGATTCGATGCAACCTTTTCGTGACCAATATTTCAATGCAATTTAATCCTTTTAACCTTAATATCCAAGATTAAACTCGAGTCATGGAATGTGTCATACTCTTCATAATTTAATTTGAGTTTTTCTTAATCAATGAGTAGACTATATGAAATAAATCACTATTTGAGCATGACCATGCATTTCATAGTTCTACTCAATCAAGAGGCCTATGGATATCATCCCTAATATATAGGAGGGTTAAATTCCATCTAGATCACTCATATTCCTCACACGATTCATAATGTACCCAATAATCACCTTTATAGTCCACCCTATTAAAGGTGACCTTTGATGATATCAAAGTACATAAATTCTTGTGTAGTAATATAGTTATTTCAGGTCGGAGGACCATTACATCATTGTCACTATGAGAATTGCTAATGACACTTTGCATAATGCTCAATATATAATTCTCATGGTGGGTTTGTCCAGTACATCGTTCTCTAACACGTACCTATGTATTGACTTAATATCTTATATATTTATGACCAATGAGATTTGGTCATCAGTCAATCCAATACTAGTCTCAATGCATCATTATTGTCCTATCAACAATGATACTCGACTAAGGACATTTACGAGCAATGATACTAATTGTAATTATATAATCTCATGTTCAAGTCACATACTTGAAACTATATAATTTGTATCACTATTCTAAGGAATTTTATTAAGTTACTATTTATATAACGCAGTAAGTAAATCCATAATAAAATCATTCATTTATTCAATCAAATATAATATCAAAATGTTAAACAATTATATCAAATAATTGGCCTCTAGGGCATAAACTCTAACAAATCATTCCTCTTTTCTTCGGTACGCATTGAACTGGACTAACCCAAGAGCTGTCTGAGATGGGGCATATAATTCCTGCATCTAACCATTTCAGAATCTCCTTCTGGACAACCTCTTTCATGATTGGGTTGAGCCTTCTCTGATGTTCCACTATAGGTTTGATAATATCCTCCATTAGAATTTTATGCATGTAGAAAGAAGGGCTTATTCCCTTGATATCGGCAATATTCCATCCAATTGCAGTTTAATATTCCAGAAGAACTCCAATCAGCTTACTTTCCTGAAATATGGTTAATGCAGATGCAATAATAACATGTAAAGTATCTAATTCACCTAAATATGCATACTTGAGATGAGAGGATAATGGTTTGAGTTCCAGTGTAGGTGGTACCTCAAGGGATGACCACAAACATTCTGAAGATTTATCTGCATATTCTAAAGGGTCAAAAGGGATTTTAATCTTGCTCACCCGTGGTACTACATCCAATATCTATAAATAATTAATCAACTTTGGATCGTCTATAACAATATCCCCCATCAGTGTAGTTTCCAACGGATCTTTGTTCATAGTCTTTAGAAACTCATCATTCACTGCATGTTCAACCACATCTACTCGAAAGCATTCTTCTTCGTCCGAAGGGAATTTTATTGCCTTAAATACGTTGAATGTGACCTCTTGATCTTGTACTCGCATAGTCAGCTCTCCCTTCTGAACATCTATAAGAGTCCTCCCAGTGGCTAGAAATGGCCTTCTAATAATAATGGGTATGTGTTTGTCCTCCTCATAGTCATGAATGATAAAATCAGCTAGGAAGATGAATTCATCCACCTTTACAAGGATGTCCACCATAATTCCTCTTAGATAAGTAACCGACCTATCTGCAAGCTGAAGAGATATGTTTGTAGGCTTTGGTGCCGGCAGACCCAATTGTGTATAAACTTATAATAACATAAGATTTATGCTAGCACCCAAGTCGTACAAACACTTACTGAATGACATGCTACTGATCAAGCAAGGTATGGTCAAACTGCTAGGATCCTTCAACTTGGGAGGTAGCTTTCTTTCCAGTACTGCATTGCACTCCTCAGTTAGCCTACTGTCTCAAAATCTTCTAACTTCTTCTTCCTGTACATAATACCCTTCATGAATTTGGCATAGCTCGACATTTGCTCTAAAGCCTCTGCAAATGGTATGTTAATCTGTAGCTTCTTGAACACTTCGAGGAATTTGGCAAATTATTTGAAGCCTTTGTGGGTACGAAAATGGTGGGATCACCCTTGGTGTAGGAGCAACATATGTTTTTTCAATGGTTTCTGTTGTTAGAGTTTGTGCCCTAGATGCCAATTATTTGATATAATTCTTAACATTTTGATATTATATTTGATTGAATAAATGAATGATTTTTTTATGGTTTTATTTACTTCGTTATATAAACGTTAACATAATAAAATTCCTTACAATAGTGATACAAATTATATAGTTTCAAGTATGTGACTTAAACATGAGATTATATAATTACATTTAGTATCATTGCTCTTAAATGTCCCTAGTCGAGTATAATTTTTGATGGGACAACAATGATACATTGAAACTAGTATGTGGATTGACTGATGACCAAATCTCATTGGTAATAAATATATGAGATATTAAGTCAATGCATAGGTACGTGTTAGAGAATGATGTACTAGACAGACTCATCATGAGAATTCTATGTCGAGCATTATGCGAAGTGTCATTAGTAATTCTCATAGTGACAATGATGTAATGATCCTCTGACCTGAAATCACTATATTACTACACGGGAATTTATGTACTTTGATATCATTAAAGGTCACCTTTAATATGGTGGACTATAAAGGTGATTATTGGGTACATCATGAATCGTGTGAGGAATTTGAGTGATCTAGATAAAATTTAACACTCTTATAAATTAGGGGTGATATCCATAGGCCTCTTGATTGACTAGTACTATGAAATGCATGGCCATGCTCAAATAGTGATTTATTTCATATAGTCTACTCATTGATCAAGAAAACTCATATTAAATTATGAAGAGTATGACACATTCCATGATTCGAATTTAAATTTGGATGTCAAGGTTAAAAGCATTAAATTACATTGAAACATTGGTCACGAAAAGGTTGTATCGAATCATCGATCTTATTATTACTTAGGTAGCAGTGATGCATTACTAGATGCCACTCACTATTTATAATTTTATAATATGATTTTAAAATTATTGCCAACGTAATAATAACCTATATGGTCACACACATAGAACGTAAATTAAAAAGGAATTAATTTAAATTGTAAAGATTTAAATATGTCAATATGATTGATAGTATTTAAATTACGAATTTAAATTAATAGGATAATTTATATATAGGTATATTAATTAAGTAAGGCTTAATTAAGATATATATATATATATATATATATATATATATATATATATATATATATATTCGGATTTTATTTTAATTAGATTAGGTTTTTGATTAATTCATATTAACTACTCTATATATAATATATAGTAGCCATTTTAGGTAACAGATCATAACCTAAGAAAACCCTAGCTGCTCTTAGAGAGAGACTAGAGAGAAAAGGTTTGAAAAAATCCTGATCCTTTGGTAGCTAGTGCCGCAGATCTCTTTTATTGCAGAATCGTGCGACGATTCGCAGGCGTTCGTGTGGATACTGTAGAGACGTAGTTCATTCAGATTGCGTTGGAGATTCGAAGCTTATTATAATCAGTATAATCTCCTAAACACTAAATGAATTTCTATTTCTCATGGATCCTATTTTGGGTTTTAGAAATTGTTTTGTTTTGTTCAATTTTATATTTCGCTTTGCGTTTTTTTGATCCAAAATTCCAATATTTGTCTGTTCTAACTCAGGTCCGGCATTGCTTGCCTTTTCCTTAGGATTTTCTACATTTTTGGAATAGGGGTAGAACGTAGCTGCATTTCTTCCCTTTGTATTTTAGGCGCAACTACGCCTGCTGGCAGTGTTTGTTTTCCACTTTTGAGTGTTATTGCTTGACATTGCTCTTTTCCTTCTCTCCTTGGATTAGCCTCCGTGTTACTGGGAAGAGATCCTTGGGGTCTGCTTGATAACATGTTAGCCATTTGCCCCCACTTTATTCTCTAAATTCTTGATAGTTGCAGCTTGGCTTTTTAGCATCACATCATTGTTGGCCATGAACTTTGCTAAAATCTCTTCCAAGTTCGGCTTTCTTTCAGGTTGTGGAGGTTGTGCTACATGTTGTTGATGGTGGTGGTTATGGAACCCCGAGGGATAGCTTGGTCTTGGAGCTTGTTGATGGTTTTGGTTGCTGCTCCATGAAAAGTTGGGATGGTTTCTAGATCCAACATTATATGTATTTTGGTATGGATTTGGCGGTCTTTGGTAGCTACCCACTAACTGGACTTCTTCAGGGTTGATGACACATTGATCAGTGGTATATGCTCCCGCACATAGCTCACATACAAAGGCTACTTGCTTCACTTTTGCTTCTGCAAGGGAGTCAATCTTCTTTAACATAGCTGACAACTGAGCTGCTAGAGCCATTATAGCATCTACTTCTAATACTCCAGCTACTTTCTGCTGATTTAATCTAGAAGTCAGCCATTGGTACTCATTTGCTGCCATAGTCGCTATCAACTCATATGCATCTTCATAATTCTTGGCCATCAATGCCCCTCTAGAAGCTGCATCAATGCTAGTCCGAATGTGATAACCTAACCCATTGTAGAATGTATTCAACTCCATTCATTGAGGTAATCCATGGTGAGGACATCTCCTGAGAAAATCTTTGTATCTTTCCCATGCTTCATATACTGACTCACCATGTTGTTGCTCAAAAGTGGAGATGACATTTCTCATCTTGGCAGTCTTGCCAAAAATTTTTGTGCCAGATCCTGCCAATTAGTAATGGACCTCGATGGTAATGAGTTGATTCAACTCTTTGCTTTGTCTCTCAACGTGAATGGAAAGTGTCTGAGTCTCACTGCATCATCTGTTACCCCATTAAACTTAAAAGTATCCCAAAACTCTATAAAGCTCAATAGAAGCTCATTTGGGTCATCATTAGCCAATCCCCTAAACTGAACTGAGTTCTGTATCATGTGGATTGTGCCCGATTTGATTTCAAAGGAATTTGCAGCTATTGTTGGCCTTGCGATACTAGACTGCAACTCATTTATCTGTGGCGTTGCGTAGTCTCTCAATGCCTTTTGCTCTTCTGCCGCCATGACTACGGTTGTTTCAGTTTCCTCTTAAATAGATGTAGTGCCCTTACTCAATCTCTGAATCCTTGGCAGGTACAGTTTGCATACACTATTTGAGTGTACCTGAAACAAAAGAAAATATAAAAAGAAATAAGGTAATAAAGTTTTGTTTAACTAAGACCAGACTAATTTAAACTGATGACGTAAGTAATAAAAAACAATCAAAATTCCCCAACAACGGCGCCAAAAACTTGTTGGCTTATTCGGGTGTTAATCAAAACAAAGAACACACGCAAGTGCACGCGGTCAACAAGTAATATAAAGTGAGTAGAGTATCGTTCCCACAAAGAATAATGATTATATTTTAATCTATCATGCAACAGTTTTATAATTATCTCGGTCTACTTAAACAGATGAACAAATTATATATTAGCTATAATAATACTAAAAATAAGAAAATAGACAAGTAACAAGTAAAATAGCCAAATAAGGGGGATATGAGGTATATGATTGCAATTAATGCTTCATTCAAGGTACTACATTTCCTTTTAAGCTCGGTTAATATTACTAGTTTTTTAGTCGAGAACACACAAGTGATATATATGACCATCTCTCGATGTACCATACCCGTATTTCATTCAATCCACAAAAGATAGAATAAATGCAAACACCCAAATTGACTAATGCACTATATGTCTATGTGAATTACAATCCAAGCGGGTAGAAGCTCAAGTACTCATTAGACTATATATAGTCCTTCAGTATATGTCTATCCTAGGCACGAAACATAAACTCCATCTCAATGTAGAATCCATGAACATATGCTAATATTATTAATTCTAAGCCTATAATCCATTTTTCAAGTTCATATAGACTAACATGGTAATGGGTGATCAAGCAATTGTACATTTAAAGCAAATCACATTAGACAAACCAATATAGATAATCAACTAAAGCTCATAAGAAAATATAAAAATCTGAACTACATATTAAGATTAATCACAAGCCCATAAATGGAAATTAGTTCATATATAAATCAAAATCCATCACTAGAGATTGCTCATACATTGGAATCCAAAATGAAAAGAAAGAGATACTAAAGAGTGAAAGATGCAAATCTAATCTCATTCTAAAATCTGAGCATTCAATGTTAGATCCAAGCTCCAATGTTCCGAATTTTAGCCCTAATCTAAGCTAACTTTGAAAATCACTATAGAAATCTAGAGAGATTAAAGTATATATATGAATATGCTAAATCCCTCTCTCTATGCTCTATATACCCCTAAAAGGAAATAAAAACGTCTACTTACTTCTTCTGACCCCCTCTTCAAGAAATATTTCAATTAGTTGTTTAAGTGGAAAGTCAGCATTTTAATCTTTAGAGACTGGCGCAGCTGCGCCAGATTTATGCTTTGTCTGGGCGCAGCTGCACCCTAGGGCATACAACAACAGGCTTGGGCATAGTTGAGCTGGCCTCCTTTATTATTTGGGCGCAGCTGCACCCTACTAGACTTCTTGAATTCTACTGCTGTCTTCTTCACTTTTAGTCCACACCATCAATGCTCCTATTGTTGCTCCCCTTTTTACATGCCATAACTCATTTACTCCCACACACCAGTCTTCATAGCTATCATATCTTTTTGCCCTCTTTTTGACGAAAGATGTCATCGAGTGAGTTTACGAACATAAAACCTATAAAAAGAAAATAAATGCATGAAAAGTAACTTAAACATAAGAAGTTAAGCAATAACTTAAACATAAGAAGAAGCTTACAAAATGATACCAAAATGTCAACCAACGGACTTCACTTATTGCGAAACAAAAACTACTATAAGCATGAAAATATACTAAAATAGCTAAACATAGAGATAAAACAAACCAAACAAGGTAAACTAACACTAAAGTAAAAATGCAAGAAATAAATATCAAAAGGATTCGAAATTTAAACTTTCACTTGGGGTGCCTCCCAAGAAGCGCTTGTTTATAGTCTTCGGCCCGACTCTACGCATTTACTCCAAATCCAGCTCATACGAAGACGACCATTTCACACCGCCTATTTATTAATTCCTTAATACTCATGACGGACATGGATGATTGGCCACCCCCAAACTTCACTTCATCCATCGGCACTAAGAATTACTCAGAACTCAAATTATCCACTAATTCACCTTTCTCATCAAAATGAAAATGTTCTTCGTTCCCTAGTGGGCCCTCTGGGGTTTCAACAATCTCGAGCGTGGTTTCCAACTTTTCATCAATCTTGACAATACACCCACTCATGATCCTCTCTTCTCCCGCCTTAAAATCCATAATTTGGCTAATTTTGACTTCTCTCTCAAAAACTTCATGAGACTCATCGCCTTTTCCTTGCTATCCACCGTGAAATGCACTTCATCCCCCTTATTAGGATTAGTAATGAAAGGTAAGCTGCTTTGAGGTGGATTCATAACAGCATTGACCAGTTGTCCCATTTGGCTCTCGAGGTTCCTCAATGAAGCGTCTTAGTTTGCCATTCGAACATCATTTCTCTCTATGAAGTCGGTAAGGAGCTCCTCAAGCCTTCTCTCTTCTTCTCGTTTTAAGTACATGGGAAGGCTCTCTTCCAACTGAGATGTCACCTCATATTGCGGGAGAGACTAATATTTAAATTTGGTCTGATAGGAAAATTTTGGATCATAATTCTGCTCTTGATAGTAGTCCCATGAGTTTGGATAACCCTGATAGTCTGGATGACAGTAAGTCGGTTCATCGTCAGCCCGTTCCTGACAGTAGGCATTCTGAGTGGACTGACACTCAAGATTGTCAAAAAACCTTAAGAAATTTGCAATATGATCTTACAATCACTCAAGTCATTCTTCCGATCTTGGTTGTGTTGTCCTCTAAAAAGGCCATTGATAACAATTTTTGTCCATTACCAGAAAATAATTAAAAACAAATACAATGAGCAAACAAATAAAAGATAAATATATACGTTCAAATTAAGTCTAAATTGATTGAAATAAATATTGGACAATATTATAATAGTAATTCCCTAGCAACGGCACCAAAAACTTTTTGGTCGCTTTTGCGATCACTAAACACGCGTAAGTATACGCAGTCTAACAAGTAATACAGTGATAAGAAAGTTGTCGATCCCACAAGGAATTATAACTAATATTTATCAAGTACCAACTTTATATCATTTCAGTCTTATTTGAATAGCAAAATAAAAGATAATTAATTAATTAATTAACTCTAATTATCAAAGAAAGTAAATGGCTAACGACTGGTATCTAAGGCACTACAAGCTAAGATCCTAACTTTCCTCACCCACACAAGTATTTCGTTAAACACTTGGCGTGTAATGTTTCAATGAATCTCATAACTCTCCCTTCATTCATAGTGGTCATGACAGGTTGTCAACTGAGAACTCGTAAGTGTTCATACTCCTCTTACGAGATATACAAACCTATCCTTTCTAATCTACCCAAAAAGAAATAGAACGGAAAGGAACATCCTAACTAGGTAATTCAACACATTCCTATGCGAATTAACCAAATACAAGGAATTCTAGTTCATGTTCTCTAATTAGGTCACACGCGGCGAACAAGTATATTCCTATTCTATATACAAATTATGCAGTCCAATTGTATAGACCAATATAATCACATGTTAGATACTCACAGTCTAATCTACAATCCATTTTCCAATTTCTTACAGATTACCCAAATAATCACTAATTTCTTAGCAATTAAATAATAAGCATAAATATCTTAGTCAAACCATATGGTGCTAACCAAAGGGCAAAAGTAAATCAATTCAAATAAAAAGTGGTTCCATTATAATCTTAGAGCCAATATTCAGTTCATAGCTTTTAAGCTAAACATAACTAGCAATATATACAACATTTATAGATTACAAAATCAAAGGAAATAACTAGAGAAGAATAAACTCTGCCAAAGTATTATTCAATCTCCATGAAATCTAATTAATTCATGCTCTCCATTCTTTGTAGCTAAGTTTTTCTTGAGCTCTCTTGAATCCCATTCATATCCCTAATCTACCTAAAATATATGTACAATGATTAATAAAATATAAGAAAAACTAAGCTAAGAGGGTTTTAAAGAGAGAATATTAGAGAGGAGAGAGTGGTTACAAAAGGGGGGCTGATATATATATATATATAACCCATCAATACTAGGTCATTTCCCATTATTGTCTATATAGGAACTAGAGGTGGCGCTGCAGCGCTGGGTCAAAAGTCCAGTCAATAAGTGGGCGCTGCAGCGCCAGTTTGTGAAGGAACTGGAGCGCTGCAGCGCTGTATGCTGTCTGAGCTGGCATTGAAGGGGCGCTGCAGCGCCAGGATTAAGCCTGGAAGAGGCGTTGCAGCATTAATGCTAGGAAAATGAAATTTTTGCCCCTAAATGCTGGAAATAACTTGTAAACCCCTACAAAACATATATTAAGTAATATAATAAAAAAATACTATAAAACTGATATAGAAATAAGATGAACAAGAAATTACTTAAGTATTAGAGGGCCCGGTTCGCGGGAATAAGTCCCACTCATCAGCATCTTGCAGAGGCTAACCAGAAGAAGCTTAGTGAAGCTTTGGTTACATATATCGGTTTGTTCATGATTAAAATAAATTTTCTTTAAGTCAATGTTCTACTTGAGTATTGGATACCGGCTTTGGTTCTCTTAAATATATATTTATGAAGGGACCGAGCATAAGTAGAAAGCTAAACAAGGGATAAGTAATTCTATTTGTGGGAAACGAAGCAAAGGTTACTCCACTAGCCATAGGAACTTATAGTTTAGCATTGCTTACGGGAAAGTCTATTAAGTCAATAAGTTGTTATTGTATTTCAATTATCGTTAAAATATTATTTCTATTTTGTTATTGGACAACAAAATTTTTGGTATTATATTTAAGAATAATTATTGTTCTATTTATAATAATAATGTTTTGTATAGAACTAAATATTACTTAGTGGACTTTGTATACTTGATTTTTATGAAACTAATTTTGCAAATTGAATAAACTATTATAAGAAAAGGAGATGATCGTTCAAAGAGTTGAATTTGTGTATTTATTGAAATACAAGTGTGAATTATTTTAAAAGTTTAAAGAATTCAGAAGTGAAAATATTTGAAAAGTATTAGAATTCTTTGATTGGATCAAGGAATAAAAACTTGTGCAATAAGTTTCTAGATCATCTCAAATGGTTTTCTCACAATGGACACCTCCTGATGCGCAATAATTTATTGATATATCTAAAAAGAAAAATCGTACCTTGTTGGACATGGTGCAGTCCATAATGATTTTTACCGACATTTAAATATCCTTCTGGGGTAATGACATAGAAATTAATGAATATCTACCAAAAAGTTAACCTCAAAATCCGACCCCAAGACTTTATAAGAGTTATGGACAGGGAGGATTCCTAAGCTTAAGTATGTTAAGATAAGGGGTTATCCAGCTTATGTGAAAAGGTTTCAAAGGGATGAGTTTGGGGCAAAATTTAACAAGTGCAGATTTGTGGGACATCCTAAAGTAAGTTTAGGGTATATGTTCTATAATTCTACTGAGTAAAAGGTGTTTGTTGTGAAACACGCTACCTTCTAAGATAAAAGTGTCTATCATTGAAGGGGCTACTAGGAGGATAATACATCCTGAAAAGTTCAAGAACCACAAAGCACTATAAGTTAAATAAGAGGAACATGTAGATAGAATTATTGTACCACAACTGAATTATAAATATGGAATAGTACCAAAGATACCTGGGAGGTATGGATTTATCATAGACGATGATGATGAGGTACGCATCATAGAAAATGATGATCTAATTATATACGATGAGGTAAGAGTTGGTAGACACTCATAAAAATAGATTGAAGCAAACTTCTCAAAAAATAGAACATTTATTTTGATGAGACAATCAAAAGAGTTTGATTTTATCAAAAATAAGAATGAACCTAATGTGTACAAAAGGGTCAGTGGGAGCGCCGTGACATTCTTATTATTATGTGTTGATATACTACGGATAAGGAATGACATACCAATGCTACAATCAGTAAAGATAAAGTTGTCTAAACATTCCTCCGTGAATGATTTGGGAAGAGTGTCTTAATTAGGTATACAAATCTATATAGATGGATTGAAAAGGATGCTCGGCTTAACCCAAGGAACATATATTCATTTAATACTTAAGTTGTTTAGCATGGAAAACTCCAAGAGATGTCTCATGTTGATGAGCCCTAGAGTGAATCTATCTTAATAGTTCACATAGACTCCTGAAAAGAGAGATCACGTGAGTAGCTATTACGTATGCAATGAAGTGTACGAGAACTGATGTTGATCGGTCATATTTTGGAGAAGATCATTATAAGACAGTGAAAACATCTTCAAAGTACTTAACAGGTACTAAGGATGTGATCATGATTCATGGTGGGTTTGAATTAAAACTAAATGGCTTAACAGACTCAAGTTTTTTTTAGACTGGCCAAGACAATATCAAATCAACTTTATGGTAAAGTGTTACCTTGAACTGTGGTGCAGTGAATTGAAAAAGTTCCAAACAACAAAGAGGTGTTGGTTTAATGATAAAGATAAAGTATATAGCTGTAAATGAAGCTGCAAGTTATTTGTTTGATGAAAAGTTCATTACAAAATTAGGAATAGTTCCTAAGTCTCATCTTGGATCTAAACATGTGTTGCGACACTTTCATTTGATTGAATAATCATTGAAAGAGGAGAAGTTACTATAGAGATAGTGGACTCTCAAAAAAATATTACATATCCATTAACTAAAGCTTATCTAACAGTAGAATGATCGCCACTTAGAGAAGAAGGGTATGAGATATCATGGTGATTGGCGTTAGTGCAAGTGAGAGATTGAAAGTAGTATGCACACAAGCCAGTTATATTTGATGATAAAGCATATACTTTGTAACAATCTTATTCATTTATTAATAAAAGCTAGATTTGTTTAATTAAAGGCTTTTAATTTATCTACATGGTGTTATTTTAAAATATGTGATAAACCCCATAGTTTTGAGCAATGCTTTTAGAATCATTACGATGATCATGATAATGAGATCTAAATTCTTAGATAACTCACAAACTAAAATTGTTTCCAAATGTTGGATTACTAAAAGGAGATTAGTGAATCAAGATAGATTGGTATATACATTGTTTGCTCATTGGATGAGGATGATTGATCATATAATCATTTGTGTGGAGACACTAAAGCAAGTATGTATGTGTTTACTGGAGAATAAGTTCACTAAACGTAGCTCGATAAGGAATACCTAAATGGAGTTTTACTTGTAACAACCTAAACTTAAATTATAATTATCAATAAATTGATAATGTTAATTATAATTGTAAATTACAAATTCTTGTATGCTAATGTTCCAATAACAAATTTATGGCTTGGTAAGGTTAGATATAGGGTAGAGTTCCTAAAAAGTTAATAAGAAAACTTTAGTTAAGACTTTGATCCTAGAATAGAAACCCTATTCCTAATTAGGGTTTTAACAAGAAATTAAATTAGGGTTTATTGATTATTAAATGGTTAACATTAAGTGTGGCTAAGTGGGGTTTTAATTAAGAATACTGGTCATGATAAACCCTAATTGAGGATTTGATAACCTTAATGTTAAATTAATAAACCCTAAACCTAAATATTAAACCCTAATTATAAATTAATAAACCCTAATTCCTATTTTGCAAGATTCTAATAGCCAATAACTTAATAAAAAATTTAAGTATATATATATATATATATATATATATATATATATATATATATATATATATATATATATGTGTGTGTGTGTGTGTGTGTGTGTGTGTGTGTGTGTGTGTGTGTGTGTATGTGTGTGTGTGTGTGTGTGTGTGTGTGAAGTTACCAATGTGCCCTCAAAGTTATTGGGAAATTACAAAAGTACCCTTAGTATATAGGAAATTACTAAAATGCCCTTTCTCTTCCAAATTTTGATGATAAGATCAAATCTATCACTCATCACTTGAGAGATTTGCAACATATGTAAAATAGACCCCCACCAGCCTTCTTTTGACAACTCATATCAGATTAGAGCCTTAGTTGTCAACAAATTAGTGAAATCAAGCATTTTGCCCCTACTTGAGATCTCTACTTATAAGCTAAGTGTTGGTTTTTCAAACCAACGAATTTATACTAAGAACACACAATATATTTATCCACAAACAGCTCCTAACAAGTTAGCATTCAGATCACAAAGGCAGATTTAAAAGATTTCTTAAAAAGGTAAGAACCCTAACTGATAAGTTGGTTTTATACCTACTTATTGGGTTCTATCTCATTGGATTATGCTCGTCTCAAGTAGTTTTTACTATGTTTTAGTTGTATTTTATGTTTATTTTGCAGTACTTATAGTTGGAACCCCTATGGCAAGGAAAGGCATGGAAAACCAAGAAATGGCATGGAATGGCATTAGCATGGATTGGCATGGTGGCATGAAGTTAGCAAAGGCATGACAAGATGAACACGAGCAGGTGAGAAATGCAGTACAGAAGAGAACGGATGAAGAACAAACAACAACAAATAAGAAGCAGCAACAGTAAGACAATAGAAGACAGAAAGCAGTAGCAGCGCGGCCGCGCTACTAATCAAGCCTTACATCGCGTGCCCGCGCCACATGAATACAGAGACTGCTTTGCACCATCGTGCAGCCGCGCTCCATCAACAACGGGATTTGGCGTGCCCGCGCCATACCTTCGACATACACTTACATAGCGCGCCTGCGCCCGTTTTACCTTATAATCTCGCGCGGCCGCGCGAGTCTTCTACAAGTAATTTTGCTGACTTTTTGTAATTTAAAATTTTAGCGCATTTGTGACGCCCCCAAAATAAGTATACATCACCCATTCTGAGCGTTAAATATATGGTACAGAATACAAGTACAAACTTAAATATACAACATGAGCTGTGAGTTTTAATACAAATATTGTCTTCTAGACAGAATTCAAACTCAAAATAAGTCATCAATACATATATTATCACACTATTTCACAGATTAGTGAGGACTACTAATGCAAACATCTGGACTATCACTCCATTCCCTGACTAGTCTCAGCTATATTCTCATTTTCTGAAGAGAACAATGAAAGCAAAGGGTGAGCTCAACTAGCCCAGTAAGAAATATTATGACTAAGATAATGCAGAATAAATTATCGTTAGCCTTTAACAGTGTTAAACTGATAAAATATAATAGACATCAAGTTTAACTACAGCGGAATAAGCAATCCATTAGAAGAGTCAAGTAGAGCATGATATCAACTATCTTCTATGATTTAAAAGAATTTATCATCAATTTTATCGTTGAGACTCAGCTTACTAAATAATCCACATCATCGAATCATCCATGAACTACAGCCAAGGATATTCATTAGTATCACAACCATAAATTATCCATGCACTACGGTCCAAGGATATTCGTGTTTTCATTAATGGTCATGATCATGCCAACAACTGTCCATCAATGCACTACGGGCCAATGAGGACTTTTACCACATCATTTGTAATATTACGGTCATGATTATACCGAATAATTCCTAATCATAATCATACCAGGTCCATTTATGCACTACGAGCCAAAGATGCCTTTCATATCAATATAAGCATGAGGATGATGACAATGATATAAGAATTCAATTAAAAGAAAGCAAAGGATAAATTTTTAAATATTTATAATTTAATTTATCCAGAATTCAATAATGTCCAAATTGTCAACATGATACTGCTTTGTGGAGCAAAATTCAAGAACAATATTGTATCAAAAATGATTTGGACCGAAAAGGAATCAATTTTTGTCATGAATAGTACCCCGAGTTAATAGTAACCGAGTGAATAGTCCCCTGTGAATAGTAACATCAGGAACAGTAACCCCGTGAATAGTACCCCGGCATGAAAAAGTTAAAACTTATAAAGAATGCTCAGAATAATATTTCCATGAAAAGATACTGGATGAAGCGCAAATATCAAGGATACTCTACTAATTTCATGGAGTATAGAAGCCAAAACTTTAACAAAATGAGTATAGAATTTGAAATCTAAAACAAAATAATATTACTTACATACTACAGAGTATGGAAGAAAATATTATTTCATATGAATATTGAACAAAAATAACATCCCTTATCTTGAAAAGAAGAGTATTCCAACAGGTATAGCGGGGATATTCTTGAAGAAAACTTTCACTATTTTCTAAACTCAAAGCTTTCTAAAACTCGAAAGAAATATGCTAAATATTATAGAAAAAGAATTCTCTGATTCTGGTGTGGTTTTTAAGTCTAACTAAGCATCCCATTTATAGGAGAATGGAAATGATACTATTTAAATTTAGAAAATAACGGACTGCTCAGTAAATATTCGACGAATTCACGGGTGAACGAATTCGTCTAAAACTTTTAAAATTTTGATTTTACTATTCATTACTGTGCAATAAAATATTCTAATAAAAAAAACTTTAAATAAAATATAATATATTCTATTTATAATCAAATAAAATAAAACTTATAATATATATATATATATATATATATATATATATATATATATATAATAAAATTAAGATAACTTCTCCCGATTATTTTGAAAAATGGGTAAGTGGGGGTTCAAATAACAAGCAAAATTTACAAGAAATACTTCATAAAAATTTCATCAATATTTTTAACAGCATTTATTCATCATTATTATAACTCGCAATATTAACAACCAGATCGTTCCCAGGAAATAGGGGGCTTTCCAATAAGGATTTTTCCCTATTGGCGCGTAATTAGGTGACCAAACCTCTCATCGACAGAACTTTCTAGACATCGTCAATATTACAAATAATAATATGAATAACTGTATCGTCTCAATTATTGATTTAATAATATATAAAACATTAATAATAATTGAATCAAATAATGTGAGATACTATACAGCAATTATTGTAGTAATAATTGAACAAAACTGAGTGACTTCTCACGTAAGCATCAATAATCAATACCGTGTGCTATTACGTAACCACGCGTATTACTGTACTTTTATTATCAGGTATTTCAACAGTTAACGGTAAAACTTCCGCCGTTAGTTTTATAAAAAGATATTTATGTCGTTTTCTCATTTCGACAATTATTCTGTTGTGGGGTCCACCAATGATTGTGCCGTCATACGAATATTCCCCGACCAATCGAATATTTTATGAGAACTTGCATACTTTGCAAAATTTGTAAATATTATCCACAACTATAACATTATATCAAATCCACACCATAATATTAAATATATATACATACATATATATATATATTATATATATATATATATTGAGAAAATTAAATCTTTATTCATAAAATTTGGGGTCTTACAATCTCCCCTCCTCATGAAATTTTACCCTCAAAATTTACGTACGTACCTAGTATGTCGAAGAGGTGAGGATACCTCGTCAGATTCTAACTCTTGAGGTATAACCTTTGAGCGTAGAATATGTTTCTTCATATCTAAGATTTTAACAGGTATCTCCTCATGCGTTAGATCTTTCGCTATCTCGTCTAGTTCTAATTCAATAATGTGGTTTGGTTCGTCCACCTATTTACGTAACATCGATACATGAAAAATTTTATGAACACGCGACATACTTAGCGGTAAGTCGAGTCTATAGGCCATAGTTCCTACTCGATCGATGATTTCAAATAGACCAATAAAGTTGAGGGTTGAGATTCCTCTCTTCGTTGATTCTTGCTTCTAGAATAACGCCCTCTTAAACCTTCTTCTTCACATTCATCAGCTCTGAGTATGTAGCTTAAGCGGCTTTAACTTTATCGATTAAAGTCGGTTATAATCGTATATTTTCTACCTTCACGTAGGTTCTTGGAGTTTTTAACTCTATCTCCATCTTTTGTAAATTGTACAAATGGGTCTTTGTGTTAACAACGTCGCACTCGTAATTGCATACGATCTTCTACTCAACGCGTCAGCTACCATGTTCGCTCTTCCACGATATTATAAAATGGTATAGTCGTAATCTTCAACCGCTCGAGCCAATCATCTTTGGCGCATGATCGTTTTGGGTGAAGAAATATTTGAAAGTTTTTGTATCGGGTTCAGGGTCGATACAAAATTCGATTTCACCCTCTGGGGGTAGGCCAGAAAGTTCTTCAAGGAATACGTTAGGAAATTTATTAACAATAGAAATATCATCCAAATGTGGCGCATTTTTGTTTAAATCTGTGACATGGGCTAAGAAAGCTTGACATCCATTTTTTAATAAACGAATAGCTTTATGGCTTGATATGACAGTGATTGATTTTAGTGGTTTCGTGGCTTGAATTCACATAATAGGTTGGTTAGGAATATGAAAATTAACAACCGTACGAAAGTAATCAATTTTTGCATGATGAGTAGTTAACCAATCAATCCCTAAAATTAAGTCAAATGCAAGTATTTTCAATTAAATAAGATTAACAGGTAATGTGAGGGTACCTATTTGAACCAAACAAGACTTATAAACACTAGATGTAATGAAGGTTTCTTCCAACAGAGTTCCAACGGATAAGTTAAAGTCAAATTTCTCAAGAGTTAAGTTCAAACGTTGAGCGCAAGTAAGAAAAATAAAAGAGTGGGTAGAACCGGCATCTAACAAGGTATGAACTTCCAATGAGTTTATGATTAACTTACCCGTGATAACTTGGTTCAGGTTCCTCGATAAACGTTCTCACTTAAACTACCAGCTTTGACTTGTCTAAGATGTGACGCCCCCAAAATTAGGTATACATCACCCATCTTGAGTCATCAGATACATAGTACAGAATACAAATACAACTTAATAATACAACTGTCGTGTACAATACGACAAAACATAAACTGTGAGTTTGAATACAAATATTATCTTCTAGAGAGTATTCATACTCAAAAGGAGTCCTCATTACATTTATTAACACACCATTACATAGAATAGTGAGGACTACTAACTAATACTATCATTCGGACCATCACTCCGTACCCGACTTGTCCCAGCTACGTTCTCATTTCCTGAAGAGAACAGTGAAAGAAAGGGTGAGCTCAACTAGCCCAGTAAGAAATATTATGACTAAGATAATGCAGAATAAATTATCATTAGCCTTCAACAATGTTAAACTGATAAAATATAATAGACATCAAGTTTAACTGTAGCGGAACAAGCAATCCATTAAAAGAGTCAAGTAGAAAATAAACTCTACTATCTTTTATGATTTAAAAAGTTTTTCAACACTGTGATCGCTGAGACTCAGCTTAATAAAATAATCCACATCATCGAATCACCCCTGCACTACGGCCAAGGATATTCGTATATTCATTAATGGTCATGATCATGCCAACAACTGTCCATCAATGCACTACGGGCCAATGAGGACTTTTACCACATCATTTGTAACATTACGGTCATGATTATACCGAATAATCCCTGGTCATAATCATACCAAGTCCATCTATGCAATACAGGCCACAGATGACTTTCAACATTTTATAAACATGAGGATGATGACAATGATATAAGAATTCAATAAAACAAGTTCAAGAATTAATTTATCCAGGAATTAACAACGTCCAAATTGTCAACATGATACTGCATTGTGGAGTAAAATTCAAGAATGCTTAGAAGAATATTTTCTTGAAAAGATACTGGATGAAACGCAACTATCAAGGATATTCCACAAATTTCATGGAGTATAGAAGTCAAAACTTAACCAACTGAGTACAATAAAGAATGGAATAACAAAAGAAATCACCATGCATGCGATAGACCGCACAGACAGGTTATTCCAATAGAATAATAAATAATGGAACCAGGTCCGGCGTAAACGCACAGACAGGATATTCCGACAGAATAATAAATAATGGAACCAGGTCCGGTGTAAAACACACAGACAGGATATTCCAACAGAATAATAATAAAACGGAACCAGGTCCGGTGTAAAACACACAGACAGGATGTTCCAACAGAATAATAAACGGAACCAGGTCCGGTGTAAAACACACAGACAGGATGTTCCAACAGAATAATAGAAGAATGTCACCAAGTATAGGGTAGACCGCGTATACTGGTTATTCCAACAGAATAATAACAAATGGAATAACAGAAGTTCTCTTCATGAATATAAAAGAAATAATATTCCCTACCTTAAAAGAACTGGATATTGGAAAAGTGATGTAGCAGAATACTTTTAGTCTCTCTCTCTCTTATTCTCTCTATACTTTCTCTCTCTATAGCTTGAATGAATTCGTGAAAAATAATGAAGCCCTAGGCCTCTATTTATAGAAAAACTGAGGGTGGCTCTTGGTCTTAACGAAGGGTCAAATGACTCTTGGTCTTAACGAAGGGTCAAATGACTCTTGGTAATATTGAAGGGACAACTACTATTGACGAAAGTAATTACTATTGACCAAGGTAAATACTATTGACGAAGGTAATTACTATTGACCAAGGTAAATACTATTGACCAAGGTAAATACTATTGACGAAGGTAATTACTATTGACCAAGGTAAATACTATTGACGACGGTAATTACTATTGACGACGGTAATTACTATTGACCAAGGTAAATACTATTGACGACGGTAATTACTATTGACGACGGTAATTACTATTGACGACGGTAATTACTATTGACGACGGTAATTACTATTGACGAAGAGACTCTTAGATGATGACATATGGCCCCCCATAAAATAACCAAACTTACCATAACGTCTCAATAATATAACATATTATACAGATGATACTATGACAATAATTTAAGAGATATGATGCAGCAATTACTGTAGCAATAATTGAGTATAGCTGAGTGACTTCTCACGTAAGCATCAATAATCAATACCGTGTGCTACTATGCAACCACGCGTATTACTGTACTTTTACTACCGAGTAGTTCAACAGTTTTAACGGTTTTAACGGTAACACCTCAGCCGTTATTTTTATAGAAAGATAATTCTGTCGTTTTCTCAATCCGACAATAATTCCGTTGTGGGGTCCACCAATGATTGTGTCGTCGTACGAATATTCCCCGACAAAAAGAATATTCTCCGACCAAACGAATATTTTATAACAACTTGCTTACTTTGCAAAATTTATAAATATTACCCACAACTATAACATTATATCAAATTAACTCCATAATATTCAAAAATGATATTTATGGAAAATTCATCTTTATTTATAAAAATTGGGGTCTTACAACCTCCCCTTCTTATGAAATTTCGCCCTCGAAATTAGGGTACGTACCTGGTATGTCGAAGAGGTAAGGATACCTTGATTTCATTTCTGATTCTAACTCCCAAGTCATTTCCTCAACATCGTGGTTTCTCCACAAAACTTTGACTTGAGGTATAACCTTGGAGCGTAGAATATGTTCCTTCTTATCCAAGATTTGAATAGGAACTTCTTCATACGTCAAATCCTCCGCTATTTCGTCCGGTTCTAACTCAATAATGTGGTTCGGGTCTTCCACATATTTGCGTAACATGGATATGTGGAAAACGTTATGAACACGAGACATACTTGGCGGTAAAGCGAGTCTATAAGCCACAGTTCCTACTCGATCGAGGATTAAAAATGGACCGATGAATCGAGGATTTAGCTTTCCTCTCTTTCCAAATCTCGTAACACCTTTCCATGGAGCAACACGTAAGAACACATGATCTCCTACATCAAATTCCACGTCCTTTCGATGAAGATCAGCATAACTCTTTTGTCGATCTTGTGAGGTTTTTATACGTTGTCGGATCGTTTGAATCTTTTCTGTAGTCATACGTACCAACTCCGGTCCCAACAACGTTGCTTCGCCCACCTCATCCCAGCATACTGGAGAACGACATTTTCTTCCATACAATGCTTCGAATGGAGCCATGCCAATACTTGCTTGATAACTGTTGTTGTAGGAAAACTCCACCAATGGTAAGAACTTGTCCCAACTTCCCTTGAAGTCAAAGACACAGAGTCTTAATAGATCTTCAAGAGTTTGAATAGTCCTCTCTGATTGTCCGTCCGTCTGAGGATGATATGCTGAACTAAATCGTAACTCCGTGCCCATAGCTTTTTGTAAACTAACCCAAAATCGTGAAGTGAATCTTGGGTCTCGATCAGAAACTATGGATACTGGCATACCATGCAGTCTTACAATCTCGTTTATGTACATACGAGCAAGACGTTCAAGTGTATAAGTTTCTCGTATCGGTAAGAAATGAGCAGACTTGGTCAATCTATCAACAATGACCCAAATCGCATCAATACCTTGAGAAACCCTAGGAAGACCGGTAACGAAATCCATGGTAATGTGCTCCCACTTCCATTCTGGAATTTCAAGTGGTTGCAATGGACCTTTTGGTACTTGATGCTCCGCTTTGACTCGTTGACAAGTTAGACACCTTGAGATAAACAACGCTATCTCTCTCTTCATATTGCTCCACCAAAATGTATGACGAAGATCATGATACATTTTGGTACTTCCAGGATGGATTGCAAACGGTGTGTTGTGCGCCTCCATCATGATTTCATACTTTAAATCAGGGTTGTTAGGAACACAAAGTCTGGAGTTGACTCGAAGTATTCCTTCTTCATCGATTCTTGCTTCCGGCATAACACCTTCTTGCACTTTCTTCCTCATACGCATCAGCTCCAGGTCTGTAGCTTGAGCAGCTTTAACTTTATCGATTAAAGTCGGTTCTACTCGTATATTCGCCATCATCACATGGGTCCCTGGAGTCTTCAACTCTATCTCCATCCTTTGCAAGTCACACAAAATGGGCCTTTGCGTTGTTAATATTGCACTTGTACCCGCATATGATCTTCTACTCAATGCGTCAGCTACCACGTTCGCTTTTCCAGGATGGTATTGAATGGTATGATCATAATCTTTCAACAGTTCAAGCCAACGTCGTTGTCGCATGTTGAGTTCCTTTTGAGTGAAGAAATATTTGAGGCTTTTATGATCCGTAAAGATCTCCACTTTCTCCCCATACAAGTAATGCCTCCAAATTTTAAGTGCAAAGACAACAGCTGCCAACTCTAGATCATGAGTAGGATAATTCCTCTCATATTCCTTGAGTTGTCTTGATGCATAGGCTATGACTTTTCCATGTTGCATGAGAACGCATCCCAACCCTTTGCTCGAAGCATCACTGTAGATGACAAATCCCTCCGAGCCAGATGGTATTGTTAGAACAGGTGCTGAAATGAGTCTCCTCTTGAGTTCTTGAAAACTCTGCTCACATTCTTCGCTCCAACCAAACTTTGTATCTTTCCGAGTCAGCTGAGTTAATGGAGTAGCGATTCGAGAAAATCCTTCCACGAATCTCCGATAATAACCAGCTAAACCAAGAAAGCTACGTACCTCGGTCACTGATTTAGGTTGCTCCCAGCTTTGAATAGCTTCAATCTTTGCCGGGTCAACCGATATTCCACGACTTGATACTACGTGCCCAAGGAATGCTACCTCCTCCAGCCAGAACTCGCATTTCTTCAACTTGGCATAAAGCTTGTATTCACGAAGCTTTTGGAGTACCAGCCTCAAGTGTTGCTCATGATCTTCACGGCTTTTGGAATAAATAAGGATGTCATCAATAAAGACGACCACAAAATGATCCAAATATTCCTTGAATACCCGGTTCATCATATCCATGAAGGCAGCAGGAGCATTAGTCAATCCAAAGGACAATTCATAATGCCCGTACCGAGTTCTAAAAGCCGTCTTTGGAATATCCTCAGTTCTAACCTTCAGCTGATGATATCCAGAACGAAGATCGATCTTTGAAAAGAATTGTGCTCCTTGCAACTGGTCAAACAGGTCATCAATACGTGGCAATGGGTACCTGTTTTTGATGGTGACATGATTCAACTCCCGATAATCAATACAAAGTCGCATACTTCCATCTTTCTTCTTCACGAATAGAACAGGAGCAAGGAGAAGTACTAGGACGAATAAAGCCAATGTCTAACAATTCCTGCAGTTGGATCTTTAACTCCTGAAGTTCAATAGGAGCCATTCGATATGGGGCTTTGGAAATGGGTTTTGTACCGGGTTCAAGATCGATACAAAATTCAATTTCACGCTCTGGGGGTAGGCCAGGAAGTTCTTCAGGGAATACGTCAGGGAATTTATTAACAATAGAAATATCATTCAAAACTGACGTATTTTTGTTTAGATCTGTGACATGAGCTAAGAAAGCTTGACATCCGTTTTTCAATAAACGAATAGCTTTATGGCTTGAGATGACAGCGATTGATTTTAATGGTTTGGTTGCTTGAATTCGCATAATAGGTCGATTAGGAATATGAAAGCTAACAACCTTACGAAAACAATCAATTTTTGCATGATGAGTAGTTAACCAATCAATCCCTAGAATCACGTCAAATGCAAGTATTTTTAATGAAATAAGATCGACAGGTAATGTGTGGGTACCAACTTGAACCAAACAAGACTTATAAACCGTGGATGTAATGAAGGTTTCTCCCAATGGAGTTTCAACTGCTAAGTCAAAGTCTAATTTCTCCGGAATCAAATTTAATCGATGAGCGCAAGTAGGAGAAATAAAAGAATGGGTTGAACCGGTATCAAATAAAGTATAGACTTCGTTAGAGTTTATGATAAGCTTACCCGTGATGACCTCATTCGGGTTCCTTGCGTTCTGGGAGGTCACAACAAACGCTCTCCCTTGCACAACCGGTTTTGACTTTTCTGGGACGACCTTTGGTGCCTCCATCCTAGCTGAATTTGTCTTCGGTAAACGACAAAATCGGGCTAAATGACCTTCTCTTCCATAATTATAACATGCTTTGGACGGCATCGCGCAGTTTGGACTGATGTGCCCCTCCCCTCCGCATTTGAAACATATGATAGGTGGTCGTTCTCCTTCCTTAACGACAGGTGCTGGTGCTGACATCTTTCCATCATTGTTGAATCTCCTCTTCTTAAAATGTCCATTCTTATTGTTTTGGCCCTGATTACCACCGAAGTGGTTACCATTTCTGGCCTGTTGATTCCCTCCACGCTTGTTGTCACCGCTTCGATGACTGCTCTCACTGGTATTATCATTTTGCCGGCTGCTCTCTTTTGGTTGCGTTATCTCGTTATCGCGCTCCACCAACTGAGCCCTATTTACAACATCTGAATACAAACACAGTTTATGAGAAACAAGATGTTGACGTATCTCCGGCTTCAAACCTCTTAAAAACATCCGCGTCATTCTTTCTTCATTATCCACCAGGTGGGACGCAAACCGGGATAACTCCGCAAATTTTGCCTCGTACTGCGACACGGTCATATTATTCTGCTCCAATTTGATGAACTCCACCTCCTTCATGTGACGAATACTCTCGGGAAAGTATTTGTCGTTAAACAGATCTTGAAACTTCTCCCAAGACATCTTCAGTGCGGCAGGTTGAGTACCCTTTATCGATTCCCACCAGTAATCTGCCTCTCCTCGCAACATAAAGGCGGCAAAGGGAACCTTTTGCTCCTCGGAGCAACCCAAGACATCAAATATCTTGGTGATCTGCTTTATCCATGTTTCAGCTACAAGTGGTTTTGGTTCTCCCTTAAACTCCGGTGGTCCCAGCTCCTTAAACTGTTTAGCGGTGACCGCCTGAGAGTTTCCAGTATTTACACCTACGTTGTGGACAGGAGCCGCTTTTACCTGTTGTTGCATGAATTGCATAAAGCCTCTGAACATTTGATCATTCATCATTTGGTCAGTGTTGTTGTTTGCATGAGGATTGACACCTTCCTGATGCACATTATCCTGATTATTGATATGTGGTGAATCAACAGTCGTCTGTGCTCCATTGCTATTCTCAACGTTCTCAGATGCCATTTTCAGATACTGCCACAAAATAAAAATTAATTGATATTTCATATATTATCCTTATATTATGACCGACCAATTAAATACCATGCAAATAAACTTAGGTATGTCATACTAGCGAAGGAATTCCCCGTCTCTCCCCTCCTAGTTCTATTCTCACATCTTAGCCAGGGATCATATCCCTAAGCTCTGATACCAAATGTGACGCCCCCAAAATTAGGTATACATCACCCATCTTGAGTCGTCAGATACATAGTACAGAATACAAATACAACTTAATAATACAACTGTCGTGTACAATACGACAAAACATAAACTGTGAGTTTGAATACAAATATTATCTTCTAGAGAGTATTCATACTCAAAAGGAGTCCTCATTACATTTATTAACACACCATTACATAGAATAGTGAGGACTACTAACTAATACTATCATTCGGACCATCACTCCGTACCCCGACTTGTCCCAGCTACGTTCTCATTTCCTGAAGAGAACAGTGAAAGAAAGGGTGAGCTCAACTAGCCCAGTAAGAAATATTATGACTAAGATAATGCAGAATAAATTATCATTAGCCTTCAACAATGTTAAACTGATAAAATATAATAGAGATCAAGTTTAACTGTAGCGGAACAAGCAATCCATTAAAAGAGTCAAGTAGAAAATAAACTCTACTATCTTTTATGATTTAAAAAGTTTTTCAACACTGTGATCGCTGAGACTCAGCTTAATAAAATAATCCACATCATCGAATCACCCCTGCACTACGGCCAAGGATATTCGTATATTCATTAATGGTCATGATCATGCCAACAACTGTCCATCAATGCACTACGGGCCAATGAGGACTTTTACCACATCATTTGTAACATTACGGTCATGATTATACCGAATAATCCCTGGTCATAATCATACCAAGTCCATCTATGCAATACAGGCCACAGATGACTTTCAACATTTTATAAACATGAGGATGATGACAATGATATAAGAATTCAATAAAACAAGTTCAAGAATTAATTTATCCAGGAATTAACAACGTCCAAATTGTCAACATGATACTGCATTGTGGAGTAAAATTCAAGAATGCTTAGAAGAATATTTTCTTGAAAAGATACTGGATGAAACGCAACTATCAAGGATATTCCACAAATTTCATGGAGTATAGAAGTCAAAACTTAACCAACTGAGTACAATAAAGAATTGAATAACAAAAGAAATCACCATGCATGCGATAGACCGCACAGACAGGTTATTCCAATAGAATAATAAATAATGGAACCAGGTCCGGCGTAAACGCACAGACAGGATATTTCGACAGAATAATAAATAATGGAACCAGGTCCGGTGTAAAACACACAGACAGGATGTTCCAACAGAATAATAAACGGAACCAGGTCCGGTGTAAAACACACAGACAGGATGTTCCAACAGAATAATAGAAGAATGTCACCAAGTATAGGGTAGACCGCGTATACTGGTTATTCCAACAGAATAATAACAAATGGAATAACAGAAGTTCTCTTCATGAATATAAAAGAAATAATATTCCCTACCTTAAAAGAACTGGATATTGGAAAAGTGATGTAGCAGAATACTTTTAGTCTCTCTCTCTTATTCTCTCTATACTTTCTCTCTCTATAGCTTGAATGAATTCGTGAAAAATAATGAAGCCCTAGGCCTCTATTTATAGAAAAACTGAGGGTGGCTCTTGGTCTTAACGAAGGGTCAAATGACTCTTGGTCTTAACGAAGGGTCAAATGATTCTTGGTAATATTGAAGGGACAACTACTATTGACGAAAGTAATTACTATTGACCAAGGTAAATACTATTGACGAAGGTAATTACTATTGACCAAGGTAAATACTATTGACCAAGGTAAATACTATTGACGAAGGTAATTACTATTGACCAAGGTAAATACTATTGACGACGGTAATTACTATTGACGACGGTAATTACTATTGACCAAGGTAAATACTATTGACGACGGTAATTACTATTGACGACGGTAATTACTATTGACGACGGTAATTACTATTGACGAAGAGACTCTTAGATGATGACATATGGCCCCCCATAAAATAACCAAACTTACCATAACGTCTCAATAATATAACATATTATACAGATGATACTATGACAATAATTTAAGAGATATGATGCAGCAATTACTGTAGCAATAATTGAGTATAGCTGAGTGACTTCTCACGTAAGCATCAATAATCAATACCGTGTGCTACTATGCAACCACGCGTATTACTGTACTTTTACTACCGAGTAGTTCAACAGTTTTAACGGTTTTAACGGTAACACCTCAGCCGTTATTTTTATAGAAAGATAATTCTGTCGTTTTCTCAATCCGACAATAATTCCGTTGTGGGGTCCACCAATGATTGTGCCGTCGTACGAATATTCCCCGACAAAAAGAATATTCTCCGACCAAACGAATATTTTATAACAACTTGCTTACTTTGCAAAATTTATAAATATTACCCACAACTATAACATTATATCAAATTAACTCCATAATATTCAAAAATGATATTTATGGAAAATTCATCTTTATTTATAAAAAATTGGGGTCTTACATAAGACATCCTTTGGCATCATCATCCCAGCTGGACTTGACTTCACTACACGACAAAATCGAGCTAGGTGACATTCTCTTCCGTAATTGAAACACGCTTTGGGTTGCTGTGTACAATTTGGATGGATGTGTCCCTCCTGTCCACATTTGAAATATACGACCAGTGGTCGTTCCTCTTCCTTGGAAACTGGTGCCGCTGTCTTTCCATCATTATTGAACCTTCTCTTCTTAAAGTTGTTCTCACTTACTTCACCTTTTCTATTATCTCGGCCATGATTACCACCAAAGTGGTTACCATTTTTGGCATATTGATTCCCTCCACGTTTGTTGTCGCTGCTTTGATGACTGCTATCACTGGTATTATCATTTTGCTCCCTTGGTTGGGATGTCTCATTATCGCGCTCTAATAACTGAGCCCTATTTACAACATCTGAATACAAACACAGTTTATGAGAGATAAGGCATTGACGTATCTCGGGTTTCAAACTTCTTAGAAACATCTGTGTCATTCTTTACTCGTTATCAACTAAGTGTGATGCAAACCGGGACAACTCGACAAACTTGGCTTCGTACTGTGACACGGTCATATTGTTTTGCTCCAGTTTGATGAACTCTACCTCTTTCATGTGATGAAAACTTTCGAGAAAGTACTTGTCGTTGAAAAGTTCTTGGAACTTCTCCCAAGACATTTTGAGTGCGGCAGGCTGCGTACGCTTTACAGATTTCCACCAGTAATCTGCCTCTTCGCGCAACATAAAGGTGGCGAAGGGAACCTTTTGCTCCTCTGAGCATTCCAAGACATCAAATATCTTGGTGATTTGTTTTATCCACGTCTTCGCCTTAAGTGGTTTTGACTCTCCAATAAACTCCGGTGGTCCCAGCTCCTTGAACTACTTAGCAGTGATCGTCCGAGAGTTGCCAGTGTTTCCACCTATATTTTGGACAGGAGCCGCTCTCGCCTGATGTTGTATGAATTGCATAAAGCCTCTGAACATCCAATCGTTCATCATTTGATCGGTGTTATTGTTTACCTGAGGATTATTGTCTTCATGTTGCATATTATTCTGGGTATTGATCTGTGGTGACTCAACAGTCTCCTGTGCTCCATTGCAATTCTTAATATTCTTAGATGTCATTTTCAAATACTACCACAAAACAATGGTTAATTAACACACCACATAATATTCCAATTCTGACCGACCAATTAAATAACAATTAAATGTAGGTAGGTCATACTAGCGAAGGAATTACCCGTCTCTCCTCCCAAGTTCTAGTCTCACATCTTAGCCAGGGATTATATCCCTAAGCTTTGATATCAACTGTGATGCCCCCAAAATAGGTATACATCACCCATTCTGAGTCGCCAAATACATGGTACAGAATACAAGTAAAAACTTAAATATACAACATGAGCTGTGAGTTTTAATACAAATATTATCTTCTAGACAGTATTCAAATTCAAAATAAGTCCTCAATACATTTATTATCACACTATTTCACAGAATAGTGAGGACTACTAATGCAAAGATCTGGACCATCACTCCGTTCGCCGACTAGTCCTAGCTATATTCTCATTTCCTGAAGAGAACACTGAAAGCAAAGGGTGAGCTCAACTAGCCCAATAAGAAATAATATGACTAAGATAATGTAGAATAAATTATCGTTAGCCTTCAACAGTTTTTGTGACACCCCCAAATCTAGGTACTTCCATTTCCACATGATTTGGTGTTCACTATACAAACATCATATATCTATCTACCCATAATAAATGCAAACCATGCAATAGATAGGATAAATCCTCCCCTTATGGGGTTACAACATCTGAATAATAAATACAATCCCAGGTCATACTAACCTTAAACATCTGTGCGAAAACATAAACAAATAATAAGTCTTAAATAACATCAAGTCTAAATATCATTACATAACCACATAATAACCAGTCTTCTTTACTTGCTAATCTTGCCCTTGCCTTTACTAGTGGAAGGCTCATCTGATCTTTCGTTCTTAACTGCAATGTTATTATTACGCAAGAGTGAGCACGATTGCCCACAAGTATAACAATATAACAAGGAAATAATAACATGCGAATAAATCAAAGGCTTCTGAAACATGAAAACTCAGCTTTTGAATCAAGAATGAATAACAAGAAACAAAAGAACTTCTGAGGGCCATAAGACCTTGAACTATGTCCTAGGTTGTCAAGTGTTTAAACTTGAAATCTTTAACAGTCATAAGACTATGGACTCTTCTTCTCGTACTTAGGGGGATCAACCTTTAATATCATACTGTGCACAATATCTTAACGCTAACGCATAAGTAATCCCCTATACAGGGTTCTTCATCTCAGTTTGACATTTGAGTCCGCACCAAAGGAAGTTTGGTTTGGATAATTCATCAAGGGTTCTGAAATTTAGAACGCTTATCAACTATGGACTAGTCGAATCATTAAGGGTTCGTTAGTCTAACAAGGTTTAACAATAACTAAATATTTATCTTAAATAAAATCATAAAAGGTATACAATAAAATAAGTATTGTATAACAGCGTCATGCTTGAAAGATTAATAGGCTTTAATATAACAAAACAAACTTGATCAATAATAATGAGGACTTGCTCAATGTAGAAAGGTGAATTCATCACTTATATAATGATATCAAGTAGGGTTAGAAACTTGCCTCGTGCGTAGATTACACTTTAATTAAACTCGTTCCTTGATTTGAATCCAAATATCATTTACATTCATAATACCAGTCAATTATAATGTAACTAATCATTGCAATTTCATTCTTTTTGTCTAACTCGACTTAGTCAACTACTACACTCATTGTCACATAATTTACACTTCATGAACAATAAGCTAAATATGCATTCAATCATTCGTTTTACACATAAATGTGTTATTGACATGTTAAGAATTTATTTTAACACCTCACTATATGTCTAACATGTTTTCATGTTCATTATGTTAGGTTAACATCACATTCATGGACTTGAACACTTTAAAATTTTCGTTTCTAAACATTCTGGAGAGTGGCGCTGCGGCGCCACTATTGTACTGATTCTCAGCGCTGCGACGCGATCCGCGCTGCGGCCTGGTCAATGGCGCTGCGGCGTGGCTCGCGCTGTGGAGCGACTCTTAGGCCTACAGCTGGTGCTGCGGCGCGGCGTACTAGACATAAAAATTGCAGTTCGCGAAAAATCGCAGAACATGCCAATTTCAACCAATTTTCTTATTTCTTACATGAAATTTGACATACCCAAACATTATAATATACATATTATCAATACTTATCCCTTCTAGCATGATTTTAACATGTTAAAACATATAATTAACAAAATCAACACAAGTAATTTACTGTTCTTGATGTTCTTGAAGGTTTTGAAAACAAAACATGTAAATCAGTACTATGGGTTCGTTATAACACCGAATCCGTTCATTTAAAGTTTGGTCTTTTCGTATCAATATGCATAATAACATATAAAGTAAATTTATGATATAACCTATGATAGACGTATCAAATTTAGTACGTAAGGTCATATGGCCATATTTTATACTCTATAAATTTTGTAGCAACAATATATGACATGTTTTATGAAACTGAAGATATGGTTTATGCAATATATATAATCAAATACGATTTGATAACATTTATCCTGTAATCAACACATAATTGTTACTCCCTTTTCCACTACAAAGCTTTTACAGAACATAAAAGCTATTTTTATTTAAAAACTTAAACGACGCAATAAAAATTGGGTTAAAGGATTTACCCAGAGCAATCCTTCTGACTCTTCACGTTCTTCTACAATGTCACAATTTCTCCCAACAATTCTCTGATTTCTCTGAATTTCTCTAAGTTCTACTGGAATGGAAGTACATAAAAAGAAAACTAATAGAGCACACTTATTAACGTTGAGGTCAGTTACCTATACGTGGTTAACTGCTCTTAGCTTCCCATAAGACCATGTTTGGCTACCATTTAATTATTACTTCTATTTATTTTAATTATTCTCCTATACAATAGTTTAATAATGTCACATCCAATTATAAAATAAATCAAATATATTATTTTATTTAATTTGAATAAAATATAATAATTTCTCATTAATTTACAAAGTTATATAATTAATTTTCTCATTAATTATAAAATAATATTAGGCTTATTAAATGTTTCTTTTAATTTAGTAAACTCACATAACTACATACTTTGAATAATAAAAATTCTCTAAATTAATTTAATAAATAAAACACATATAATTAAATTAATCTATCACAATTGCATCCATTAATTATTTAATCTATTAATTAAATCATAAAAAAATATTTATTTAATTCAATAAATATTAAAATTAAATTATAAAAATCTCGTTCGTCACATCTTTCCCCCCTAAAAGGATTCTATCCCCAGAATCACGACTCAATTAATTCGACTCGTTACATTCTCCCCTCCTTATAAAGATTTTATTCCCAGAATCGCTTACACATAAATTTAAGTAAATAAATGAGGGTAATTCTTCATCATATTCTCTTCGAGTTCTCACGTAGCTTCTTCAGCGTTGTGGTTCCTCCAAATTACCTTAACAGAAGGTATTACTTTATTTCTGAGAACTTGTTCTTTTCTGTCGACAATTTGAAAAGGAATTTCTTCGTAAGACAAGTCTTCTTCAAAATGTAGTGGTTTGTATTCAATTAAATGCTTGTAATCGGGTTTGTAGGGTCGTAAAATAGAAACATGGAAGACGTTGTGGACATTATCAAGTGCTGGAGGTAACGCTACCTCATACACAACTTCTCCGATCCTTCGCAGTACCTCAAATGGTCCAATGAATCGTGGGTTTAATTTTCCTTTCTTTCCAAACTTGATCTTTCCCTTCCAGGGAGAGACCTTTAAGAACACATAACTACCCGGTTTAAATTCAACATTCTTATGGTGTGGATCGGCGTATTTCTTCTGTCTATCTTGAGCTGCTATCAGTCTCGTTCGGATCACTTTGACTATTTCTGTTATCTGCTGTACCAATTTTGGGCCTAACAATTGTCTTTCGCCCACTTCATCCTAGTAAAGCGGAGTTCTACACTTTCTGCCGTATAATGCTTCATAAAGAGGCATGCCAATACTAGCGTGGTAACTGTTGTTGTAGCTGAACTCTACAAGCGGTAGGTGATCGTCCCAATTTCCTTTAAAGTCCATCACACAGGCTCTTAGCATATCTTCTAATGTCTGAATCATTCTCTCACTCTGTCCATCTATTTGAGGGTGGTATGTTGTACTCATCCTCAGTTGCGTACCCATGTATTCCTGTAGATGTTTCCAGAAGTTCGATGTAAAGCGCGAATCCCTAGCGAAAACAATTGACACCGGAACTCCGTGTCGCGAAACAATATCTTTCACATATAAACTCGCCAACTGATCTAAGTTGAATCTGATTTTATTCGGAAGGAAATGTGCAGATTTTGTCAGTCGGTCAACGATAACCCATACTTCATTGTAGCCTTTATGAGTCGTCGGAAGGCCAACCACGAAGTCCATTGTAATATGTTCCCATTTCCATTCTGGGATCACCAACGGTTGTAGCAAACCACTTGGTCTCTGATGTTCTACTTTTACTTTCTGACAGGTCAGACACTTGGCAACACATTCTACAACATCACGTTTTAGATTAGGCCACCAGAATTGTTGTCGAAGATCTTGGTACATCTTGGTACTACCAGGGTGAATCGAATATCGTGAGCTATGAGCCTCACTCAAAATGTCTTCCTTAATCCCTGGTACTGGCGGTACCCAAATTCTACCCTCAAATCTCAGCATTCCTTCCTTGTCCATCATAAATCTCGATTCTGTTTCTTCAGATATCTTCATTATCACCTTTTTGCATTCACCATCCTGAAGTTGAGCCTCCTTAACTTTATCCAGTAGGGTTGTACCAGATTGCATCTGAAATAGCTTCTCATCAATTTCCGTAGGATACTTCACTTCTAACTCTAACTTTTCCATTGCTGAAATCAATTCCTTCTAAGCGGTCAACATCATCAACTTCTCTCGACCCTTTTTACTTAAAGCGTCAGCAACCACGTTTGTCTTACTTGGATGGTATAAAATCTCACAATCGTAGTCCTTAATTAATTCCAATCACCTTCTTTGGAGCATATTCAGTTCTTTCTGTGTAAAAATATATTTTCAGACTCTTGTGGTCTGTATATATTTCACACTTCTCCCCGTAGAGATAGAGCCTCCAGATTTTCGAAGCGAAAACCACTGCAGCTAACTCCAAGTCATGGATCGAATACCCCTTCTCATAATCTGTCAGTTGTCATGACGCATACACAATGACTCTACCGTTCTGCATAAGCACACAGCCAAGTCCCTTATGCGACGCATCACTATAAACCACAAAATTTCATGTATCGTCTAGAAGAGACAATATAGGTGCTGTACTCAACCTCTTCTTCAATTCTTGAAAGCTTTCCTCACACTTCTCCGTCTAAACAAACTTCACAGTTTTTCGAGTCAAATTCGTTAACGGAGTTGCGATCTTGGAAAAATCTTGAATGAATCTTCTATAATAACCTGTCAATCCAAGAAAACTTATTACTTTCGACAGCGTCTTCGGCTGATCCCAGTTAATCACGGCTTTGACTTTGGATGGAACTACCGAAATTCCATCTTTATCGATCACATGCCGAAGAAATTGTACTCGCTCGATCCAGAATTCGCATTTTGAAAACTAGGCATACAACTTCTCTTTTCTCAACACTTCCAACGTTAATCTCAAATGCTCTTTATGTTCTTCCTTGGTTTTTGAATATACCAAAATATCATCTACAAATACCACTACGAACATGTCCAAAACGGCTTGAACACACCATTCATTAGTCCCATAAATGTTGTAGGAGCATTCGTTAAACCAAATGACAATACTAAAAATTTGTAGTGACCATACCGTGTTCTGAACACTGTCTTCGGTACATCATCTAGTCTCACCTTTAGTTGATGATAACCACTCCTCAAATCTATTTTCGAAAAGTATTTTGCTCCCCTCAATTGATCAAACAGATCATCGATCCTCGGTAATGGATATCTATTCTTAATTGTGACCTTATTTAGTTCTCTATAATCGATGCAAAGCTGCATCGTCCCGTCTTTCTTCTTTACAAACAACATCGGCGCTCCCCACGGCGATACACTCGGTTGAATGTACTTCTTGTCTAGTAATTCTTGTAGGTGTACCATCAATTCTTTCATTTCTATCGGCGCCATTCGGTACGGTGCCTTAGATATTGGAACTGTTCCTAGTGCAAAATCGATCACAAATTCAACCTCTCTATCTGGCGGAAGTCCTGGTAAATCGTCTAGAAATATGTTGGTGAAGTCTCTCACTACTGGTATCTCCTCTACTTTCGGATTCTCTTTACAACTGTCGACTATGTAAGCGAAATATCCTACACATCCTTGTCGTAACAACTTCCTGGCCTGCATCATCGTCAGGCAACTCGCTTGTCTAGGCAACTTGCTACCATAAAACACAACCTTTGACGGAGTCATAAGGTTAATTCGCTTCTTTTGGCAATCAATTACCGCCCCGTAATTGAATAACCAGTACATTCCTAAGATAACGTCAAATTCCCCAAGTCGAATAGGGATAAGATCTACGTTCATGATATTACCCTTAATATCCATTCTACAGTTCTTATGCACGTACTTAACAGGGATTATTTCTCTATTCGCAATTTCTATGTTCATGGGGTATTCTAACTCATCCTTAGGCAATTCTAAATTCTTAGCAAAGTCATCGGATATAAATAAACAAGTAGCACCCGAATCAAATAATACGTAAGCATTAACTCTATTGATCAGAATGATACCTGACACCACATCACGCGACTGCACTGCATCCTGAAGCGTCATATTGAAAGTCCTGGCGGTCGGTCGATTGGTTGCAGTTGGTCCTGTGATGGTCAGAGCGCTTCCACTGCTATTTCCTCAGTTTCCTCATGATTCTACCCCTCCAGATCCTTTCTTAGGATAGTCTCTTGCCAAATGATCCTTTGAACCATAAGTGAAGTAGGCACCCTTCTTTGGGTTAGGACAGTTAGGTGCTATGTGGCCTTCTTGACCACAATTGTAGCACACACATTTACCCTTCATACACACTCCCAAATGAGCTTTCCCGCAGGTCGGGTACGCTTCAATCCATTTCTTCTGACCTCTTTGCTGGTTTTCGGGTGATGTGTTGTCAGACCACCTTCTCTTTTGATTATTATTACCTCCTCCCGTATTACTTCCACTAGCCTTGTTATTTCCTTCATTTTCATTCTTGTTCTTCTTTTGATCCTGATTGTATTTGGTTACCGCATCACTTCCACCTTCAGCGAGTATGGCTTTCTCTAGTACCCGGACGAATGTCTTCAACTGAAACATCAACACCTTATTATACAACCACGGCTTCAGTTCTTGTTCGAACCTTCTTGCTTTTCTCTCGTCCGTGTGTACTTGATATGTGGCGAACCTTGCCAACTCGTTGAATCTAGTCGCATAATCTAGTACAGACATATTCTCCTGCTTCAATTCCAGAAACTGAACCTCCAATTGGTTCTGCGAGGTAGTTGGGAAATACATCTCGAAAAACATCTCCTTGAATCTCTCCCAGGTAATCATACCTTCTCCTTCATGGACCTTGTTTGCTTGCCACCAAAAACTGGCTTCAGATTTCAGCATAAACGCTGCAAAAGCGGTCTTCTAGTCCTCTTTGACTCTTGCGACCTCAAAAACCTTCTCCATCTCCATAACCCAAGTCTGAGCTTCGATCGGGTTCATGGAGCCTTTAAACTCTGGCGGTCCCACCGCCTTGAAATCTTTGAATGTTGTATTAGGTGGAGCTTGAGGTTGATTATTCATTGCTCCAGCTAGTAAGTTCACTAATTGTTAGATGGGAATAGTATTGGTGTTATTGTTGTTATTCGTTGACTTTTCCTGAGCTGGTTGACGGTTTTGTCTTCTTCTCAGCGGCATATTTCTGTTACAATATACGCTTATTAGATATTTATTAAATTCTCTAAATAGTTAAGGCTTAACTCAATAATTTAACATAATCACTTAACACTTTATCTCAACCAACTTGATATATTTATTCAACCCAAAAGTTTTAACATCAAACGATAGCATCACTGCTATTTACATAACCTATCCCGAGATAAAGAATCTACAGAATTTAAAACATTAAAATATTCATTCGTTCATAAACACGTCTGAATTTACATCTAAAAACCAGATACGTTTTTCACATAATTAAACAAATACTATCACTGCCTATTAAGGCGTCGAATAGCCTTGCTACGTTCCTCTTCCATGATGCGAGACATCGTTCTGTGATTCAGCATGTACGATGGTAGACCTTCAAACTGGATTAGGTACCTCAAAACTCGATCCTGGGCTTCATCCATTGCATTATTAAGTGTAGAGTATGTCTCCCCAAGCTTAGCCTTCTTTACACGACAATCTCTTTCTGCAAGATCAGCACGACGTGATTTTTTTACCCAGCCCTCCTCTGCTATGACCAGCCTCTCTGAGGTTTCCTTCAGTTCTTTCTCTAACTTCTCTATTTCTTCGGACTTCTCCTCGGTTTTGACCCTTCTCGTGAACCAAACCCCACTCCATGTTTCCCACACGTGTGTGAAGAGTCACAATCTCCCTATCCTTCTACTCGATGGTAATCTGCTAAATAATCGTCCGCTCAGTCAAATCATAGACAGTGTCACTTAACTCTACGTTATGGTCATATAGCTCATCGTACATCTCAACATCGATGGAGTTCGGCGGGAACTCCTCTTCTTCCTCTTCCTCTTCCTCCTCAGGATCCTCCTCTGGATTAGTCTCAAGCTCATGCTCCTAACCAACAACAGTGATAAACGGAGACGGCTCCCTCTGTATCAACTGCTCCCTGACAACATGAATGTCCCGGGGCTACTCCTCAATAGGTACTCGGGGTTCCTCCTCCCAGCTCGACTAGCTCTTCTAATATCTGACATCCTGACAACATAGTTTTAAGTTTTAGTTACTAAGTCGTACTAGTGAGCACATAATTTAACACATAAGCAAATAGAGTCTTTTATTATCTTCAATGAATTAAGAAATTCATCTCTTAGAACTCGATAAGAGTTTTCCTTCACAATATTCTTCCTATAAGGCTATTACCTAAGGTTGTTCCCCCACCTAAGATTCATAACCTACGGCTCTAATACCAACCTGTGACACCCCCAAATTCGAGTACTTCCATTTTCACATGATTTGGTATTCACTATACAAACATCATATATCTATCTACCCATAATAAATGCAAACCATGCAATAGATAGGATAAATCCTCCCCTTATGGGGTTACAACATCTGAATAATAAATACAATCCCAAGTCATACTAACCTTAAACATCTGTGCAGAAACATAAATAAATAATAAGTCTTAAACAATATCAAGTCTAAATATCATTACATAACCACATAATAACCAGTCTTCATTACTTGCTAATATTTCCCTTGCCTTTACTAGTGCAAGGCTCGTCTGATCTTTCATTCTTAACTGCAATGTTATTATTACGCAAGAGTGAGCACGATTGCCCACAAGTATAACAATATAACAAGGAAATAATAACATACGAATAAATCAAAGGCTTTTGAAACATGAAAACTCAGCTTTTGAATCAAGATTGAATAACAAGAAACAAAAGAACTTCTGAGGGTCATAAGACCTTGAACTATGTCTAAGGTTGTCAAGTGTTTAAACTTGAAACCTTTAACAGTCATAAGACTATAGACTCTTCTTCTCGTACTTAAGGGGATCAGCCCTTAGTACCATACTGTGCACAATATCTTAACGCTAATGCATAAGTAATCCCCTATACAGGCTTGTTCATTTCAGTTTGACATTTGAGTCCGCACCAAAGGAAGTTTGGTTTGGATAATTCATCAAAGGTTCTGAAATTTAGAACGCTCATCAACTATGGACTAGTCGAATCATTAAGGGTTCGCTAGTCTAACAAGGTTTAACAGTAACTGAATATTTAAGTTAAATAAAATCTTAAAAGGTATACAATAGAATAAGTATTGTATAACAGCATAATGCTTGAAAGATTAATAGACTTTAATATAACAAAACAAACTTGATAAATAATAATGAAGACTTGCTCAATGTAGAAAGGTGAATTCATCACTTATATAACGATATCAAGTAGGGTTAGAAACTTGCCTCGTGCGTAGATTACACTTTAATTAAACTCGTTCCTTGATTTTAATCCTATATATCATTTACATTCATAATACCAGTCAATTATAACGTAACTAATCATTGCAATTTCATTCTTTTTGTCTAACTCGACTTAGTCAACTACTACACTCATTGTCACATAATTTATACTTCATGAACAATAAGCTAACTATGCATTCAATCATTTGTTTTACACATAAATGTGTTATTGACATGTTAAGAATTTATTTTAACACCTCACTATATGTCTAACATGTTTTCATGTTCATTAGGTTAGGTTAACATCACATTCATGGACTTGAACACTTTAAAATTTTCCTTTCTGAACATTCTGGAGAGTGGCGTTGCGGCGCCACTGTTGTACTGATTCTCGGCGCGACCCGCATTGCGACCTGGTCAATAGCGCTGCGGCGCGACTCTTAGGCCTGCAGCCAGCGCTGCGGCGCGGCGTACCAGACACAGAAATTGATGTTCGCGAAAAATCGCAGAACATGTCAATTTATACTAATTTTCTTATTTCTTACATGAAATTTGACATACCCAAACATTATAATATACATATTATCAATACTTAACCCATCTAGCATGATTTTAACATGTTAAAACACATAATTAACAAAATCAACAAAAGTAATTTTCTGTTCTTGACGTTCTTGAAGGTTTTGAAAACAAAACATGTAAATCAGTACTATGGGTTCGTTATAACACCGAATCCATTCATTTAAAGTTTGGTCTTTTCGTATCAACATGCATAATAACATAGAAGTGTAAATTTATGATATAACCTATGATAGATGTATCAAATTTAGTACGTAAGGCCATATGGCCATATTTTATACTCTATAAATTTTGTAGCAACAATATACGACATATTTTATGAAACTGAAGATATGGTTTATGCAATATATATAATCAAATACGATTTAATAACATTTATCATGTAATCAATACATAATTGTTACTCCCTTTTCCACTACAAAGCTTTTACGGAACATAAAAGCCATTTTTATTGAAAAACTTAAACGACGTAATAAAAATTGGGTTAAAAGAATTACTCATAGCAATCCTTCTGACTCTTCACGTTCTTCTACAATGTCACAATTTCTCCCAACAATTCTTTGATTTCTCTAAATTTCTCTAAGTTCTACTGGAATGGAAGTACGTAAAAAGAAAACTAATAGAGCGCACTTATTAACGTTGAGGTCAGTTACCTATACGTGGTTAACAGCTCTTAACTTCCCATAAGACCATGTTTGGCTACCATTTAATTATTACTTCTATTTATTTTAATTATTCTCCTATACTATAGTTTAATAATGTCACATCTAATTATAAAATAAATCAAATATATTATTTTATTTAATTTGAATAAAATATAATAATTTCTCATTAATTCACATAGTTATATAATTAATTTTCTCATTAATTATAAAATAATAGTAGGCTTATTAAATGTTTCTTTTAATTTAGTAAACTCACATAACTACATACTTTGAATAATAAAAATTCTCTAAATTAATTTAACAAATGTAACACATATAATTAAATTAATTTATCACAATTGCATCCATTAATTATTTAATCTAATAATTAAATTATAAAAAAATATTTATTTAATTCAATAAATATTAAAATTAAATTATAAAAATCTCGTTCGTCACAGTGTTAAACTGATAAAATACAATAGACATCAAGTTTAACTGCAGCGGAACAAGAAATTCATTAGAAAAGTCAAGTAGAGCATGATATCTACTATCTTCTATGATTTAAAAGAATTTATCATCAATTTTATTGCTGAGACTCAGCTTAATAAATAATCTACACCATCGAATCATCCCTGCACTACTATTCATTACTGTGCAATAAAATATTCTAATAAAATAAAAATTTTAAATATAATAGAATATATTCTATTTATAATCAAATAAAATAAAACTTATAATATATATATATATATATATATATATATATATATATATATATATATAATAAAATTGAGATAACTTCTCCCTATTATTTTGAAAAATGGGTAAGTGAGGGTTCAAATAATAACCAAAATTTATAACAAATACTTCATAAAAATCCCCTCAATATTTTTAACAACATTTATTCATCATTATTATAACTCACAATATTAACAACCAGATCGTTCCCATGAAAGGGGGGGCTTTCCAATAAGGATTTCTCCCTATTGACGCGCAATTAGGTGACCAAATATCTCCTCGACTGAACTTTCTAGACATCGTCAATATTGCAAATAATAATATGAATAACTGTATCTTCTCAATTATTGATTTAATAATATGTAAAATATTGACAATAATTGAATCAAATAATGTGAGATACTACGCAGCAATTACAGTAGCAATAATTGAACAAAACTGTGTGACTTCTAACGTAAGCATCAATAATTAATACCGTGTGTTACTATACAACCACACGTATTACTGTACTTTTATCACCGGGTATTTTAACAATTAATGGTAAAACTTCTGCCGTTATTTTTATAAAAAGATATTTCTGTCGTTTTCTCATTCCGACAATAATTCCGTTGTGGGGTCCAACAATGATTGTGCCGTAGTACGAATATTCTCTGTTAAATTGAATATTCCCCGACTAATCGAATATTTTATGACAACTTGCATACCTTGCAAAATTTGTAAATATTATCCACAACTATAACATTATATCAAATCTACACCATAATATTAAATATATATATATATATATATATATATATATATATATATATATTGAGAAAATTTAATCTTTATTCATAAAATTTGGGGTCTTACAACATTTGGCTCAACTAAACGATATGGTTGACAACAGACATGTTTGTGGGCAGTCTTTTATCAGTTTTATTATTATTATTAGGGTTCTCAAGTTTTAACTACTCTAGAGATGTTTGGATGATTTGATGATACATTTTTGCTCCTCTCTTTATCTAGATTAATGAATAATTAGTAGTTTGCAACTCTAGAGCTTTTTGGTGACTTGGAACAAGCTGGGAACAGAACTTGCATCAGAGATTAACAGATTTGTTTTATCATTTCTATTGCATCTATTGATTGATTTTCTTAATTCCATGTTTTACTTTGATCCCATAATGGCTTTTGGTTCAGAAATGAACTAAACTCCATTATGGGATTCTAATGGATTTTGATGTGTAGTTTAAATATGTATATATGAATGTGTTGTTGTATATTTATCATTGGAGTACCCATTATGATTGAGCTTAATGAATGAATGTTTGATCACCATTCACAGTGTGTGCTTATATGAATTTGAAAAATGAAATATGAGTATGGATTAAATCATAATGGCATATGTTCATGGGGCTGATTTGTTTAAGCTTTGTGATTCATGGACCGGATAGATATATACCATTTCATCGTATGTAGTCATTAAAAGAGCTTGCATTTAAATCATATTTTCTTCAAACTCACACAGAAATATAGTGATTTTTGTAATTGTGATGCTTACATGATTTCTATCAAATGTGGATTTTATGTAAATTGGTCATAGTTAATTGAGAAATGGTTATGTCCACTTTTATGCTCTTGACTAGCTTTCCATGATAAATATTTAAATACATGAGGGTTGCAGTTTAGATGAAACATTAAATGAAATTAGAATCTCATTCTTCTCCAATTTGATTACATCATTTTAATAATTATAATTGTTATTTCATGAATTAATTTAGAAGTAAATATAATTGTGAGTTGATCGTTTAAGCATATAAAAATAGTGATATAGTTGATGCATGGTAATTTAGATTTAACACTTTTCTCCGTGGATCGATACTTTTCTTACTCTGTACTACTTGTTGACCCATGTATGCTTGTATGAGTTAGAGTCCTTTTTGTTAGACTAGAAAGGAGGCAACAAGTTTTCGGCGCCGTTACCAGGGAAAGGCGTTTATTTTTATTATTGTCGTCATCAATTAAAGCTAGATTTGTGTGACTTAGACAATTTTATTCTTATTCTTATTTCTATTTTATTTTTATTTGAATTTCAGGTACTTGTGCATAGTATATGTGCATCTCGATCGTCACATCCTGAGTTGATTCCTGCAAAGGAAAACATCAATGGTAGTGCTTGGAGATCGAGAGCACGTAAAAATATACACGTAGATTTAGGGGGTGTTTGTTTAGAGCTAAATGGAGCTGAATCTGAATGGCTGAATCGGTCAGTGCGTTTGTTTTGGTCTGAATGGCTGAATCGGTAAGATAGATGAGCTGAATGGCTAAGTCAGATTTTTTGAGCTGAATGCCTGAATGAGCAACTGAATGAAGTAAAAAAAATAAAAAAATAAAAAAAATATTAACTATTATATTAAGTAATATTAAATAAATTTACAATAATTTTGAATTTTTGTAGAGGAGGTAAAATAATAAATTTTTGTCATTCAGATATTTCAGACGTGTCAATTATCAAACAACTTTTTTTATTCAGATTCAGATTCAACTCATTCAGATTCAGATTCAGCTCATTCAGATTCAGATTCAGATTTATTCAATTTTTATCAAACACCCCCTTAGAGGGTACAACATCCAATATGGCAGCAGAAGAGCAAAGAGAAGAGCAACACAGGGCCTTGAGAGATTATTCAATGCCGAATATAAATGGGTTGCAGTCAAGCATTGTGAGGCCAGCTATAGCAGCCAACACTTTTGAGATCAAATCGAGAACTATTCAAATGGTTCAAAATATGGTCCAGTTTGGGGGTGCTGCTACATATGATCCGAATGAACATCTATTGAGTTTCATAGAGATATGTAACACCTTGAGGTACAATGGGGTGACAGATGATGCAATCAGACTCAGGATATTTCCATTCTTTCTATGGGACAAGGCTAGAAGTTAGCTTCATTCTTTGCCATCAGGATCGATTACAACATGGGAGGACTTAGCGTAAAAGTTTTTAGCTAAATTTTTTCCAATGGCAAAGACTGCTAAAATGAGGACAACAATCTCTCAGTTTGAGCAACAACAGGGTGAATCTTTCTATGAAGCCTGGGAAAGATACAAGGAGATGCTAAGGAAGTATCCACACCAGGGTATACCGGATTGGATGGTGATTTATATAATAGATTGGGATGGCAGTCAAGGCCAATTATAGATGTAGCTGTAGGAGGAGCTTTATGGGCAAAGAGCTATGAAGAGGCCTACAATCTTATTGAGATTATGGCAGCTAATGATTTCCAAAATCCTACCGCCATAATGCCACAACCCAAAGTTGCAAGAGTGTTAGAGGTGGATGCTATCACACAATTGTCAGCTCAGATGGCATCTATTGCAAAGAAGATTGATTCTTTGGCAGAAAGCAAGACGAAGATAGTTGCATTTGTATGTGAGATATGTGCAGGGTCACATTCGACTGACCAATGTGCTATAAGTTCAGAATCTGTACAGTATGTGAGCAACTATCAGAAAAATCAGAGTCAATTCTAGAATGCCTACAACTCCAACAACTGAAACCATCCAAATTTCAGTTGGTCAAATAATCAAAACAATCAACAAAGTCAGTTTCAACCACAACATCAATTTCAGGCACAACCATCTCATCAGCAGTATGCACCGAAACCACTCTACCCTCCAGGATTTTCACAACAACAACAACATCATCCACCACATGTACCTCAGCAAGAGAAGAAGTCAGAGATGGAGGAGATGATGATGAAGTATATGGCAAATTCTGAGGTGACGATTAAAAGTCAAGCAGTGGCTATCAAAAATTTGGAAACTCAAATGGGTCAAATGGCTAGCATTCTTAACAACAGACCACATGGTTCATTGCCAAGTACAACAACAGCTAATCCAAGAAGGGAGGGTAAAGAACAATGTCAGGCTATCACTTTATGGTCAGGGAAGCAGACTGTATAATTTTAGCATGGCGTGCCCGCGCCACTTTTACATGAGGAAACTGCACGTTGAGGAAAATTTTTCTGAGGAAAGTTTGGGTAAAGAAGGATCTGAGAAAGCGGAAGTGAAGAAGAATAAAGAAGAGTCATCTAAGAAACTAGTGACCAAGATACTAGTTGTTCATCCCCCTGTTCCTTATCCACAGAGACTACAGAAGCAAAGGGAGGATAAGTAGTTCAGTAAATTTTTGGAGGTGTTTAAAAAGCTACAAATTAGCATACCTTTCGCTGAGGCATTGGAACAGATGCCTAGTTACGCTAAGTTTATGAAGGGTATCTTGTCAAGGAAGAAAAGGTTAGAAGACTTTGAAATAGTGGCCTTGACTGAAGAATGTAGTGCAGTGCTTCAACGCAAATTACCTCCAAAGCTAAAGGACCCGGGCAGCTTAGCGATACCTTATACGATTGGAAAGCTAAGTTTCAACAAATGCTCTTGCGATCTAGGGGAAAGTATCAATTTGATGTCGTTGTTAGTGTTTAATCAATTGGGATTTCTGGCTCCAAGGTCGACAAATATTTCTTTACAGCTAGCTGTCAGGTCTATTACTTATCCACGGGGTATTGGGGAAGATGTACTGGTTAAAGTGGATAAATTCATCTTCCCAGCTGATTTCATCCTATTAGACTATGAAGAGGACAAAAGTATACAGATCATTCTTGGAAGACCATTCTTAGCTACAGGAAGGACCTTGATAGACGTTCAGAAAGGGGAATTGACAATGCGAGTTCATGATCAGGAAGTCACTTTCAATGTATTTAAGACGATTAAATTTTCAATAGATGAAGAGGAATGCTTCAGGGATTGATTTGGTGGAAAAGGTACTAAATGATGAAGTAGAGAACTTGGTGGAACATGAACCTTTGAAGAAGGCTATTGTAGGAAGTTCAAAAATAGAAGATGGTGAGATTGAAGAAATTGTTCAAATACTTGACACAACTCCACAGTTCAGGAAGTTCAAGACTCATGTTGAGCCATTAAAGATTGCTGGAGAGTCATCAGTGAAATTAAAGCCATCTCATGAGACACCTCCAGAACTTGAGTTGAAACCACTTCTAGACCATTTGAGGTATGCGTTTTTAAATGATAATTCAAAATTACCTGCGATTATTTCTTCTGCATTAACATCTTTTCAAGAAGAAAAACTGGTAAGAGTTCTCAGAGAGTTCAAGTCAGTGATTGGGTGGACTATAGCAGATATAAAAGGGATCAGCCCATCTTTTTGTATACACAAGATCCTACTGGAAGATGATAGCAAGCCTTCAGTGGAGCAGCAAAGGAGACTTAATCCAATTACGAAGGAAGTGTTGAAATGGCTGGACACAAGAATTATATATCCGATCTTAGACAGCTCGTGGGTGAGCCCGGTACAGTGTGTGCTGAAGAAGGGGGTATAATTGTAGTCTCCTATGGAAATAATGAATTGATACCCACGAGGATAGTAACGGGGTGGAGAGTATGCATGGATTACTGCAGACTTAACAAAGCCACATAGAAATGTCACTTCCCACTGCCGTTTATTGATCAGATGTTGGACAAACTAGCAGGACATGAATTTTATTGCCTTCTAGACGGGTATTCAGGCTACAATCAGATTGTGATAGCTCCAGAAGACCAGGAAAAGATAACTTTCACATGTCTGTATGGTACATTCTCCTTTAGAAGGATGTTATAGACACTCGAAATTTTTTGCATACCTATTACTGACATTGTAGGAAGGAAGATTCGGCTTTCAAAAATAACCCTGGAAGACAGTTCACATCCAGTCCAGATACTACCGGAAGCTCAGTTTTAACCCCAAAACACACACTGGGAGTAACAGCCTCAACCCCGGAATACACACCGGGAGTAACAGTTCCAAACTCAGCGATGACACCGAGGCCTGCAATTCAAATACCAGAACACACACCGGAGAAGACCGATTCATCCCGAAGATAACCCCGAGATGTTTCGGTCTCAGTCCCAACCATAGGAGTAGCTACCAACCTTGGCAATAACCCCAATGAATGCAGTTCCGGTGATAAGCCCGGAAATGCTTGCTTCAAATGCAATCAGCTTCAATATCGGCGTTCACAACAAGATACTCAGTACCAACTCAGAGATAACACTGGGAGGACAGGCACACCTCAGAGATGACACTGAGGACCTTCAACACTTGCAGCAGTCCAATCTCAGCGATAACTCTGAGCAACGTCTGCTTTATCAGCCCAACCGACGATAACCCCGGTGAAGGGCAAAGTCATCATCTCACCACCATGACGCCACACCGTACCGTCTCAACGCTTTGATACATATACAATGTCCCATAAAAGCTAAGAAAAACCAATCCCAAGTGACTATTGCGCAGGATAACGGATAGAATTTGAAGCTGAAGACTAGAGGGAATCGTCCCATCTTCATGACTTCGTACAACCTCTAATCCCATGTCATTGTATAACTCTCCACAATGGCGGTCTGAAATAGGTCCTATACACCTCAGTCAGATGCCCGAATTACAATTCTAAAAGTTCGAGCGGACATCATGTTGCATACATGCACGTACTTCGAGACGGCAGGATTCACAAAGCCCAGGGCACCCCGGGTAGCCTCTGGTACACATGCGAAACCCTCTATAAATAGAGGGCTTGGGGTGGCCATTTTGAAAGAGGAGACGGCGAGGAAGCCCTGCCCAATTTGCTCTGTACTCACCCTATACTGAGTGCTTTCTCATTTTAAACAGTTGTGAGCTCACATATAGCTATTTCTGTACCTGTGGAAGCTAGTGTTTAGCTACTTTAAAGATATAGAAGTCTTCTTTTGTAGCCCACTGTAAGCATTCTCACACACTTTAAAGCCTTTCTCTTCATCTGTGCACACACAGTTCTTCACATTAAGAGTCGTGTTGCATGTGTTTGCCTGGACTTCAGTTCGTGATTTTATTTCAGTTTATATATACATATATATTTATATATATGGACTAACATTATCGAGTTATGCCTCAATTGAGCCTAGACTTCGGTCTAGAGCGTTTACTTACTTTTGTATATATATACATTTATATATATGAACTGCATGTCGAACTCTGTTCGATGAGTCTAGACTTCGGTCTGGAGCGTTTACTACTTTAATATATATATATATATATATGTTTATATATATTAACTGTTGTCAGACTTTGTTCGATGAGCCTAGATTTTACATCCGTGCGTTTACTGCTTCAATATATATATATATATATATATATATATATATATATATATATATATATATATATATATATATATATATACTTACATTTCGTCCCACCTGGAGTTTACTTCATGGTGGTTGACCGTTTTTACTGCTTTCTGTAGATTTTGTCCCGCCTGGAGTTTCCTCCGTGGCGGTAGATAGCTTTTATAGCTTTATTTACATTTCCGATCCCCCATAGAGGTGCTTCGTGGTTGGTGATCATGTCTGTATATATATATTTACAGCTTTTATATATATACCTGCTTACTGCATTTATATCATTTGTAGCATCATGTGAGCCTAGAAATCATGTGATCACATATTCAGTATACTGAATCTAGATTCGGTTCCCGTGATGGACCTTTTCAGCTGTAAGCAGCTTGAAAATTTATCTTTGATGTTTGGATCTCCTCAGATGGTTTTCATACCCACGAGGAGTTCAGCACCTTTTGTACATTATTTTCTTACAAATGCCTCGCATCTGGAAAATAAAATTATTCCAGCCGAATATGGAATAAAATGGAAGTATCAAAGGCCTCAATTACTATTGAGCACAAGTATTTGAAAAACCTCTTTTCTAAAACATCATTACTATATCTTGTTTAAAACTAAATTTTTTACATAAATTCAAACCCTTTGTATATAGGTGCAAACGAGGCATATCACTACTTCTAAATAACAGCACATTAACCCCCCCCCCCACACACATTTATATAATAGTTTCTTTGAAAAGTGGCGGTCACCGTGGCAACACGAATGTAGGGGGGTGCCTAACACCTTCCCTCCGCATAAGCAAGTCCCCGGACCCTAATGAATCTCGGTTTAACCGACCCGTTTAGTAGTGTCACATCACTGGGTCAATGTGCAAACTTTTTCTCGGTTGTGTTGATACAAACAGTTAAAAAACCAACTGGCGACTCTTGATAGTCCATCGTCGACATTATATATGTCAGACCTTTTTTAATTATTTTTTCAAACAAATCTCAAATAAAATGAGAACACAAAAAAACAGGTAACGAAAAGGGACAAATAAAAATCCCAACGTCAACAGGTGGCGACTCTGCTGGGGATTCCAGTAAGAGGACTTAAGTCGTTATTACAAGCTTTTTAAAACTGTTATATGCTTGTGTGTGGATGTTGCATTTACATTTATGATGAATGTGTACGAATGCATATCTTTACTGCGATTAATGTTTTACACTATATCTGTCTATGATATTAGTGCTTCACACATGTCATCGTTTTCATATACGGTGAGATGCGATGTATGTGAATGTATGTTGTGTGGTCCCTCCACCAGGAGGCTATCCTATCGGTGTTTGATTACTGGACTCGTAGGAAGACTAATTCCCGCGAGGCTCAGGAAAGGCACCACCCAAATTTGCTCCAATTGAAAGATCGGATTAACTTCCTGTCGAGTAAATTGCGATGATTTGGGAACCTTCATGCCGAAAAGCCGCGAGAGTAACCTAAGATAGGTCAGCCTCTGATAAACCAAGTGCGGAGGAAAGTCTCTTCATGCTTTCTCATTTCCAATTACTTGTAAAGTCAATTACTTGTAATTTATATTCCATATTCATCTCCATGTAATGAGAAATATGAAGAAATATGTGCATATACATATTTAAATTAACATGTTATCATGTATTACAAACAGCTAACATCCGTTTTGTTGGACAAAATTCCTAAAACGGACACATCACATAGTATATTAATATTTACACCATCCCTAAAACTAAACTATGCTAGTTTTGTCACAGGGAAGCATTCAGACCTATTACCCGATCAAAGTCCAAAAAGGTCGCAGGCCTACAGCCAATCATGTCTTCATCTGACCAGTCTAATCCAGTTTCTCGTGACAAATTTGATGGATTAAGTAAACAAATTACAGATTTGGATGTTCTGCTTAAAGAACTACATTAATCTATACAGGGTCCCAAAATACCCGTCCATGCTGAATCCTCCACACAAGGAGGAACTCAAGGTTCTGATAAAGCCATTACAATACCTAAACTGCAGTTAGATACAACCAACAAAAGTCATGATGCCGCCTATCTCACAAGAGATCAAAAAGAAAGTTCTTCAAATGGAAAAAACCCTTCGCGCTATCAAAGGAATTGGAGCACACGGGAGTGTTTCATATGCTGACCTTTGTATTTTCCCAGGGCAATTAGCAATTCAACATGGTGTTTTTGAATACGTACTTCGGAAGATCCATGCGGGATATGAGATAGGTTGTGTGCCCATGAAAATAATGTTGTAACCTCATGGTGGCCCATGCTAATGCACAACATGTCTTTTCAATCAAAGTGTACTTCAGCTCGCTACTACTTAATCTTTTGCTGAGGTAATAGATAGCTCTTTCCTTGCCTCTATCGTCTTTTTATCCTACTATCCAGCCCATAGCATTGTCATTGATTGACAGGTACATAAACATGGGAACATTGTCCCTTGGAGGTACCAAGACAGGAGCTTTGATCAACTGCTTCTTGATGGAGTGGAAGGCTTTTTGACATTTCTCATTCCATTTCATGGAGGAATTTTTTGTTAATAGCTTAAAGATGGGCTCACACATTACTATGAGTTGAGAGATAAATCTGCTGATGAAATTGATTCTCCCCAAAAATCCCCGTACTTCCTTTTCTGTTCGGGGCACAAGCATCTCAGTGATGATTTTAATTTTGGCGGGATATAGTTTAATGCCTATGTGGCTTACTTGAAATCCCAACAACTTACCTGACTTGACACTAAAGGCACACTTGGCCGGATTCAGCTTCAAGGTCTATTTGCACAATCGGTTGAAAAGATTTTTGAGATGGTCGATAAGGTCATTTTCCTTTCTAGATTTAATGATGATGTCATCCACATAGACCTCTATCTCTTTGTGCATCAAATCATAGAAAAAGGCCATCATGGCTCGTTGATTGGTGGTACCGGCATTGATAAGGCCGAAAGATAAATGTCTGTAACAAAAGGTTCCCCAAGGATTGATGAAAGTTGTTTTCTCCATGTCTTCTTCAGCAACCATGATTTGATGGTACCCAGCGAAGCAATCAACAAAACAATACATGTCATACTGAGCCGTGTTGTGACGCCCTCAAATTCGAGTATCTTCCAACCCGACAGATGGTGCTACACGGTGCTACAGTTCACACAAACATTCCATTGAAATGCCTCAAAAGAACGAATATGTCTTACATATATATTCTAAAATAATATTCACATTCCCCAGGTTCTTTATGTAACAACCCGATATTTTCTATACAAATAAATTAGAAATTTTGCATATAAATTTTTATTTTATTTTATGGGGAATATGTGTCAAGATAATGTGTATATGTATTTATGTGATAAATAAAAATATGAATAGTTACAAATAATTTTATTTTAGAATTATTGATCATTATAGATTATATTCTTATCATAATTAATTTTATAGTAGAAATAGTTTATTAATTATTTTCCATGAAGATATAATCATATATTATTTATATAATATATGAAATGATTTTTAGAATTATTATAATAATTATATTTCGATTTTTCATTGCAATAAATATGTACTGTATATATGGACCAATAAGGGTTGGTCAATTATGGTGTTATGTGACAAACCCTTGTATTACTGTGTGAAACCCTAATTACAAATTTTAGGAACTAATTTTATTTTATTTTAAACCCTAAATGAAAGCTTTGTAACCTAATTATACATTAGGTGAGACAATTAAATAACCTAAGGGTTATGGTAATAAGGAAGGGTTAGTATTTAATATGTATACTAACTTAAGTGGATAAATTATTTTGAGTGACTACTAATTTTAAACATATTTCTAGTAAACCTAATTAGGTTATGAGCTAAAGTCACATGTATGAGTAATTAAATTTCATAAAATTGGAAATGAAAACCCTAAATAAATAATTTGAGTAACATATATTAAAATTGTTAGATTATGTTTATTACATGGCCCAAAACTATTAAAGGAAAAGCCCAAAAGAAATAAAATGCAAGCCCAAACTTAGCCCACTTGATTAAGAGTATTTTAGACAATTGATTTATCTAATTTATGCATTAAAATAAAAGCTAAATGAAGGAGTTAGTGGGCATAAATATGGCTAGCCACATTAGCCTTTTTAAGGCAAGAATATTAAGCTAATCATGTTCCATAAGTAGAAATCTTACACACAATGACAAGTGTGTCATTTTCTCATTGGTAGAAAATCTACTTAGCAACCTTAATGGCATGATTAGGCATGATTAGAAAGGGATAAGGCTAACCCTTTTGTCCAAGGGGCAAAAGAAACATGGAGGATATTAGCATTCCGCTCCAATTCACCAACATAATATCTATCTCATTTCATTTTACTCCTCCACCATTCTTCTTCTTCTTCTATTTTCTCCCAACCCATCAAAACACAAAGCTTAGCAAGAGAGAGAGGAAAAGTTCAGATTCTAGAGAGGGAGAGGAGTTTATTGTTCATGCATCCTAAGTTTATATCATACTTTGGAGGAATAAGAAGTATAGCAAAGAAAACTAGGTGAGGATTCTCTTTCATTCTTTCTTATTCTTCTTCTATTTTGTTTTTTACGTCATCATATATGGGGGTTATGGTGTAATACTCAAAGTACCCTAGTTCTACATATCATCATGTATGGAACTAAATATCTTGAGTGTTAGATCAAAGGCTTAGAGGAAGAATATGAGCATATGTTCTCCAAGGGTGAAAACTCTTATTTTTCCTCCACTAAATCTTGTGTAACTCAAGTTTTCCAACTTAGATTTGTGATCCGTCGAAGGGGGGTGCTAGATAGATGAGTTATCTAGTAAACTAAAGTGATAGAACACAAATCTAGCAAGTTTTGAAACCGTTGGGGCTGTTTTTTCCAAAACAGTCCACTTTGAATGTTAAAGGTTCAAAACCCTAAAATAGCTTATGTCCTATTTTTCTAGGGACTGTTTCGGACAGTTGCATGTCTTTTAAAATTATGGGAAAAATTACAGAGGTACCTTGAGAAGTTATCTACGTGTAGGAAAGAGAACGGACACATTTCGAGTTATAGATTGTGCGTAATGACTACTTCTGTGGAGGACTCCTAAATATTTACCTTCAAATATTTCACTGTGTATACACTGGAAAATTTCAAAATTTTTACAGTAGGTTCATATATGTTAGGAGAGCATACCTGAAAATTCCAGATTTTTCTGAGCAAAACTCAATTTATGAAAAATAAAGCAAGATCCGAGTGTTTTGGGAACTTTAAAAATAGTATATCATTTTCTAAAATTCCAGAAAAATTTGGGGATCCTTGTAGGTTCATATTCTGTCAAAATCCAGAAGATGAGAATTTTTGGAATCAGTTTGCTATTTTTCCTAAAAATTGTTAAGTTATGAATAAAAGGAAATAAAAAGTTAAATGATGTCTTTAATGAGAAAAATGTGATTTTAATGCTTGAATACTCCTAATATATAATATTATAACTATTTCAGGGCATTTTGGTAATTTATAATAAGAAATATTATTTATGACCTTTTATGGATATTAAATAAATAGTTTTATAAAGGGTGAACAATTAAAATAAATTGTTTATTGATCTAATAAATTATTAAAATGTTATTATGATATTAATAATATTAGAATATGATATTGTTAAGTAAATAAAAATATTAAGATTAAAACTTTATTAAAATATTATTAAATGGTTAATCATATTTGATTTGAAATAATAATAAATGATTAAAGTATTATTAAATAATTAATAATATTAGATTAAAATATTAATCTTAGATTAAAATATTATTAAAAGATTAATAATATTAAATTAAAATATTATTGGATGATTAAAATATTATTAAGTAAATAATAAAATTCGAGATTAAATAAAATGTAATTAAAAACGTAATAACATTAGTAAAGGAATAAAATATTATTAAATGATTAATAATATTAGTAAATGAATAAAATATTAATACTATTGGTAAATGAATAAAAGTATTATTAATAGTTTAATAATAATTAAATGATAATAGAGTTATTTGATATTTAAATCATTTAATAATGATTTCGGTGTTTGAAAGTTTATGATAAATTAATAAATGTTTATTAAGTCATTTAAAATAATATGACTGATACTTACGGATATTGAAAGTTGGAATAGAGTCTTAGACTCGACAATTACCCGATAAAGATGTCGGTACACCGACATATTTCAGAAATTGATCTGGACTTAGATATTTTGACTGTATTGATGTTTGTTTGTGATGCAATGACTGTTGAACAAGTGTGATAATGTGATTAGATTATGTGCTGACTGTGAAATGCAGTACTATATGTTATAGTATATTGTTCTAATCGAAAGAATGATATGATTAATGATAGGTCGTAATATAAAAGATTAAACTAAGTTGCGTATTGTAAGCAACGTATCAGGCAAGTATCCTACCTTTGTATTTTCTTTATGCTATGAACATGAGTAAGAATATTTCAGAATTATATTATTACTGTACAGATTATTAACCCTATATTATATACGCTCATTGATTATCAACATGTTAGTATATGGTAATTCAGATATATATTCTGTTCGATAATTTCTATAAATGATTATACAAATGTCCCCACTTGGATAATCATTGAATTTAACCACATGTTGATACACCTTTGTTAAATACCCGTATATATATGTTGAATTATAGATTATTGTTGAACAAGATAAAACATTATTATTATCCAACCGAATTGCTTTCGTTTGGAACCCCGATAAGTATGAACATCCCTTACATGGGAAAACTTTTATACGCCCAAGGCGGACAGAGTGAACGATCCTATCGTTCTTGTATGCAGTATTAATCAATACAGGGTACAACGGGCTGATCACCCCCGTGCCCGTAAGTTATGACGGTTTACAGATAAAGTTCTGTTTAACCTTTTCAAAAATAAAAACAATGTTCATAGTATGTCACTTTAACCCTATTTATAGTCAATACGTAGTTTCAAAAATTTGAAAGAGGGTTGTTATGTTATTATTATCGGTTCAGATTACTTCACAACTATTGATTTATTGTAGAAGGGTAGTATAAAGAAAACATTTAAATTCTTTCAGCTTATATATATATATAATTGTTATTACTTGTTGGGCACTCAAATGCTCGTCCTTGCTTAATTTAAATGTTTTCAGCTAAGTGTGAACAATCTGAAGGCTCTGTTAGAAACAAGGGAAAGGGAAAGGTTGCTGAATGATTTCAATGATATCTTATGTAATAGTTTAATATTATTAAGACAATGTTATATATTTATTATCATGTATTGTAAGGAATGATTAAAGGTTACGTACTTGGGAGCTAGACTTTGATAGTTATGTAAATTAAGTTTAATATTTATATTATTGTTATTATTATTAGTGTTATTCCGCTTATAGAAATGGTATCGTGAAGCACTGAATTCGGGTTTCAAGTACCCGAATTTGGGAGCTTTACAGGGTGGAATCAAAGCTTTAAGGTTAAAAACCTTAGGTGAGATAGACCTTAGGCTATAACCTTAGAACAGAGGAAAACGTTGAAAATATAAATAACTCATATAGAGGTTATAAAGAGATGAATTGACTAAATTCATCGTCAAACAAAATAAAATATAACTTATATAAAACTATTATTTGTTGTGTGTATATACTATATGCTTCTCAGGATAATTTATGTGTGTAGATGTCTGGTGAAAAGGGCTTGTTATATGCTTATAGCATGAAGAAGGATCAAATCCATACCCCCGAGCTAATATCGAAGCCAATATCTGAAATAGAGGCTCACAATGAAAACAACTCAGACAAAGTGGTTATTGTAGAAAACGTAGTACCAGATCCGGAGATGGTGGAGCAGACAGATAGTGATTCGGACACTAAAGTTGAAGTTGAACAAGCATCAACAGAGGTGCATGATCTGAGGAACAAGGTTTCTTATCTAGAAAAGTTGTGAGAAATCACTACTACAAAATACTAAATAGTCAACGCTTAAAAGATAACGTTTTTTATAAAAACGTTGTGGTATTTTTTTCCGCAACGTTTTTTTTAAAAACGCTATAGATATATATATGCAAAAACGTTATCTAATTAAAAAGGTAATTTTTTGATTTTAATTAGGAAACGTTTTTTTAAAAAAACGTTATCTTTGTAAAAAAACACGGAACCAAAAAAAAAGACGAAAGTAATCTATCCCTTGTTAACGCGAGAATAGAATTAGTCTCTGTAACAAAAACTCTAGCTAGCCTCTCTTCTCTCTCACTCCCTACCTCCACAACCAGCCGTCGCCGCTGCTCGCCCCTTGGTTTCGATTCAAACCCTTGAATCCGACATGGCCACCAACGGAAATGGTAAAGTTCAAAGCCACCGATATGTTTGGTTCAGTTCGTGTTTGGTTTGATAACCAATTTTCTCCTCTAATTTTTTGTCATAACTTTTCTCTTCTCCGAACGGGGACGCCAAACGGAACCATCGGAGTACCAGAGTTCGGGGATGCTGTCGAGGGATAGTTACTTCATATTTTTAATCGCTTCTCTGATCTTACCTCCTATCAACCTAGTAACTTTTATTCCTCCCTCTTCCTCTAATTCGTGCATATGCTTTTCATTTTTTCCAATAAATTTTGAAATTTATCGAATAAACTGTCTGATGTAAAGAAACGGATTGCAGATGCTGTAAACAACAACCAGGCAAGAATTACTTCCTTTATTTTTTTTTTGGATTTCTCTCAATTTTCTTAATTATATTTTTGCTCCTTCACTAGTAGTTTCTGCTAATTTTAGTTCCTCTAATTCGTGCATAAGCAGTTTCCCTTCAAATTATATAACTGCAGTTTAGTTTCACTAGTAGCATGTTCTCTATTTGTTTCCCTTCAAAATACATAAAAAAGTAAATGTGTTGTTCTCTATTACCTTCAAATTACATAACTGCAGTTTTGTTCTCTATTTGTTTCCCTTCAGAAAATGTGTTGCTCTTATTCTGTTCGGTTTTGATTATTGATGAATCTGCTCTAATGACTGATTTTCTGTTGTGACTTTTGAGTGAATGGATGTTTAACTTCGAATTTTTAATAAAGGGGCTTATGAATCTGTTTTGACGATTGTTTTTTCTATTGATGCTCGAGTTATGTTTTAGAGAATTTGAGATAAGAAATAATTTTATGCGTACAGGTTGTTTTTGAGAATTTGAGAAAAGACATAAATAGGCAGACATAATATTTTTCAAACACCTGTTTTTCTTTTCTTCTTAGTCACTTTCTATAAGATCATCCTCAATTATGTGACCAGGAGCAAGCTGCCTAAAGATTTGCATGAGGGTGTTTTGGAGGCTATTTCAATTCAAGCACTAGCACAGGTATGTACTCCCTAAAAGAATTACTCAAGTTATAATTATCTTTTCTTACTCTTACTTGGCTGCTCAAAGGAAAATTGGCGATTATTTTTTCTGTATCACATTTTCAGGGAACTGAAATTCAGCTTGGTTTAGTTGTTGCAAGTAAACTGCTGGGATCTGAAATTTAGCTTGGTTTAGCTGTTGCAAGTAAGTTGGCATGTGAACAACTAAGTTATTTGGCACAGGTATGTGCCAATATCCTCCTGAGGCTGTGTCTCAAGGAATTTGTATTTTTTTGCTGTTGTTGTAAATAAACTGATGGGATCTTTTGTTTCATCAGTCTGATTACTGTTTGTCAACGAGTAATTACAATCATGGTTATGGAAAGAAGCAACTGTTGTTCATTATATGTGGTTGGGACTTGGACAATAATTTTCGTACATGTTTGAGTATTTGATGAAAGTGATTTAATTGGTAGTGTACAGTTAAATAAGCATTTGCATCTGGTGGGAGTCATAATTCTAGCTGTCTTTATCACCAATTATCTTGTTATAGTATGTTATACAAAAAATTTTAGTTTTTTTTCCTTCCAGTAATTGGTCTTATTATATATATTTAAACAGAAACCATGCCACACTTGCAGTTTTTAAATGCTAAGTTTTGGTTGATTTGCTCCACATTCCCCATTAGTAGATGAAACTGGTTATTTTGAAGTGACTACCTAAAAACAGGAAATTGCTAGTTTCAACTTTATTCCTGAGTATACTATTTCTTGGCAGTTGATAAACAGTCATTATTAGACTTGTAGTCTAGTGGCATATTTGAGTCTGTTAGTTTTAATGTGGAATAATTATGAACTACTCACTTTAGCTTATCTTCTTCGGCTGCTAGCTAGAACGAAGCCATTGATTATCGCATGGCAATTATTTACTAGTTCTACAAGGTTGAATTTGAAGACGTACACAGGCTCAGTGATGGCCAAGTGAAGCACTCTCCAGAAGTATTTTATGCTGGTTCTTTATGGAAGGTATATAGAGAACAACTGGTTATGTAAATATCTTATTTCGAATAGCATTTCCCAATTCAAATAATTGTTGTATACCATATTGATTGATGTTATCTGTCAAATTAATATGTTAGTGTTCAGGCTTTTAATGATGAAGACCCTCAAGGACGCCGAACTCTTGGTAAACTTTCTATAATCTAAGCATTTTAATTTAGGAACAGTATATTTTCATTTATCCAGGTCAAAAGAAACTTTAGTGCCTCTTGTTTTACCTTCTCAATTTTATTCAGGACTATTTCTTCATCGACGGAAGGAAGAGACAATTGATCCACTCAGAAAGGTCAGCCTTCTTCTATATAGTCAAAGCATAAAATAATCTATTCGGCCTTGATTGACACACATTACCAGAATTGGAGTTCAGAATAATAATGAAATTATTTGTTTACTTTTTGTTGTTATGATTGTTATTCCTTTTTTGCAGCACATATGATCATTTTTGTTCTTATCACAAGATTTATAATCAATGTAACTCATTATGACTACTATGTGCTAGGAAATTGCTATAGATGATTGCTTGTCTGTTAAGTACATCATATATGCTAGAGAGAATGCTTCTGGGGTTTGTTAGATGTGGCAATCAACTAATTTGAAATGTGTCATTATGCTAGAAAGAAAGCTTGTTGGGTTTGGTAAATGTGGCAATGAACTTAATTTGAAATGGTTCAAGTGGGTCTCTTGAAGAATGATAAATAAGAGATGATACAGGGGGCACCTACCATTTTTCTTTGTTTGTATAAGTCATTTCATCAAAGTTTTGGGTATATTTGTTTGATATATTTATGTTTAATCATTTCATTATTTTGATAGGAGTGTTAATCTTTTCAATGGAGGAGTTGCTGACAAGTAGGCTGGAAAGTACAGTGGAGGTATGAAGAGGAGGTTCAGTGTTGCCATATCACTAATTGAAGAGGAGGTTCAGTGTTGCCATATCACTAATTTAGTTTCACTTGTATTTTTTAATTCATGTTATTTCATAATCAATGATTGAGACATTTGAAACTGTAAACAAATGGTATTATTGGGATGTATTTTGAATGGTTGATACATTTTGGTTTTAAATTTAAATGAGAATTTAGACCTTTTAGTAATATATCATGGCATTGCAGGTGCATTGGTAATATAGGTGAACCACAATATTTTTTTTCTTTTTTTTTATTTATCTACAACATTTTAAAAATGTTGTATAAATTGGTTAAAAACGTTGTCTAATATACTAAGCTACAACGTTTTTATTCAGAAAACGTTGTGGAATCATACCTACTACAACGTTTATAAGCATTTGCTAATTTTTGAAAAACAAATCTACAACGTTTTTTCCTAAAAAACGTTGTGTATTGTGCTTAACTATAACGTTTTTAAAACGTTGTGTAAGGGTGTAAAATAGATGACACCCTTAACCACGACGTTTTCCTAACTGAAACCACAACGTTTTTTCCGCGTTGTCTATTTACTGTTTTCTAGTAGTGAATAGAAAAGTTGTTAAATAGTCAACTGCGTCAGGCATTAATAAAATTAATGGAAGAACAAGATAAGCTTAAAATCCAAATTGATCAGATTGGAGCCATAAGCAACACATCATGTGCAACTCCAAGCAAGAAGGGGAAAAGAAAGGTAGAAGACCATGACTTAGGAAAATCCAATAAGAAAAAAGGGAAAAGAATATGTTACATTTGTGGCTATGAGGGACATACCACTCTGTATTATCCCGACTATAAATTAGGAGCATGTTTTATCTGTGGGATAGAAGGTCATCAGGCGAGAGGTTATCCAAGAAAAAGGCGTAGTGAATAGGTAGTATAGGTTCTGTTGTGTAGGTCTATTTAATGTTAAGTATGTTTGTGTAATGTAATGTTCCCAACTTTTGGTATTAGTCAAGGCTGTGAATCCCAACTTTTATAGTCACAAAGGGATGAATGGTGTTTAAAGCAGTATGTGTTATGCTATATAAAGTATTCAGTAAATGAATATGAATATAAGTTTGAGTAATGAAATAAGTTAATATACTAACCTTACATGATAAGATTTAGATTGTAAAGAATAATATATGGTTTTACTTAATCAGATAATGCCGCCAAGACGTCAAACTCGAAACCAATGGGCAGAAGAGTCTGTCAATAATGTTGAGGGACAACAACAAGTAGAATCGATGCAGCATTTTGAAAACATGGTAGCACAAGCTATGCAGCAAGAAATGCCAGTCGTAGGGAACCAGCCAGACAACCAACTAGCTAACTTTAAAGATTTCAAGGCTGTGGGACTGCTCGAATTCAAAGGGATAACTGACCCTGTTGAAGCCCAGACTTGGGTTAAAGAGATTGAAAAAACATTCGTTGTAGCTAGGGTAGCTGAGGGGCAAAAGACCGCTTTTGCCACCTACATTATGAAGGGTGAGGCAAATTTTTAGTGGGAAGCGAATCAGGCGAGGGCAGGAGAAGGTGTTGTTACTTGGGACAGGCTTAAGACACTGTTCTTCGAAAACTATTTTTCATCTAGTATGAAGGCTAGGATGGAGGTAAAATTTTTAGAGTTGAAGTAGGAGAATATGACGGTGTCTGAATACGTCGCAAAATTCAATGAGTTGGCTAGGTTTGCTCCACATCAAGTTGATACAGAGGTTAGGAAAGCTAGAAGGTTTGAGCTGGGATTAAAACCTTGGCTCTACAACATGGTGGCGGTGTTATAGATCCCTACATTTGCAACACTCATGGAGAAGGCTATTATTGCTAAGGAGGGGATTGAGGCCATGAGCCTCTACAATAAGGAGAGAAAGAACAAGAGTAAGGTCGAAGGAACTGGGAAGGTGGAAGTTAATAGCGGGAGTAGCGGTGGTAGTAACAAAAGGAAGGGAAGCAATTTTGGTAGTGTGCAGGTAAAACAGGAAGGAGTTAAGAACTAAGATGTGCAGTGTGGGAACTGTGGAAAGAACCACTCTGGGAATGTTTGAAGGGGAAGTTTGTGTGCTACAAGTGCGGGCAGGAGGGCCATATCTCTCCTAACTACCCCAATCCTAGGATGAACAGTGGGTGTTTTCTGTGTGGATCGACTGAGCACAAGGTGAAGGATTGTTCGAAGAGGAGGACGAAGGCAGGGAGTGTGAATACTAGCAATGGCAGTGGAACTCTGACAATCACGGGACCAACGTCATCCAGCAAGCCGACGAAATCAACAGCAAGGGTCTACAACACGACGGTCCAGGATACCATAGCAGCTGGTGGTGCAATTCCAGGTATTATTCATATAGCTTTTATTTTCTTTTGCATGATTTTCATATATATAGTAAATTATTTTATAAAGAAATTTTGAAGAAGGAATTTGAGTTCTTTTAGAAATCAAATTTCCGTTTAATGCGATAGACAAGCTTTACGTGAATAGGTTAAAGATCAATACGATCATTTATGATCAAGATCTACTTGCAATGATTGTATATGCTACGTACACTTGTATGTGTAGGTTTTAAAACGGTGATTCTGGGGACGGAATCTTTATAAGAGATGGTGAATGTAACAACCCGATATTTTCTATACAAATAAATTAGAAATATTGCGTATAATTTTTTTTATGGGGAATATGTGCCAAGATAATGTGTATATGTATTTATGTGATAAATAAAAATATGAATTGTTACAAATAATTTTATTTTAGAATTATTGATCATTATAAATTATATTCTTATCATAATTAATTTTATAGTAGAAATATTTTATTAATTGTTTTCCATGAAGATATAATCATATATTATTTATATAATATATGAAATGATTTTTAGAATTATTATAATAATTATATTTCGATTTTTCAGTGCTATAAATATGTACTGTATATGTGGACCAATAAGGGTTGGTTAATTATGGTGTTATGTGACAAACCCTTGTATTACTATGTGAAACCCTAATTACAAAATTTAGGAACTAATTTTATTTTATTTTAAACCCTAAATGAAAGCTTCGTAACCTAATTATACACACTACAAGAAAAAAGCTTAAGTCCGACGGAATAATCCGTCGGACATAAGCCTATTCAGTCGAAAATATATTATTCCCGACGGAAATATTCGTCAGACATTCGGTCGTAAATATTCGCGTCGAAAATAAGATCCGTCAAAAATTCCGTCAGAAATTCATTATCCTCGACGAACGTATCTCCGACGGCTGTTCGTTGAACATTAACTATTTTCGACAGAATATATAGGACGAAACTTTTCGTTGAATATAACAGCACATATTTTCGACGGATATATTCCCTCAGAATTCTCTTATTTTCGACTGAAAACTAAAATAACCCACTATTCATTAAAATTGGCTAATTATTAACTTTGACGAAATTTGCGTCGGAGATAGAGTGTTTACGACGGATACGTTCCGTCGAACACAACTTATGTTCGACTGAAATTAGGATATTTCGGCATTTATTAAAAATTGATTGTCTGTTAACTCTGAGGAAAGTTCCGTTGCAAATACCCTATTCCGTCGGAATTAACTATCCTTTTTTTAATTGAAGATTTTAAAAGTTCAGTTTCCAGGTGTTTAAACCCATTAATGTACCTGTAACCTGTCACAACCAAATACACAGTAATATAAACCTGTATCTCACATTCAAATATGTAACGTAGCACTAAAACTTAATCTTCAACTCATTATCATTCACATTCGCATTCAAATATCCACCAAAACGTATTATAAGCTAACCAATTACAAATATAAGCTAATGTTCCATAAATGTTAAACAATATTATTTACAATAGTTGTACAGACGCAATTAGACAATACAATATATACAAAAGTTCTACAATAACATGAATATATACAAATGAACTATAAACTAGTAAAAGTATCATCATCATCCTCGTGCTCCTGCTCATCATCGCCAGCCTGGTCGGGATCGCCACCCTATTGATAGAATCAAATATATAAATCATTAATCCATATATATATATATATATATATATATATATATATGTGTGTGTGTGTGTGTGTGTGTGTGTGTGAGAGAGAGAGAATTAACAAACTAGTCTTAAATGAAAAATATAAACAATAAGAATACTTGAGTAGGTGGGGGCGGACGAAAAGCCTCCTCCAAGAGGGTAATCACCATCTGGAGCATCTCGGCGCTCCAAGCGTCAAACTGCTCCCGCGGTAATCCCGTACTCTCTGCAGAGGCCCCTGCTATAATATCCTGAGCAATCTGGTGAAGACGAGAATTGGAAGGCAACTGTTGACGGCGAAAGACCGGATCGGTATGGAACCTATCCGACACGGCCCCTATCAGCCGCCGAAAGATATTGTCATCCAAGCCAGCGCCCGTATGAGATGGTCCGACATGTGCTCTCGGACGCTGGCGCTGGCTGGAGCCTATAAAGAGATACAAATTCGATTACTAATAATAATTTATATAATGTGATAAATTCGGATAATTTCATGAAACATTAAAAAATATTACCTCCAAAAGTGTATATGCAGGTATCCTCGGCAGACCCAACACTCAATATCTACCGGTACTGCTAGTAGGGGGATCCTGAGATGCGACCCATAGTCTCAGCTCCTCATCCCGATCTAATACAATATCGGGAAGAGGGGTGGCAGAATCTAACGGCTCAGAACCCCTCCTAATAGTCTTCAGCTCAGCTATACGCTCGTCCCGAAGCCTCTGAAATCGGTCCTGTAATGTATTCTGTATACGTATGTTAATTATATCATTTTAGTTACAATTGAATATTATTAAAAGCTAAATAGTAAGATGAGTTTTACCCGTATAGATAAAGCTACGTGAGACAAAGCACGCTCGTCCTTAGGCGTGTGGGCTCGATCCCAAAACTCTAGAATGGTAGGATCACGACCCAAGGTCCTCCCCAATGCCTAATACAAATAATCATAAAACAGGTCTTAAGTATTTGTGTGAGAACTTGACACATAAATAACTAAATACAACGCACTTAACGTCTTCGCCTCCTCGAACGACTAAGAACTAGTGGTGTGTACTATCTGGAGCTGACCACGGTTCTTCTTCTCCTGCTCGAACTTTTTCTTGAAGTCATCAGCCTCCCAGTGCGCACACATAGCCTCCCAGGCTAAATCGGAAACTATGCGGGGCTGATGATCTCTGCTGGTGGTCCCAGGCTGGTCCACAACTGCTCGGGCTGCCTTTTGTCGCATCTCATACAGCCATCCAAAGTAATTCACAGCGACGTGATGCTCAATCACAGCATCGCCAGCTGACTGAGAGATGCTCGGGTCAAATCGATAATAAACCTATAACAAAAGAGTATTTAAAATTAAGAACATTTGACGAACTGACCAATAAAACTATGTGGTGATAATATGCTTAACTTACGTGGAACTCCCGCAAGACGGTATGCGTAAAAGTGGCATCGTACCGCGCATACTGACTGAACCGCGTGCACCCTCTCGGGAGATGCGTCAAACAAATCGCATGTAGGGTGTGCTTAGCCAACGGGTCTAGTATACTGCAGAAAAAGTATAACAATGTGTTATGTGAATTGTGTTTTGCAATAACTAATAGAAATAGTGCCAAAAATATTAACACCTACTGTTGGGAAATGACATCCACCAGTACTGTAAGTGGCACTGCCGGCGGACGACCAATGATACCGAGGTTCATCCCTCGGTGTCGTCGATGAGGTGCATCTGTAATAATTGTATTTAACATAGTACTTCAATAATCATTGTAATTAATGCAGCTTGAGATATATTTAAATCCTAGTTAAGATAAGTTATTCGCGCCTGAAGAAGAGCCTCCATCGTGGCTACCGTCTCCAGTACCGGATTGCCCACCACCTCGGCAACCTCCACCGCTATGTCTAGCCATGAATATCCTACTGCAATAACAAAATTGGTAGATTACGAATATGTAAGGTTTAACAATATGTAGTAAGGACTAATATGAAAGCTCATTTTCAAGCACGCACGTCATCAAACCCATCAGAATCAACGTATATATCATTCTCGGATTCGGTATCTTCCTCATCCTCAGTTTTAAGATCAATTTCGTCATTGTTACCATCCTCAGCGACTACATAATCATTCATGTGTACGGTGGCCTCGACATCCTCATCGCTGGGTACGTCAATAACATCAGTACTCACCATATCTTCACCATGGAACACTATGGATAATGGGTTGCTCACATCTTCTTGCAACGCCTCATTCATACCAAACATGTTATCAGCATTAAATGAGCGTGTTTTAGTAGTGACTACTGTGTACCAGGGGCTTCGAGTATTTACGACATTAGGAGCATAATGCACTTGAGTCACTTGACTTGCTAACACGTACACGTCATCAAAATTTAACACCGACTTGATATCCACGGTTGTGATTCTATTACGATCAACTTTAACCCCCTTTTCAGTATCAAACCAGCTACACTAAAATGTAATTATCTTTTTGCCACCATGATAATTGAGCACAACTACATCCTGTAAACGACCATAGTAATTGGACTCAGAATCTTGATAGCAGCTTCCTAACACCACAACCCCAGAATTGACTGATGTGAGTTCATGCAAGTCATCGACTCTAAATCTATACCCATTCATGATGCAACCAGGAAAAGAACTAACAACTTTGTAAGGTCCTTGGATGACATATATAAAATGCTCAAAAATACTCTCTGCTTCAACCCTTTTCTTAAACCATTGTTGGAAATTAGCATTAGTGAATGTTTCCAAGTCTGATGCAGTCAAAGTTGGGTTAGAAGCATACGCTTCCTCTTCGAATGAACTGTGATATTAGTAAAATGTCTTTAACATGTATAGAGATGACTACACTTGTAAATTGTACTAACTGGAGAAAATAAGCTTAGATTTACGTGATGTATGATGATACTTCGGGCATATTTAGAAGCACGTATGTAGATACAATCTTCAACTCTTTGTCGCTTAAGTAAGTCAGAGTCTCAGGACCAAATGGTCGTAGTTCCTGTTGTGTCCTATACTCGAATAATAAAGGTAATTGAATTACTGCAGACATTCCTCACTGTTCCATCATAACAGATGGCAACATCCGAAAGGAGTGGCAGTAAGTTATTGAACAAAGTTCTAGGTTAAGCAACTCTCTAGATGAACGAACGATCACTTCTCTGCTAGGAATGAATCATCTCCCCATATGGGTCCAATCCATGATATAGACAACTTATCACCACTCCGAATTCCTCAAATGGATAGTTCTCATACAAGAGGTGAGACGTTCTGTGAGAACTACCCATCTGAGGAATTCGGAGTGGTGAGAAGCTGTTTATATCATGGATTGGACTCATATGGGGAGATAATTCATTCCTAGCAGAGATGTGATCGTTCGCTCATCTAGAGGGTTGCTTAACCTAGAACTTTGTTCAACAACTTACTGACACTCCTTCCAGATGTTGCCATCTGTTATGATGGAACAATGAAGAATGTCTGCAGTAATTCAATTACCTTTATTATTCGAGTATAGGACACAAACAGGAACTACGACCCTTTTTTTTTAATTGTTGCTGAGGAATCGGTTGGAGTACTATTAGCTGCAACTGCTATGTCGAAACCTGCATACAAGAAATAGTACATATATGTAGGGAAAGTGTTATTGCATTTATATATTGAAAATTGCGGCAAACTAGGCAAATGCTACTTAGTTTATTTTACCAATAATAATAAACTAAGTAAGTGGTACTTAGTTTATGAAAATTGTTATTTGGAATCTATAGAGAATATATATTGTTCGACATTCACTCCTACTTAGTTTATTTTACCAATGTGAACTAAGTAAGTGGTACTTAGTTTATGAGAATTGTTATTTGGAATCTATAGACTACTGTTCGACATTCACTCCTACTTATTTTATTTATTTAAATTTAATTTAATTTAATTTACTTTAATTTACTTTACTTTAATTTAATTTAATTTAAATTTAATTTACTTTAATTTAATTTAATTTAATTTAATTTACTTTAATTTAATTTAATTTAATTTAGCCTTAAATTAATTTAATTTAATTTATTTGAATTTAATTTAATTTACTTTAATTTAATTTACTTTAATTTAATTTACTTTAATTTACTTTAATTTAATTTAATTTAAGTTAATTTAATTTAAATTTAATTTAATTTACTTTAATTTAATTTAAATTTAATTTAATTTAAGTTAGCCTTAATTTAATTTAATTTAATTTATTTAAATTTAATTTAATTTACTTTAATTTAATTTAATTTAATTTACTTTAATTTAATTTTATTTAATTTATTTTATTTTAATTAAATTAAATTAAATTGAAATTATTTGATTATATTTTATTTTATTCTTTATTGAATTGAATTCTATTTGTATTATATTATATATTTGTAAATATTTTTTATTAAATTAAATAAAATTTGTTTGATTTTATTTAATTTACTTCAAATTAGTTTACATTTTAATATTGAGACTAATTACTAATATTATCAAAATAATTCTGACAAAATCTTGCAAATGCATACATCTGACAGAATTTCTGTCACAAATTTAGTCGGAAATTGCAAATATATCAAAATTAAAAACAGTCCAACAATCAGTTAAGTTCAAGATTGAAAACTAATTAAATTACATAAACAATGCAAATAATATATACTGCATAATTATCCATTCTCAATCAAAATATATACCAAATTTTAGCCCCAAATTTTAGCCTCAAATCCAAATTTCAGTCAAATATATAACAAATTTTTAACCATATACAAATTTCAGCCTCAAATTCAATTGCCAGAGCCAAATTGATGCACATACAGTAACCAATTGCGGAATTTACCAATTTTTAGACTCAAATCAATATATACATACAATATAAAAATTATTCAATCTACTGATTTTGTACATCATCATCAAAATGAAATAATATTTGAACTCATACCTTTTGGAGCTAATAAACTATCCAACGTGTGGTGGTGGTGGTGGTGGTCGGCGGTTGGAGGAAGAAGACAGAGAACTAAGATGGTGGTGGTGGTGGTCGGCGGATAGAGGGGCGCCTGGCGGTGAGGGAGAACTTATCGATCGCGGGAAGGGGGCACGCGGCTAGTCGACGGTGGAGGTGTTGGTGGCAGGTTTGCGCCGGATATGAGAGAGAGATGAGAGTGAGAGAGGAGAGACTGAGATGAGAGAGTGAGAGAGTGAGAGGGGAGAGATATAAAACCTAAAAATACGGGGAGACGCTGGCCTGAGTCAGTCGAATAGTTTTTATAAGCGATTTCCAACGGACTATCCGACGGACGAAAGTCCGTCGGAATTACAGTATCTTCGACGTACAGTCCCTCGGAAATAACCATAATTTCGTCGAATTTAAGTTTCGCGCTGGCGGGAAATTTAGCGCCATATGAGGTCTTATATTCCCGACGGAATTTCCTCGGAAATAAACTATTTTGGACGGAATTATTTTCGACCTAATATTGCATCGAACTTATATTAATTTCAACTGAATGAAGTCCGTCGAACTTAGCTCCGTCGGGATTAGTCGGTTTCCTTGTAGTGACATTAGGTGACACAATTAAATAACCTAAGGGTTATGGTAATAAGGAAGGGTTAGTATTTAATATGTATACTAACTTAAGTTGATAATCTTATTATTTCAAGTGACTACTAATTTTAAACCTATTTCTAGTAAACCTAATTAGGTTATGAGCTAAAGTCACATGTATGAGTAATTAAATTTCATAAGATTGGAAATGAAAACCCTAAATAAATAATTTGGGTAACATATATTAAAATTGTTAGACTATGTTTGTTACATAGCCCAAAACAATTAAAGGAAAAGCCCAAAAGAAATAAAATGTAAGCCCAAACTTAGCCCACTTGATTAAGGGTATTTTAGACATTTGATTAATCTAATTTATGCATTAAAATAAAAGCTAAATGAAGGAGTTAGTGGGCATAAATATGGCTAGCCACATTAGCCTTTTTAAGGTAAGAATATTAAGCTAATCAGGTTCCATAAGTAGAAATCTTACACACAAGGACAAGTGTGTCATGCTCCCACTGGTAGAAAATCCACTTAGCAACCTTAATGGCATGATTAGGAAGGGATAAGACTAACCCTTTTGTCCAAGGGCCAAAAGAAACATGGAGGATATTAGCATTCCACTCCAATTCACCAACATAATATCTATCTCATTTCATTTTACTCCTCCACCATTCTTCTTCTTCTTCTATTTTCTCCAAACCCATCAAAACACAAAGCTTAGTAAAAGAGAGAGGAAAAGTTCAGATTCTAGAGATGGAGAGGAGTTTATTATTTATGCATCCTAAGGTTATATCATACTTTGGAAGAACAAGAAGTATAACAAAGAAAACTAGGTGAGTATTATCTTCCATTCTTTCTTATTCTTCTTCTATTTTGGTTTTTACCTCATCATATATGGGGGTTATGGTCTAAAACTCAAGGTACCCTAGTTCTACATATCATCATGTATGGAACTAAGTATCTTGAGTGTTAGATCAAAGGCTTAGAGGAAGAATATGAGCATTTGTTCTCCAAGGGTGAAAACTCTTGTTTTTCTTCCACTAAATCTTGTGTAACTCATGTTTTCCAACTTAGATTTGCGATCCGTCGAAGGGGGGTGCTAGATAGATGAGGTATCTAGTAAACCCAAGTAATTAAATACAAATCTAGCAAGTTTTGAAACCTTTGGGGCTGTTTTCCCCAAAACAGTCCACTTTGAATGTTAAAGGTTTAAAACCCTAAAATAGCTTCTGTCCCATTTTTCTAGGGACTGTTTCGGACAGTTGCATGTCTTTTAAAATTCTGAGAAAAATCACAGAGGTACCTTGAGACGTTATCTAGATGTAGGAAAAAGAATAGACACGTTTCGAGTTATAGATTGTGCGTAATGACTATTTTCGTGAAGGACTCCTAAATATTTACCTTCGAATATCTCACTGTGTATACACTGAAAAATTCCAAATTTTTTACAGTAGGTTCATATATGTTAGGAGAGCATACCATGAAAATTTCAGATTTTTTTGAGCAAAACACAATTTATGAAAAATAAAACAAGATCCGAGTGTTTTGGGAACTTTAAAAATAGTAGTTCATTTTCTAATATTCCAGAAAAATTTGAGAATCCTTGTAGGTTCATATTCTGTCAAAATCCAGAAGATGAGAATTTTTGGAATCAGTTTTCTATTTTTTCTAAAAATGATTAAGTTATGAATAAGAGAAATAAATAGTTAAATGATGTTTTTAATGAGAAAAATATGATTTTAATGCTTGAATACTCCTAATATATAATATTATGACTATTTTAGGATATTTTGGTAATTTATAATAAGAAATATTATTTATGACCTTTTATGGATATTAAATAAATAGTTTTATAAATGGTGAACAATTAAAATAAATTGTTTATTGATCTAATAAATTATTAAAATGTTATTATGATATTAATAATATTAGAATATGATATTGTTAAGTAAATAAAAATATTAAAATTAAAACTTTATTAAAATATTATTAAATGTTTAATCATATTTGATTTAAAATATTAATAAAAGATTAAAGTATTATTAAATGATTAATAATATTAGATTAAAATATTAATCTTAGATTAAAATATTATTAAAAGATTAATAATATTAAATTAAAGTATTATTGGATGATTAAAATATTATTAAGTAAATAATAATATTCGAGATTAAATAAAATGTTATTAAAAATGTAATAACATTAGTAAAGGAATAAAATATTATTAAATGATTAATAATATTAGTAAGTGAATAAAATATTAATACTATTGGTAAATGAATAAAAGTATTATTAATAGTTTAATAATAATTAAATGATAATAGAGTTATTTGATATTTAAATCATTTAATAATGATTTCGATGTTTGAAAATTTACGATAAATTAATAAATGTTTATTAAGTCATTTAAAATAATATGACTGATACTTACGGATATTGAACGTTGGAATAGAGTCTTAGACTCGATAATTACCCGATAAAGCTATCGGTATACCGACATATTTCAGAAATTGATATGGACTTAGATATTTTAACTATATTAATGTTTGTTTATGATGCAATGACTGTTGAACATGTGTGATAATGCGATTAGATTATATGCTGACTGTGAAATGTAGTACTATATGTTATAGTATATTGTTCTAATCGAACGAATGATTTGATTAATGATAGGTCGTGATATAAAAGATTAAACTAAGTTGCGTATTGTAAGCAGCGCATCAGGCAAGTATCCTACCTTTGCATTTTCTTTATGCAATGGACATGAGTAAGAATGTTTCAGAATTATATTATTACTGTACAGATTATTAACCCTATATTATATACGCTCATTGATTATCAACATGTTAGTATATGGTAATTCAGATATATATTCTGTTCGATAATTTCTATAAATGATTATACAAGTGTCCCCACTTGGATAATCATTGCATTCAACCACATGTTGATACACCTTTGTTAAATACCCGTATATATATGTTGAATTATAGATTATTGTTGAACAAGATAAAACCTTATTATTATTCAACCGAATTACTTTGGTTTGGAACCCCAACAAGTATGAACATCCCTTACACGGGAAAACTTTTATGCGCCCAAGGCAGACAAAGTGAACGATCCTATCGTTCTTTTATGTAGTATTGATCAATACAGGGTACAACGGGCTGATCACCCCCGTGCCCGTAAGTTATGACGTTTACAGATAAAGTTCGGTTTAACCTTTTCGAAAATTAAAATAATGTTCATAGTATGTCATTTTAACCCTATTTATATTCAATACGTAGTTTCAAAAATTTGAAAGAGGGTTGTTATGTTATTATTATCGGTTCAGATTAATTCACAACTATTGATTTGTTGTAGAAGGGTAGTATAAAGAAAATATTTAAATTCTTTCAGCTTAGATATATATATATAATTGTTATTACTTGATGGGCACTCAAATGCTCATCCTTGCTTAATTTAAATGTTTTCAGCTAAGTGTTAACAATCTGAAGGCTGTGCTAGAAACAAGGGAAAGGGAAAGGTTGCTGAATGATTTCAATGATATCTTATGTAATAGTTTAATATTATTAAGACAATGTTATATATTTATTATCATGTATTATAAGGAATGATTAAAGGTTACGTACTTGGGAGCTAGACTTTGATAGTTATGTAAATTAAGTTTAATATTTATATTATTGTTATTATTATTAGTGCTATTCCGCTTATAGAAATGGTATCGTGAATCACTGAATTCGGGTTTCAAGTACCGTTACATTTGTCTTTGTCATGATATCAAATATTATCATTACAAACCTATACTATTACATAGAGAATCTACGGGTTTGCCTTAGCCTTCCCTTTATCTTTGTCGGATCCATCGGTCTGTTCGATCTTAGCTGCATTCATATGGTTTAAGCAAGAGTGAGCCTAACTAGCTCAGCAAGTATAACAATCCTAATAACACAACATGCTTGAAACATAGGAATCATATATCTTTAATAACTGAACAATAGTTACGAAGTACTGTCGATAAATCAAAATAGCACTTCTTTTCATTCAAAACGTTTTACAATGACAATATTCAGTAAAACATCAATTTCGGTCCAAAACCATGAGCATTTCCTAAGTTCTTTGAAAAGGACATCCCGGCGCTAAGTCCGTAAGCCTGACATAGCTTATGAGCACGTCTAAGTCCGACATAGCTTACGAGCACGTCTAGGTGATCAGCCTATAGTACTCTATGTTGATCAACACTAAATTCATTAAACGTATGTACGTTTAAGTTGTGTCAACCTCACGTGCCCGTCGTTTGGCGACAAAACATTTTAGCATACTCAGTTTTCATTTGAAAACCACACCAACATAGTTTGGTAAAACATTGACAATACTTTGATTGATTGTAAGAAATCCAACATATCGTAAGTCTAGCCAAAAAAATTGGCTTTGACTTCATCAGACATTAGTTCATGCATAAGAATACATGAATCACAAAACTGATCCAGATTGAACTGAAACAAGGGTAAGAACACTTGTCTTTAGCGTCTGCTACAGTTATAACACGTGCACTTTACGTCCTTAAGGTCTCTATAATAGATGATAACATCACATAACACATTAGGTCATGAATAACATACATAGTTCCTAAAGAATCTTACCATTTTTCTCAATCTAATTACGTATTAGATTTGTTATCATTGGTTCTGACTTTTTGTTACGTCATTCTTACGTTCATATATAATTAACTTACTCCAACCCTAAGTGATCATACTTGAGGTTTAAACATTTCTTAACAATATTATATTAAGTTCCTTAGTTCATTATTAATCAATTACCATTCATGCTCTACTAATAAACATTCTTCATTGTCTAAACCCTAAGGCTGGCATTGCGATGCCAGCTTCCTTTCATTAAGCTGCGCTGCGGTGCGAGTTAACAGTGGCTGAGGGTCGAGCCCGGCGCTGCGGCGCCACTCTTTGTTCCCTATGTTGCGCCGCAGTGTGAAACTTTAGTAGGTTATGGCACTGCACATGGCGCTGCAGCGCGACCAATATTCCTTGGGCTGGCGCCGCGGCGCCAGCTCTGTGCACCAGAAAATTTTACAGACTTTTTTTTTGTGAGATTCCCGAGCTTGTAAATTCTTCGTTATAAGTCCAAATTGGCTCGTTCAAGAGCCTATGGTTCAAAAATCATATACTCTACGTGTTCGTGCAAGAATTTTATCTTTTTGACTTCGTTAACTCTAAATTCACCTATTGGTTCATTTTTAACGAAAACGATAAACGTTCGTGAACGTTCAACGCTCGTTTCTTCGTTCTAAATCGGAGTCCGGTCATTATCGAGTCCACAAATCTATAACGACAAATAAGACTTGTCTCCATCGAAAACCAATGTTTTTGAGCTCAAACACAAAATCCTACTTCCATTCCGAGAATTTCACGAATTTGATGATTATCGTCCAATCGTGTGAATTCCGGCAAAACTTCGTTACTTATTATTTGTTCATTGTTCCAAATGGATTCAATCCCTCATATAAACATCTCAACCAACATATTACAATAACTTATTTTCATGTTAAGTCATTACATGTTCTACATGAACTTAATTACTCATTAAAGTATAATTTACACATAACTTTGTTTCTCATGGCTTATGATAGTTAAAGTCTTCTAACCATCATTCCTACATCTTATTATCATATTGTTCTTCATTCATATAAACATGATATAAGTCTTACAAGTTCTTCTTTAGTTCATAGCTTATTCATGAACAAAGTGCTTATTCCCGGCTTATTAATACTTAAGTCATTAGCTTATCTCTTCTTATGATTTCTTTGTATACATGACCATTAATCCACACTTCTCTTATAAACCTACACTGGTAGAGATGAAAGACCAACGGCTTAGGATCATTTATCTTTTATGACTAGCTTTCTTCTTCTTGAAAATCTAACAATGGAAGTTTAGCTTATATGTGTTTATTCTCTCTAACACTTAAGTTACTTTGTAAAGGAAAGTTGTTGGATGAAATTGAACAAGAAAATAATGAAATCCAAGACTTGGTATTTATAGGCTTTCTAAAGTTAGGGCAAATGGGTCATTAAGTCATCCCACCTCCTTAACAAACCTCTTTACTATTCATTACTTAATCCCTAAGTTTACTTGCTAACCACAACTATTACTTGGCCACCACATTAATATCTTGGTCATTAAAACACTTGGGCACCAAGATCACCCATGGGTTGCCCCATGGATCAAGCTTACCCATTGGATCCAATCTTGGGCTTAGATTTAATTTGCTTAACTTATTCTTGTGGGCTTGCATTAATTTGTATTGGGCTTCACATTAACAAGCACTTGGGCTTGCACCTTAATTCTTATTGGACTATTCAATTGCTACACAATCCTACTAGTCCAATTCATTTAACAAAAAAACTTATAATGTATACTATATGTATAATTCTCGTATTCTAACTTGTGTACTAATTTATAATATACGATATTCCATTATTCATACATACTCGTATAATACTTCATATCATACTCGTATACACTACCTCACACAATACATACGTATCATACGATCAATACAATAACTTCTTAACGCTTTAATTTTCCTAACGTTCTCAAATTAAGTCCACACACAAAAATTACGTTTTCCATGTGTGAATTGTTATTACATAATCCATCTCACCTTGATATTCTAACGTTACGTATTTCTCTAAAATTTAAAAATAATTCCCGAACGAAAATCGATGAATAGTGTTTTTCGAAAAATTTCTCGAAAAGCTTTTATTTTCATCTTGGAAATTCAAACACTTTAATTCCTTCATGTAGTTAAAATACAACGATATTCTAACATTTTTTAGTTATAGAATGACATTCATTTTGCTCACACATAATAATAACCAATAATTTCATTTTATTCATTAAAAGTATTTTACAAAGGATCCGAATTTTTCGGTCGTTACATTCTTCCTCCCTTATAAAGATTATGTCCCCAGAATCTCGTCTCACATTAAGTAAACAGCTGAGGGTAATACTTCCTTATCTTTTCTTCCAATTACCATATTACTTCTTTGGCATCGTGGTTCTTCCATAACACCTTTACCGAAGGTATGACTTTGTTCCTCAAAACTTGCTCTTTTCTATCGATGATTTGAATCGGCAACTCTTCATACATTAAGTCATTCTCGATTTGAATAGGCTCATACTCTATTACGTGCTTATAATCCGGTTTATAAGGACGTAACACAGATACGTGAAATACATTATGTATTCGTTCTAGGTTTAGAGGTAATGCTACCAAATAAGCTACCTCGCCTACCCGTTTTAACACTTCAAAAGGCCCTATAAACCTTGGACTTAACTTCCCCTTCTTTCCAAAGCGTATCTTTCCTTTTCAGGGAGATACCTTTATAAATACGTACGAGCCTACCTCAAACTCTCTATTTTCTTGATGTAAGTCTGCATACTTCTTCTGTCTGTCTTAAGCTGCTACGAGATGCATCCTTATCAACTTCACTACATTCGCTATTTGCTGAACTAATTTTGGACCTAGAATTTGGCGTTCTCCCACTTCATCCCAACACAACGGTATTCTGCATTTCCTTCCATATAAGGCTTCGTAAGGCGGCATACCTATGCTCGCATGATAGCTGTTGTTATACGCAAATTCTACTAATGGTAGATGATCATCCCAACTACATTTGAAATCCATGACGTAAGATCTCAACATATCTTCTAACATCTGAATTGTTCTCTCGCTCTGTCCATCGACTTGTGGATGATATGTCGTACTCAACCTTAATTGTGTCCCCAACTGCTCTTACAGACTTCTCCAAAAGTTCGATGTGAATCGTGGGTCACAATCTGACATAATAGAAACTGGTACTCCATGTTTGGAAATAACTTCCTTAACATAAAGTTTAGCTAACTAGTCTAAGTTATACTTAACCCTAATTGGCAAAAAGTGAGCCGACTTCGTCAATCGATCATCTATTACCCAAATCACATCATACCCCTTCTGAGTAGTCGGAAGTCCCACCACAAAGTCCATCGTGATATGCTCCCACTTCCACTCTAGAATCTCCAAGGACTGTAACAAGGCACTTGGTCTTTGATGTTCGGCCTTAACTTTCTGATAAGTCAAGCACCTACTTACATACTCGGCTATTTCTCTCTTCATGTTCAGCCACCAAAATTTCTGTCGAAGGTCTTGATACATCTTAGTGCTACCAGGATGAATCGAGTACCTCAAACTGTGAGCCTCTTATAATACTTTCCCCTTTAATTTTGTCTCATTGGATCCCAAATTCTTCCTTCAAACCTTAATAATCCCTCATTATCAAGACTGCACTTAATATCTGTTTCATTGGTTAACCACTTCTTCATCTGGTCACACTCATCAGTTTTGAGCTGCACCTCCTTGACTCTCTCTACAATGGTAGATTGAATCTCTGTCGCAAATAGTCTTTGTCCCGATTCACTCGATAATTCCACCTCTATATCCATCCTAGCCATCTATGTTATTAACTCTGTTTAAACTGTTAACATAGACAACTTTTCCCGACCCTTCCTACTTAAGGCATCAACAACTACATTGGCTTTTCCAGGGTGATACAGGATTTCACAGTCGTAATCCTTTATCAACTCTAACCATCTCCTCTGCCTCATATTCAACTCCTTCTGTGTGAAGATATATTTTAGACTCTTATGGTCCGTGTATATCTCATATTTTTCCCCGTAAAGATAATGTCGCCATATCTTTAAGGCAAACACCACCGCGACCAGTTCCAGATCATGAGTAGGATAAACTTTCTCATAATCCTTCAACTGCCTTGATGTATACGCAATGACCTTGCCATGCTGTATGAGCACGCAACCAAGTCCTCTATGCGAAGCATCACTATAAACTATAAAAAAATTTGTGTCATCGGGTAATGACAAAACAGGCGCTTCACTTAACCTCTTCTTCAGTTCTTTAAAACTATCCTCACATTTCTCTGTCCACGCATATTTTACCGTCTTCTTTGTCAAGTTAGTCAACGGAGTAGCTATCTTCGAAAAATCCTGGATGAATCTCTGATAGTATCCCGTTAACCCTAAGAAACTCCACACCTCATTCGGCATTTTTGGTTGTTCCCAATTCATCACGGCTTCCACCTTCGCTGGATCTACTGAAATCCCTTCATAGTCAATGATATGTCCTAAAAACTATACCTTATGTAGCCAAAATTCACACTTAGTGAATTTCGCATATAATTTCTCCTTCCTTAGTGTTTCCAACACTATTCTTAGGTGTTCAACATGATCTTCTGGCGTCTTAGAATGGACTAGAATATCATCGATAAACACCTCGATGAACTTGTCCAAATATTATTTGAACACTCTATTCATCATGTCCATAAATGCAGTTGGTGCATTAGTTAACCCAAATTACAACACCAGAAACTCGTAATGACCATAACGAGTCCTGAATGCTATTTTTGGTATGTTTTCATTCCTAACCTTCAATTGATGATACCCCATTCGCAAATCTATTTTAGAAAAATACTTTTCCCCTTTCAACTGATCAAAAAGATCATCGATCCTGGGCAATGGGTATTTATTCTTTATCGTTAACTTGTTCAACTCTCGGTAGTCGATACAAAGTCTTAACGATCCGTCCCTCTTCTTTACGAACAGTATCGGTGCTCCCCGCGGTGAACCACTTGGTTTTACGTACTTCCTGTCCAACAGTTCTTGTAACTGCACCATTAACTCCTTTATCTCCATTGGCGCCATACGATACGGTGCCTTGGAAACTGGTGCCACTCCTGGCACAATGTCTATTACGAACTCGATCTCCCTATCCGGTGGAAGACCTGACAATTCACTTGAAAATACATCCATGAATTCACTCACTATAGGTATTTGTTCCACGGTCGCTCCCACTCTCTAGGTGTCAACAACATGGCACAGATAACCTACACACCCATTCTCAACAATTTCCAAGTCTGTATCATCGTAAGACACCACGAATGCCCTGACGATTTATTACTATAAAATACTACCTGAGGTTGTCTTTGTAGGGTTTTGGCACAGAAACACACAGCGGAATATAAAAATTTACAAAGCAATTTCTGAAACCCAACATAGGATCCATGCGAAACAAAATTAATTCATTGGTTTAGAAGTTATACCGATTATAGAAAACTTTGAAACTGCTTCGAATCTCTAACGCAATCCGAAAGAACTACGCCTCTACGTTATCCACACGAACGCCCATGAATCGTCGCACGATTCTGCAATAAAGGGAGCTGCGGTACTAGCCACCAAAGGAATGGATTTTTTGTTTTTCTCTCTAGTCTTTCTCTAAGAGCGGCTAGGGTTTTCTTAGGTTATGATTTTTTGCCTAAATGGCTGCTATATATCATATATATAGTAGTTAAAAGTAATTAATCAAAAACCTAATTTCATAAAATCTGAATATATATATATATATATATATATATATATATATATATATATATATATATATATATATATATATATCTTAATTAAGTCTTACTTAATTAATATACCTATACATAAATTATCCCATTAATTTAAATTCGTAATTTAAATACTATCAATCACATTGACATATTTAAATCTTTACAATTTAAATTAATTCTCTTTTAATTACGTTCTATGTGTGTGACCCTATAGGTTATTATTACGTTGACAATAATTTTAAAATCATATTATAAAATTATAAAAAGTGAGCGGCATCTAGTAATGTATCACTGCTACCCAAATAATAATAAGATCGATGATTCGATGCATCCTTTTCGTGACCAATGTTTCAATGTAATTTAATCTTTTTAACCTTAATATCCTAGATTAAACTCGAGTCATGGAATGTGTCATACTCTTCATAATTTAATATAAGTTTTTCTTGATCAATGAGTATACTATATGAAACAAATCACTATTTGAGCATGGTCATGCATTTCATAGTCCTACTCAATCAAGAGGCCTATGGATATCACCCCTAATATATAGGAGAGTTAAACTCCATCTAGATCACTCATATTCTTCACACGATTCATGATGAACCCAATAATCACCTTTATAGTCCACCCTATTAAAGGTGACCTTTGATGATATCAAAACACATAAATTCCCATAGTGATTTCAGGTCGAAGGATCATTACATCATTGTCACTTTGAGAATCACTAATGACACTTCACATAATGCTTCACATAGAATTCTCATGGTGGGTATGTCCAGTACATCATTCTCTAACACGTACCTATGCATTGACTTAACATCTCATATATTTATGACCAAGGAGATTTGTTCATCAGTTAATCCACATACTAGTCTCAATACATCATTGTTATCCCATCAACAATGATACTCAACTAGGGACATTTAAGAGCAATGATACTAATTGTAATTATATAATCTCATGTTCAAGTCACATACTTGAAACTATATAATTTGTATCACTATTCTAAGGAATTTTATTATGTTAACATTTATATAACGCGGTAAATAAAACCATAATAAAATCATTCATTTATTCAATCAAATATAATATCAAAATGTTAAGCAATTATATCAAATAATTGGCCTCTAGGGCACAAACTCTAACAGTTTCCCACTTGCACTAGAGCCAATCACTCATGTATCTAATACCCATGGAACTAGTGTGACCTTCGTGCTTCTGCTGCGATAAAGCCATGGTCAATGGATCTGCAACATTATCATCTGTTGGCACTCTTCCTATATGTACATCTCCTCTATCAATGATTTCACGGATGAGATGGTACCGCCTAAGTATATGCTTGGATCGTATGTGAGATCTGTGTTCCTTAGCCTGTGCAATGGCTCCATTATTATCACAGTATAGCTTAATCGGATCAATAATGGTTGGAATAACACCAAGTTCAGTGACGAACTTTTTAATCCATATAGCCTCCTTGGCCGCACAAGAAGCAGCAATATACTCAGCCTCTGTTGCAGAATCGGCTACTGTCTCTTGCTTCAAACTATTCCAGCTAACAGCACCACTATTAACGCAAAACACAAAACCTGAGTGAGACTTATAGTCATTATTGTCAGTCTGGAAGCTAGCATCTATGTAACCCTTTACTGCCAGTTCATACTCACCTCCATATACCAAGAATGAATCCTTAGTCCTTTTTAGGTACTTGAGGATATTCTTGACTGTTGTCCAGTGACCTTCACCTGGATTAGACTAGTATCTGCTCGTTACGCTCAAAGCATACGAGACATCCGGACGAGTACATATCATTAGATAAATGATAGATCTAATTGCCGAAGCATAAGGTATCTTTCTCATACGCTCCTCATCATCTTGTCAACATTTCCTCGACTGCCGTCAGATCCTTGCTAGGAGTCCAGGATGAGGTGCTCAAAGGCAGGACATTTCACACTAGTCCTTTGAGTGTAGACGCCATTAGTGGGGGTTGAATGAGCCATTAGCCGATGATAGGAGAGTTAGGGATCGCATTCTTTGGCGATTATTCTTGATCATCCTCTGGGGCTATTTCCTGGCGAGTAACTCTTCCATGGTGTCGTTCGCTTTAGTCAGCGCCACACGGGAGGTGGACCGTATTGGAGAGTTTGACTGGGGCTCCTATACCTTTACCTATTTCCTCAGGGGTATGCGCATGCGTTCGCAGGACTTGACAGAGGCTTGTCTAGGATTTTATCCATTACTGCTGGTGAGTATTTTCTCTTTTAATTTCCCTTGTACAGGTTAAGAGTGTTGACTAACCGCAGATATTTGATCTTGTATTGGCAGTTTTAGGCATATGAGAGGCTTCCATGTCTTCATCCCGTTAGCGTGTTAGGTTTAGACACATACCCACGGGGACGACGATCGCACCACTCCACTTTGGCGGAGGTTCCTGTAGCTTAGGGTTTCACTGATTCACGCTTATAGTTGGAGCTGTTGACAGTCGATGTCATTACATGGGTTCCCTATTCTGAAGACCACTTGACAGTTGACTTTGAGGGTGGTTTCCCGACTGGTGTTGAGTATGTGATGTCCACCCGTCGGATTCCTCTCTTCACAGATGGAGGATGGGAGCTCTATTTAGGAGAGCGTGCTATCAAGAGCACCATAGGAGAGATCCGTATACCGATCTGTACTCCTGTCAAACGTTATTAGCCTGTGTCGTAGTAGTCGATCAGTGATATATCGTTGGTGGGAATTGATGTCTTTTCTTTGTCAAAGGGGCCGTTCACTCAGGAGGCATTTTACCGCTAGTGGTTCCCTCGTACCATCGGAGCTCAGACCTGCACCACACAGTTCATGGGGGATATAGTTCCTGGCTCCATCATGATGGCAGATTGGATTGCCTACGTCAGAGAGCCTACTCATGAATGGCTGCCTATGTACTGATGAGTGGGTTTTACACCTACGAATTGGCCTCTAATTCGAGCTTAAACTATGTTAATTCTTTGTTGTTATGTTTCATTTTTACTTGTTTAGTGTTGTTTTGCGTTTAGGTGTGGTGGCGTGGCAATTGGACTTAGAGGGTGGAATTATGGAGAAAATTGGCAAGAATAGGAGCTGAAAGTAGACCATTAATAGAAAGCACCCCCGCTGGGGCGGACTTTCTATATATAAAACCCCCGTCAGGGCAGGGGGTACTGAATAACTAACAGAAGGGTAGCCCGCCGAGGCGGACATTTACTAAGCTAAACCCCAGCTAGGGTGGGGGTACGGGAAAGTGCAGTCTCCTGCTTGGTTTGAACTGCTGCAACAACGTGAAGGTTAGTGATTGGAATGGCTTCGGACTCAATTGTGCGTGGAATTAGAGTCAGAATACGTGTCTTGACATAGAATTGAACAACATCAAAAAGATTGAGGAGAATACAATCAATTAACATCTTTGAAGCTTGAATTGGAGCAAGAGCATTGGAGGGAAGACTTGAAGATTATTTTCACAATATGTGCAGATTGAAGTCTAAGGAGAAGGGTGGTTTTGGATTCACTATTTTTCCTTGATTCATTACTTGTAATTGGGATAATGTCTTTAATAATTTTAGTTTTTATTTAAAACATGATGAACTAAATTCTTTATTTGGCTTATGACGGATCTTGTGATTAAACGATGACTGTGTAACCTTTAATTTCAGTTTAATAAGCTATCTTCCGGTTTTTCTATATTGATTTGTGCTTGAATCTATGAATTACTTGATCACCAATTTTGTGTGGAATTATATGAACTTGAGAGACAAAATACGAATCTAGACTTAGTCATTATAGCATGTGTTCTTGAATTCTGTTAATGAATATAATCTTAATGAATGTTAGGGTAGAGATATGCTTAACATCGCATGTAATCGAATAGAGAACTTGATCTTAAACTTTCTTTGATTGTAATTCACATAGAGATATAGTGAATTAGTTAATTAAGGTGTTTAGCTTAATTATATCTATTTTGTGGATTTAAGTTAATATGGTATTAGTGCATCGAGAGGTGGCTAGTTCTACTTTAATGTTCTTAGTTAATAAACTGGGATAGTGCATTAAACTGGAATAGGGTGTAATGATCAGAGTGATACCTAAAGTGAAGTCGTAAGCCTAATTTTCCATTATCTGCTTGAATTTACATCTTTTGAGTTTGTTGATTGCTTAGTATTTTTATGTTTTTAGTTATTAATAATTATAATCACTAAATTGGATAGTTTAATAAAATTTGAATTAATATAAAGCTGGTAATTGTTAGCATTAATTTCATACTAGTCTCTGTGAGAACGATACTCAACTTATCATTATATTACTTGTTAACCACGTACACTTGCGTGTGAGCATATATAGATTTTACCCAATAAATTTTTGGCGCTGCTGTTGGGGAATCATTATATGAGGCATGGGAGAGATACAAGGAATTGCTTAGGAAATGCCCACATCACGGATTACCAAAATGGGTGCAGATGAACACATTCTACAACGGGTTAAATGGGAATCTCAGGACGAGTATCGATGTAGCTTCGGGTGGTGCATTTATGGCTAAGAGCTCTAAGGAAGCGTATGAGTTAGTTGAGACAATGCCAGCTAATAACTACCAGTGGCCTACATCGAGGATGACACAACCTAAGGTGACTGGGGTTTTAGAGGTAGACGGGGTAACCGCATTGGCAGCACAGATTGTTGCCTTATCAAAGAAAATTGATACTTTTACGGGTGCGCAACCACAACATGTGGCCTATGTTTGCGAGTTATGTGCTCGAGAACACCCTACAGAGCAGTGTGCTATCAACCCAACATTGGTTCAGTTTGTGGGCAGCTACAATAGGATTCCACAAAATTTGTATCAAAATGCCTACAACCCGGGGAATAGGTACCATCCTAATTTTTCATAGAGCAATAATCAGAATCAACGAGCTGCATGACCTTCTTATCCCCCAGGGTTTCAGAATCAACATCAACAAACAGCTCAGCATCAAGATAAAAAAACAGATTTAGAAGAGTTGTTGTCAAAATATATAACAAGCAACAAGGCGGTTATGAAATCACAAGCAGTAGCCATCAAGAACTTAGAGAATCAGATGGGACAAATGGCTTTTGTATTGAATAATAGGCCGCAAGGGACTCTACCAAGTGACATAGAAAAGAATTCGAAGGGAAATCACGAGTAGTGTCACGTAATCACTTTGAGAAGCGAAAAATAGTTACATAGGATAATTGCAGAAAATTCAGTTAGAACGGATGACAAAGTTGATGAAAACAAAGTGGTTGAAGAGAAACAGGGAGAGGAAAAGCAATTTGAACATATAAAGTCAGATGACAAGCTAGTTGTGCATCCTCCATCGTCGTTTCAGCAAAGAGTCCAAAAACAGAAATTTGAGAAGTAATTCGATAAATTTTTAGAAGTTTTTAAGAAACTTCATATTAACATCCCTTTCGTAGAAGCCTTACAGCAGATGCCTAGTTATGCCAATTTTATGAAGGGTATTCTGTCTAGGAAAAGAAGTTAGAGGATTTTGAAACAGTGGCATTAACATAGGAGTGCAGTGCAGTTCTAAAAAGAAAGTTACCACCAAAGTTGAAGGATTCGGGGAGTTTCACCATTCCATGCACTATTGGAAACATGGCGTTCCAAAAGTGTTTATGTGACTTGGGGGCAAGTGTGAACCTTATGCCGCTATCAGTATACACCGAATTGGGTTTACCAGCTCCAAAACCAACCAATATATCTCTAGAGTTGGCGGATAGGTCAATTACGTACCCAAGAGGCATTGTGGAGGATATTTTGGTCAAGGTGGACAAATTCATATTTCCAGAAGACTTCATAACTCTGGATTTTGAGGAAGATAAAAACATCCCAATCATCCTGGGGAGACCATTCTTGGCTACGGGTAGGACTCTCATCGATGAGCAAAAAGGAGAATTAACCATGGGGTCCAAGATCAGGAAGTCAAGTTCAAAGTGTTCAAAGGTATGAAATTCCCTACGGATGAAGAAGAGTATTTTCGGGTGGATGTCATTGATCAGATAGTTAATGAAGACATGGTTAAGAGCTTGGTGAATGATCCATTAGAAACCACATTATTGGGAGATGAAGATTCGGACGATCCAGAATTTGTAAATTATTTGCATATGCTTGACTCTTTGCCACGATTTAGTAGATTCAAGACACCATTTGAGCCATTACGCACAGAAGAGAAAGCCACGACAAGGATGAAACCTTCATTGGAGGAGCCACCTACACTTGAGCTTAATCCACTTCCTAAACACCTCAGGTTGCATATTTAGGCAATTCAAATACTTTACATGTGATTATTACTTCTTCGCTTAACGAAATGCAGGAAAATAAGTTGCTGAGAGTGCTTAGAGGATAGCTATAGGATGGACAATTCTCATGGAAGAGGATTCAAAACCAACAGTAGAACAACAGAGACGGCTAAACCCGATCATGAAAGAAGTGGTGAAGAAAGAGATTCTAAAGTGGTTGGATACGGGAATCATCTACCCAATTTTAGACAGTGCTTGGGTTAGTCCCGTTCAATGTGTGCCAAAAAAAGGAGGAATGACCATTGTAAAGAATGATGATAATGAATTAATTTCGACGAGGACAGTGACCGGTTGGAGGGTTTGCATGGACTACAGGAAGCAGAATAAGGCAACCTGGAAAGACCACTTTCCTCTGCCTTTTATCGATCAGATGTTGGATAGATTGGTAGGGCACGAATTTTACTGCTTATTGGATGGGTATTCGGGATATAATCAGATAGTTATTGCTCCTGAAGATCAAGAGAAGACTACTTTCACGTGCCCATACGACACCTTTACATTTAGGAGAATGTCTTTTGGTTTGTGTAATGCACCCGCTACCTTCAAACGGTGTATGATGGCCATCTTCTCAGACATGGTGGACAAGAATGTGGAAGTTTTCATGGACGACTTCTTTATCTTTGGAGATAGTTTTGATGTCATTTTAGAAAAATTGGTCATGGTTTTAAAGAGATGTGTAGAGACGAATTTGGTGCTTAACTGGGAAAAGTGTCACTTTATGGTCGAAGTGGGAATAATCTTGGGACATAAGGTTTCGGCGAAGGGATTAGAGGTTGATAGAGCAAAGTTGGAAACAATTGAAAATCTACCACCACCAACTTCAATAAAGGGAATCCGTAGCTTTCTTGGACATGCCAGATTCTATAGGAGATTTATAAAAGATTTCTCTAAGATTGCAAAACCATTGTGTAGTCTCTTAGAGAAAGATTTAGTTTTCAAATTCGATGAGGATTGTAGGATAGCCTTCGAGCAATTGAAGAAAAAGTTGACAACAACGCCAGTGATCGTCGAACCAGATTGGACTATGACCTTTGAATTAATATTCGATGCGAGCAACTATTCAGTAAGGGCTGTTTTGGGTCAACATCTGGAAAAGATATTCCACGCTATATACTATGCAAGTATAACTCTTACGGATGCACAATTGAACTACACAACTACAGAAAATGAGTTACTTGTAGTAGTATATGCCTTGATAAATTCTGGGCATATTCAATTGGGACAAAGGTGGTGGTTTATACAGATCACTCGGTAATCCGATATTTAATTTCGAAGAAGGATGCTAAGCCTCGACTTTTCAAATGGATCCTCCTTCTACAAAAATTTGATTTGGAAATAAAAGATAGAAATGGGACAGAGAATCAAGTAGTAGATCATCTATCAAGGCTAGAAAATTCGGGTAAAGATGAAGAGGATAAATGTGTAATCAATGAGTCATTCCCGGACGAACAACTCTTTGGGGTTAATTTAGAATTTCCATGGTATGCGGATTTTGCTAACTATTTGGTGAGCAACATCCTTCCCTCTGATCTAACGAGACAGCAGAAAAAGATATTCGTACATGATGTCAAGTGGTACATGTGGGATGAGCCATACCTATTCAAATAGTGTGCCAACAAGATGATTCAAATGTGTGTTCCCTATAGTGAGGTGAAGAATATATTGAACGAGTGTCATTCGTCTGCATATGGGGGACATTATGGAAGTGAGAGAACAACGGCCAAAGTTCTTCAGGCAGGGTTCTATTGGCCTATAATGTTTAAGGATGCCCACCAATTTATGAAAAGTTGTGAAAGATGTCAAAGGGTGGGTAACATACCGAAGCGAAATGAGATACCACTACAAACTATCTTGGAAGTTAAAATTTTTATGGGCCATGTATCTTTTTGGGCCATTCCCTTCATCGTTCAATAATCAGTACATCTTGCTTGCGGTTGACTATGTATCAAAATGGGTTGAAGCCGTAGCACTCCCCACAAACGATGCCAAAGTGGTTCTTAAGTTCTTACACAAGAATATTTTTACAAGATTTTGCACGCCAAGAGCTATTATAAGTGATGAAGGTTGTCACTTCTATAACATATCATTTACAGCTCTTTTGGAAAAATATGGGGTCAACCATAAGGTGGCTACAACATATGACCCCCAAACGAGTGGGCAAGCTGAGGTTTCAAACAGGGAGGTGAAGAAAATCTTAGAGAAGGTAGTAAACCCGAACAGAAAAGACTGGTCTCTCAAATTGGACGATGCATTATGGGCTAATCGAACAGCTTACAAGATGCCAATTGGGATGTCGCCATATCAGTTGGTTTATGGGAAAGCATGTCACCTACCTATGGAGTTACAACATAAAGCCTATTGGGCAATTCAGAAGCTCAACTTCGATCAAAGAGCAGCATGTGAAAAGAGGCTACTACAATTGAACGAACTCGATGAATTCAGACTACAAGCCTATGAGAACTCAAAGTTGTATAAAGAAAAGGTCAAGAAATGGCACGACCAAAAAATCTTACAGAGAACGTTCGAACCGGGACATTCAGTACTATTATTCAACTCAAGATTGTGATTGTTCCCAGGAAAGCTAAAATCGAGGTGATCGGGTCTATTTACCATCAAAAGGGTTTTCCCACATGGCGCTGTTGAGCTATATAGTAAAAATCCTTTTGAGACGTTCAAGGTTAACGGTCAATGGTTGAAGCATTATTGGGGTGGCGAATCCAATATGGATGTCATCGTAATAACACTTGCCGACGCACCATAAACAGGGAGTAGTCAGACTGAAAGACTTAAAATCAAGCGCTAGTTAGAAGGCAACCCAATTTTACTTTTATTCTTAATATATTTATTCATGCCCATTAAATTGTAGTTTAGCATATTCATTAGTATATAATCAATTCATTTCAATTCATTAAGTAGTTAGTTAAGTTATACTTTTTAGATAATCTGCCTTTACATGTTTAATTTACTCAATATTGACTTATATTCGTGTTTAATGATGTTTCAGGTACTTAAAAAGATCATGGATATGTAATGGATGCAAAGAATGGGAAAATCCAAGTCAACTAGCAGAAGGCATGCCCGTCGGGGTGGGCTTTTTGTGAATGAAACCCCCGCCGGGGCGGGGGTCTTGATACCAATAACAGAATGTATGCCCGCTGGGGCGGGCCTCCAAGGTTTATTACCCTCCGCTGGGGCAGGGGTACGAAATCTGAAGTGACAAATTCGGCAGTTACAACAGTTACCCCCCACTCCTCCACTTCAACTTCTTTCTACCCTAACTAAAACAACACTTCTCCACTCTCAACCCATGATTTAGCAACTTATTAACCACTTCCCCACTCCATTAAACCACTTTCCCATTACTTTCACCCACAACTCTATACATTACCTCCTCTCTATAAATCCATTCTCTTGCAACACACTCTAACCACCTAATTCCATTCAAGTTCAGCTCTCATAAGCGGTTAAGGGTTCTTAGAGTGCGATTTTACAGTAAAAAGAGAGGGGATAATCAACTAATTTTGGGGATATACCGAGAGTAAGTGGTTCGTTCATACAAATTCTCAACACCTACCACCATATTTGAAACCAAATTACTTAGTTTGGGGTATTGTAAGTCCAACACGTCAAGTGTTCGATGATTTTCTTGAGCGAAGTTTGGGGGAATTTTTTGTTGAAGCTCATCAATTCCAATTCAATGGCACCTAAACCGACATCAAAACAACAACGTGGAGCGAGTTTAGGGTCCACACCACCAACAAGGACCTTTGACAGGAAAAAATTTATAAGTGTCGTCGCCGCTGACCGTTATGACTATTTTCTGACAAAGGCACCCACACCAGAGCGGGGGTTGGCACCTGAACACGTCAACGGTGAAATGATGCAACAAATCTATGAGAAAGGATGGAATAAGTTCACAGAAGAGCCTAAGCTAACAATTGTGAATATGATAAAAGAATTCTACGCCAACGTAGAGGATAAGGCCTCATTCACAGCATTTGTTCGGGGCAAGCTAGTTCCTTTCAGTGCCAACGCCATCAACACATACTACCGTTTATGAGTTCCTAAAGAGTGCCAATACACTTACTTAGGTGACCATGATCCCGACTATGAGGCTATTTTGATGGAAATTACAAAGCTAGGAACCACATGGTTAAAAGGCCGAAAATGGGGCACTATCCTCCACAGTATGGATCTCTGCTAGTACGAAAAGATTTGGTACGCATTCATGTGCGCCAAGCTATTCCCATCCACACACTTGACAAAGGTGACCAAGGAGAAAATACTCCTCTTATATGCTATCGTCCAAGACTTTCTCATCGACGTGGGTGCAATTATCAGTTTTACTATCCAAAGATGCCTAAGAGGACCATTCTCGGGCGACTTACCACACCCATCATTCATTTGTGGGTTATGTAGGTAGGGGAAAGTTAGATGGTCCGATGATGAGACCACCCAGATGCTGCTTTAGACGTTAGACACGAGGATGATTGTGCAGTATTCGGTGTGGCCTGGGGGTGAGTCACACCCAAGAGGACTTGGATTCATATTTACACTAGGCTCGGAGGATGAGGCTGAAGCTGTGGATACCTCAGATGACGATGAGTACTAGGGGAATGCAACGATGGGCGAGCAAGGAACGGAGGAGATGCCACAAACCGATGCTATATTTAGCCCTCAGTTTCAGAGCCTCCAGTATCAAGTGGATGAGTACAACAAAGATGCCAAAAGACAGATGCGCAGACTCGCGGTAAGGCAGGACCATATGTTCGAGGCCATGAATATGTTATTTGCCTCCTTGAACGCGACGCTCCAGAGTTTCAACCCCACCGCGCAGTTCCCATACCAGAAGCCAGCCCTGATGCCAAGGTTCCCACCCTCTTATTCAGATGATGAGCAACGACCTTCACCATCCCAAGCTTAGGCGATTACAGGGAAGTCCTCATACACTTACTGTTTATTTTTATAATGAGGACATTATAATTTTCAAGTTTGGGGGAGTTAGTTAAATTTTATATTTGCATGTTTAATTTTATTAGTTAGATTTGCATATGTTAATTTCATGTTTAGTTTTAGGAGTATTAAATGTTTGCATTTATGTAGTGATTTAGTGCATAGTAGTATAGGATTGTAAATAGTTTTTATTAGTTGTCAATCATGTTATGTTTACCACACACACACGTGTATATATATATATATATATATATATATATATATATATATATATATATATATATATATATATATATATATAAAAAAATTAGTTAAGTACTGTGTTATATTGCATATGTCTAGTGGTTTGATATAGTTCATTTTATTCTGTCCAATGATGAGATTGGGATTAACTAGACAAGTACAATACAACCGAGTATAACTGTGATGTAATTTTTTGTTATAAATTGGATCTTTTGCCTGTTTGACACTGGTATAATAAGGTTAGCACGTTAATAACACCTATGTTGACTGGTTTAGTTCAAATTGAAACATAAGGGACCTCTAAAGGATAATGCTAGTTTAGATGAAAGAGTGACAAAGATAGGCAGTGAAGACGAAGAATTAGGCAAGAACCTAAGTTTGGGGGAAAAAGTGAGGTATATAAGCTTCATATCTACAAAAAAAATTATATTATAAACACCGTGGTATGCTTGTCTAATTTTGTGGTCTTTGTTACTTAAGTAAGTAAGCCCGAGGGGATTGTCTTTACACTTAGCAAGGTCTTAATGGTCTGGGAGTCGTTGGTCAAAAGCTCGTTAAGGTAGCATTGAAAAGCCTAAGAGAATAAGACATTGCATAACCATGTGTATAAAAAAAAGAAAAGAAAAAAAGAGAATAAAATGAGAAATAAGAGAAAAATGCCCCCATGATTGAAAAATAAAGCATAAGTACCCTATTTGGACCCTTAATATTGGTAATTGTTTGATTTTAGTTGAATTTCGTCTATTTTTGAAATTATTGAATTCACACTGTATGATGCCTTCTAAGAGACATGTTATGTATTAAATTTGAATTTGCATCAGTTAGTATGGATGTTAAGCACACACGCACTATACCAGTAATAACAGTTTGAGATTTAAGGATTGATAAGAATTATTGATTGGTTTTGATGTGAAGTGTTGTCGTGTCTGCCTGATTTCTCTAAGGCCAGAAGAATAAATTTGATTATATGATGACTGATGGATTCATGGCATATAGATTAGGTGCATCACATCTCATTGCATTGCATTGTATAGCATAGCTATTTTATTTTGTGCTTGAGGACTAGCACGGATTTAAGTTTGGGGGAGTTTGATGAGTGGGTTTTATACCTACGAATCAGCCTTTAATTCAAGCTTAAACTGTGTCAATTCTTTGTTGTTATGTTTCATTTTTACTGGTTTAGTGTTGTTGTGTGTTTAGGTGTGGTGGCGTGGCAATTGAACTTAAAGGGTGGAATTATGGCAAAAATTAACAAGAATATAAGCTGAAAGTGGACCATTAACAGAAAGCACCCCCGCTGAGGCGGATTTTCTATACATAAAACTCCCGTTGGGGCGAGGGGTACTAAAAACTAACAGAAGGGTAGCCCGCTGGGACTGACATTTACTAAGCTAAACCCCCGCTGGGGCAGGGGTACGGGAAAGTGCAATCTCCTGCTTGGTTTGAACTGCTGCAACAACGTAAAGGTTAGTGATTGGAATGGCTTTGGACTCAGATGTGCGTGGAATTAGAGTCAGAATATGTGTCTTGGCATAGAATTGAACAACAACAAAAAGATTGAGGAGAATACAATCAATTAACATCTGTAAAGCTTGAATTGGAGCAAGAGCATTGGAGGGAAGACTTGAAGATTATTTTCACGATATGTGCATATTGAAGTCTAAGGAGAAGGATGGTTTTGGATTCACTATTTTTCCTTAATTCATTACTTGTAATTGGGATGATGTCTTTAATAATTTTTGTTTTTATTTCAAACATGATAAACTAAATTCTTTATTAGGCTTATGACAGATCTTGTGGTTAAACGATGACAATGTAACCTTTAATTTCAGTTTAATAAGCTATCTTCTGGTTTATCTATATTGATTTGTGCTTGAATCTTTGAATTGCTTAATCACCAATTTTGTGTGGAATTATATGAACTCGAGAGACGAAATACAAATTTAGACTTAGTCATTATAGCATGCGTTCTTGAATTATGTGAATGAATAGAATCTTGATGAATGTTAGGGTAGAGATATGCTTAACATCGCATGTAATCAGATGGAGAACTTGATCTTAAACCTTCTTTGATTGTAATTCACATAGAGATATAGTGAATTAGTTAATTAAGGTGTTTAGCTTAATTCTATCTATTTTGTTGATTTAAGTTAATATGGTATTAGTGCATCGAGAGGTGGCTAGTTCTACTTTAGTGTTCTTGATTAATAAATTGGGATAATATATTAAACTGGAATAGGGTGTAATGATCAGAGTGATACCTAAAGTGAAGTTGTAAGCTTAATTCTCCATTATCTGCTTGAATTTACATATTTTGAGTTTGTTGACTGCTTAGTATTTTTATGTTTTTAGTTATTAATAATTATAATCACTAAATAGGATAGTTTAATAAAATTTGGATTAATATAAAGCTTGTAATTGTTAGGATTAATTTTATACTAGTCTCTGTGGGAACGATACTCAACTTATTATTATATTACTTGTTGACCACGTACACTTGCGTGTGAGCGTATATAGATTTTACCCAACGCGTACTCCCATTAATGAGGGGAGATCAGGTCTGTGTAGTTCCAACCTAGCGTGAAAAGGTTAAAAGTTATAGGTGGTAAAAAGGGTGTAGATTTTTTTTCTTTTTCTGTAGTTAGATCGGTCCATAAAAATGGCTGCATACATACTCTCGTGTAATGGGGAGATCAGGTCTGCGTAGTTCACCCTTGATGGGACAAACTGAAGTTGTGAGGAAATGTTTTATCCCTAGTAGGACAAACTGAAGGTGTGAAATGTTTGATCCCTGGTGGGATAAACTAAAGTTGTGAAAAGTTTAATCCCTGGTGGGACAAACTGAAGTGATGAGGAATGTATATAGTGAAAGGTTTAGAAAACCTGCATAAATTGGGAATCTGATGATCCAGAACCAGGATGCTAGTTTACAGGTAACTTCAGACATAGTACCGTTTCACGGTGTTCGAGTTGATAAGTTGGTGAAATTCCTCGCCATCCATCTCTTGTAATCTGAGGGCTCCTCCTGTCAATACCTCCTTGACAACAAACGGGCCTTCCCAGTTTGGGTTGAATTTTCCTTTGGATTGATCTTAGTTGTCAAGAACCTTCTTTAAAACCAAGTCATGTTCTTTGAATTGGCGTAACCGGACTTTCTTGTTGTAGGATTGAGTAATCCTCTGTTGGTATAACTGACCATGGATGCGGCCCGCCTTTCATCTATTAGAGACAACTGGTGTAAGACCCCAAGTTTTATGAATAAAGACTAATTTTTCTCAAAATATATTTTTGAATATTATGGTGTGGATTTGATATAATGTTATAGTTGTGGGTAATATTTACAAATTTTGCAAAGTAATCAAGTGGTTATAAAATATTCGATTGGTCGGGGAATATTCATTTTAACAGGAAATATTCGTACGACGACACAATCATGGGTGGACCCCACAACAGAAGTATTGTCGTAGTTAGAAAATGACAGAATTATCTTTTTACAAAAATAAAGGCAAAAGTTTTACCGTTAAACTGTTGAACTACCCGGTAGTAAACGTACAGTAATACGCGTTGTTGCAAAGTAGCACACAGTATTGATTATTGACGCTTACGTGAGAAGTCACTCAGTTATACTCAATTATTGCTATAGTAATTGCTGCATAATATCTCTCATATTATTAATTCAATTATTGTCACAGTATCATCTGCATAATATTTATTATTATTAAATCAATAATTAAGATAACAAAGTTATTCATATTATTATTTGCAATATTGACAATGTCTAGAAAGTTCTGTCGAGGATAGGTCTGGTCACCTAATTGCACACCAATAGGGAGAAATTCTTCTCGAAAAGCCCCCTCTTTCCTGGGAATGATCTGGTTGTTAAATGTTGTGAGTTATAATATTAATGATGAATAAGTTCGTATTGATTAAAATGAAATTAATATCTTCATTGTGTTGGGATTGTTAGTGTTAATGGAAATTGACATCTATTTCGATAATAATTGATGTCTGGATGTTATATTAACCAATCGAGTAATTAATCGAATAAATGAGCAATTAATTGCTATTAATTCACATTCTTGTAACTATTTGTTCACATGTGTGTACTATTAATTCACATGCATGTACTATTAAGGGAGATGGTGCAAGATTGATAATACTTGCATGACTAAATAAAAAATGGAGGTATAGATGAATGTACTATACTGTATTTATTTTTTTCACATGTATGGAACTATTGATTCACATGAATGTACTATTGATTCACATGATGTACTATTAGGGGAGGTGGTGCAAGTTTGATAATACTTGCATGACTAAATTAAAAATGAAAGAAAAGATGAAGGTATTATACTGTAATATTTCAAGCCCCAAAACGTGCAATTATCGAAACTATATTTGCCTATAAATAGAAGCTCATTCTTCTTTCATTCTCACTAATTAACTAAGACTCACAAGAACAATTATAGAGAGAGAAACTATAGAGAGAAAGAAGAAGAGAAGTCTGCTACTTTACTATTCTAGTATCCAGTCTTCTTCTGAGGTAAGGGATATTATTTTTGTTCAGTATTCATAAGGAATAATATTTTCTTCCATATTCTGTAGTATGTGAGTAATATTATTTCATCTCCCATTCCAGATTATACCCTCATTTTGATAAAGTATTGCTTCTATACTCCGTGAAATTAGTAGAATATCCTTGAAATTTGCGCTTCATCTAGTATCGTTTCACAAGGATATTTTCTGCACATTCTTGTTAAATTTTAAGCTTTTCATGCCGGAGTACTGTCCATAAGTACTATTTCTTTACACGGTACTATTCACAAAAGTACTATTCACGGGTACTATTCATAAAGTATTATTCATAAAGTACTATTCACGAAGTACTATTCATAAGTACTATTCATAAAATACTATTCACGGGATACTATTTCCGAAGTACTATTCAGGGGTACTATTCACTCAGGTACTATTCACGCAGAGTACTATTCATGATAAAAATTAATTTCTTTTCAGTCCAAATCATTTTTGATACAATATCAATCTTGAATTGTACTCCACAAAGCAGTATCATGTTGGCAATTTGAACATTATTAAATTCTGGATAAATTAAATTATAAATCTTTAAAAATTTATACTTTGTTTCTTTTAATTGAATTCTTATGTCATTGTCATCATCCTCATGCTTATATTGTGATGAAAGTCATCTTTGGCTTACGTGCATAGATAGACTGTTGATTGTTATGATTATGACCAAGGAACATTCGGTATAATCATGACCCGTAATGTTACAAATGATGTGATAAAAGTCCTCATTGGCCTGTAGTGCATTGATGGACATTTGTTGGTATGATTATGACCAAGGATTATTTGGTATAATCATGACCATTGATGATTACATGAATATCTTTGGCCGTGGTGCAGGGATGATTCGATGATGTGGTTTATTTATTAAGCTGAGTCTCAGCGATAAAGTTGATGAAAAACCTTTTTAAATCATAGAAGATAGTAGATATCATGCTCTACTTGTCTCTTCTAAAGGATTGCTTGTTCCGCTGCAGTTAAACTTGATGTTTATTGTATTTTATCAGTTTAACACTGTTGAAGGCTAACGATAATTTATTCTGCATTATCTTAGTCATAATATTTCTTAATGGGCTAGTTGAGCTCACCCTTTTGCTTTCATTGTTCTCTTCAGGAAATGAGAACGTAGCCAGGACTAGTCGGGGACCAGAGTGATGGTCCGAGATGGTGGCTATAGTAGTCATCACTATTTTATGAAATAGTGTGATAATAAATGTAATGAGGACTTTATTTGAGTTTGAATACTGTCTATGAGACAATATTCGTGTAAAAACTCTAAGCTACGCTGTTGTCGTATTGAATAAAAGAAGTTTGTATTTGATTTATGTACAATGTATTTGGCGACTCAAAATGGGTGATGTATTCCTATTTTGCGGGCGTCATAGTTGGTATCAAAGCTTAGGGATATGATCCCTGGCTGAGATGTGTGATAAAAACTAGGAGGGGAGAGACGGGGAAATCCTTCGCTAGTATGACCTACCTAAATTTATTTGGTATTTAATTGGTCGGTCAGAGTATAGGGATAATATGTGACATGTCAATTAACCCTTGTTTTGTGACAGTGTTTGAATATGGCATCTGAAAATGTTGAGATAAGCAATGAAGCACATGAGACCGTTGAGTCACCAATGATCAATAACCAGGATAACGTGCATCAGGAAGGTAATAATCCTAAGGTAAACAACAACACCAACCAAATGATGAACGATGAGATGTTCAGAGGCTTTATGCAATTCATGCAACATTAGGCAAGAGTGGCTCCTATTCAAAATGAAGGTGGAAACACTAGCAACTCTCGGACGGTCACCGCTAAACATTTCAAGGAGCTAGGACCACCGAAGTTTTTGGGAGAGCAAAAACCACTTAAGGCGGAGACGTGGATAAAGTAGATTACCAAGATATTTGATGTCTTAGGATGCTCCGAGGAGCAAAAGGTTCCCTTTGCCACTTTCTTGTTGCAAGGAGAGGTAGATTACTGGTGGGAATTTGTAAAGCGTACTCAACCTGCCGCACTGAAGATGTCTTGGGAGAAGTTCCAAGAACTGTTCAACGACAAGTACTTTTCCAAAAGTATTCGTCACCTGAAGGAGGTAGAGTTTATCAAGCTGGAGCAAAATAATATGACCGTGTCACAGTACAAAGCTAAGTTTGCCGAGTTGTCCCGGTTTGCGTCCCACTTGGTTGATAATGAGGATAGAATGACGCGGATGTTTCTAAAAGGATTGAAACCTGAGATACGTCAATACCTAATTTCTCACAGATTATTTTTGTATTCAGATGTTGTAAATAGAGCTTAGTTATTGGAGCGCGATAATAAGTCAACCCAACCAAGAGAGAGCAGCTGACAAATCGATAATACCAGTGGTATCAGTCATCGAAGCGGTGACAACGTGGAGGGAATCAACATGCCAAAAATGGTAACCACTTCGGTGGTAATCATGGCCAAGATAATAGAAGTGAAAATTTCAAGAAGAGGAAATTCAATAATGATGGAAAGGCGTTAGCTCCAGCACCTGTTGTTAAGGAAGGAGAACGACTGACGGTCGTATGTTACAAATGCGGAATGGAGGGAGACATCAGTCCAAACTATACGCAGCAGTCCAAGACATGTTACAATTGTGGAAGAGAAGGTCACCTAGCCCAATTTTGTCGTGCACCGAAGTCAAGTCCAGCTGGGATGGAGGCATCAAAGACTGTCCCAGATAAGACAAAACCGGTAGTTCAAGGGAGAGCCTTTGTCGTAACCTCCTAAAAAGCAAGGAATCCGAACGAGGTGATCACGGGTAAGCTAATCGTAAACTCTAGCGAAGTATATACCTTATATGATACCGGTTCTACCCATTATTTTATTTCTCCTACTTGAGCTCAACGTTTAAATTTGACTCCGGAGAAATTAAACTTTGACTTATCTGTTAAAACTCCGTTGGGAGAAACCTTCATTACATCCACTGTTTATAAGTCTTATTTGATTCAAATTAGTAACCGAACATTACCAGTCGATCTTATCTCTTTGAAAATACTTGCATTTGATGTAATTTTAGGGATTGATTGGTTAACTACTCATAATGCTAAAATCGATTATTTTCGTAAGGTTATTAGCTTTCATATTCCTAACCAACCTATTATGCGAATTCAAGTAACCAAGCCACTAAAGCCAATCACTGTCATATCAAGTCATAAAGCTATTCATTTATTGAAAAATGGATGTCAAGCTTTCTTAGCCCATGTCACGAATTTAAATAAAAATACGTCAGATTTGAATGACATTTCTATTGTTAATAAATTTCCTGACGTATTCCCTAAAGAACTTCCTGGCCTACCCCCTAAGCATGAAATTGAATTGTGTATCGACCTTGAATCCGGTACAAAACCCATTTTCAAAGCCCCATATCGAATGGCTCCTATTGAACTTCAGGAGTTAAAGACCCAACTGTTAGACATCAGTTTCAGTTGTCCTAGTATGTCTCCTTGGGGTACTCCTGTTCTATTCGTAAAGACGAAAGATGGAAGTATGCGACTATGTATTGACTATCGGGAGTTGAATCATGTCACCATCAAAAATAGGTACCCATTACCTCGCATTGATGACCTGTTTGACTAGTTGAAAGGCGCCAAATTCTTTTCAAAGATCGATCTTCGTTCCGGATATCATCAGTTGAAGATTAAAACTGATGACATTCTAAAGACTACTTTCAGAACTCGGTGTGGGCATTATAAACTTCTAGTCATGTCCTTTAGATTGACTAATGCTCCTGCTGCCTTCATGGATATGATGAACCGAGTATTCAAGGAATATTTGGATCATTTCGTGGTTGTCTTTATTGATGATATCCTAATATACTCCAAAAGCCGTGAAGATCATGAGCAACACTTTAGGATGATACTTCAAAAGCTTCGTGAAAACAATATATATGACAAGTTGAAGAAATGCGAGTTCTGGCTTGAGGAAGTAGCATTCCTTGGGCGCGTGATATCAAATCATGGAATATCTGTTGACCCGACAAAGAATGAAGCAATTCAAAGGTGGGAGCAACCTAAGTTAGTGATCGAAGTACGTAGCTTTCTCGGCTTAGCTAGTTATTATCAGAGATTCGTAGAAGGGTTTTCTCGAATCACTACTCCATTAACTTAGCTGACTCGAAAAGATACAAAATTCGGTTGGAGTGAGGAATGTGAGAAGAGTTTTCAAGAACTCAAGTGGAGACTCATTTCAGCACCAGTTCTAGCAATACCATCTAGCTCGGAGGGATTTGTCATCTATAGTGATGCTTCAGGCAAAGGGTTAGGATGTGTTCTCATGTAACATGGGAAAGTTATAGCCTATGCCTCACTATAACTCAAAGAATATGAGAGGCATTATCCAATTCATGATATAGAGTTTGCAGCTGTCGTTTTTGCGCTTAAGATTTGAAGGCATTACCTGTATGGAGAGAAGGTAGAGATCTATATGGATCATAAAAGCCTCAAATATTTCTTCACTCAAAAGGAACTCAACATGCGGCAACGACGTTGGCTTGAGTTGTTGAAAGATTACGATCATACCATTCAATACCATACTAGAAAAGCGAACATAGTAGCTGACGCATTGAGTAGAAAATCATATTCGGGTACAAGTGCGATATTGTCAACGCAAAGGCCCATTTTGTATGACTTACAAAGGATGGAGATAGAGTTAAAGACTCCAGGAACCCATGTGATGATGGTGAATATATGAGTAGAACTGACTTTAATCGATAAAGTTAAAGCTTCTCAAGCTACAGACCTGGAGCTGATCCGTATGAGGAAGAAAGTGTAAGAAGGTGCTATTCCGGAAGTAAGAATCGATGAAGGAATACTTCGAGTCAACTCCAGACTTTGTGTTCCTAACGATTCTGACTTGAAGTATAAAATCATGATGGAGGCGCACAACACACCGTTTGCAATCCATCCTGGGAGTACCAAAATGTATCATGATCTTCGACATATATTTTGGTGGAGTAATATGAAGAGAGAGATAGCGGGGTTTATCTTAAGGTGTCTAACTTGTCGACGAGTCAAGACAGAGCATCAAGTGCCAAAAGGTCCATTGCAACCACTTGAAATTCTAGAATAGAAGTGGGAGCACATTACCATGGATTTCGTTACTGGTCTTCCCAAGGTTTCTTAAGGCATATATGTGATTTGGTTCATTGTTGATAGATTGACCAAGTCTACTCATTTCTTACCGATACGAGAAACTTATACACTTGAACGTCTTGCTCGTATGTACATAAACAAGATTGTAAGATTGCATGGTATGCCAGTATCCATAGTTTCTGATCGAGACCCAAGATTCACTTCAAGATTTTGGGTTAGTTTGCAAAAATCTATGGGCAAGAATTTATGATTTAGTTCAGCATATCATCCTTAAACGGATGGGCAGTCGGAGAGGACAATTCAAACTCTTGAAGATCTATTAAGACTCTGTGTTCTTGACTTCAAAGGAAGTTGGGACAAGTTCTTGCCATTAGTGGAATTCTCCAACAACAGTTATCAAGCAAGTATTGGCATGGCTCCATTCGAGGCGTTTTGTGGACGCAAGTGTCGTTCTCTATTATGCTGGGATGAGGTGGGTGAAGCAACGTTGTTGGGACCGGAGTTGGTACGTATGACTACAAAAAAGATTCAAACGATCCGACGATGTATAAAAACCTCACAATATTGACAAAATAGTTATGCTGATCTTCATCGAAAGGACGTGGAATTCAATACTGGAGATCATTTGTTGTTACGTGTTATACCATGGAAAGGAGTTACGAGATTTGGAAAGAGAGGAAAGCTCAATCCTCAATTTATTGACCCATTTGTAATCCTCGATAGAGTAGGAACTGTGGCCTATAGACTCGCCTTATCGCCAAGTATGTCTTGTGTTCATAATGTTTTTAACATATCTATGTTACGTAAATATGTGAAAGACCCGAACCACATTATTGAATTAGAACCGAACGAGATAGCGAAAGATTTAACGTATGAAGAGGTGCCTATTAAAATATTGGATAAGAAGGATCATATTCTACGCTCCAAGGTTATACCTAAAGTCAAAGTTTTGTGGAGAAACCACAATGTTGAGGAAATAACCTGGGAGTTAGAATCTGAAATGAAGTCACCCTAATTTCGAGGGCAAAATTTGATAAGAAGGGGAGATTGTAAGACCCCAAGTTTTATGAATAAAGATTAATTTTTCTTGAAATATATTTTTGAATATTATGGTGTGGATTTGATATAATGTTATAGTTGTGGGTAATATTTATAAATTTTTTAAAGTAAGGAAGTGGTTATAAAATATTCGATTGGTCGGGAAATATTTATTTTAACAGGGAATATTTGTGAGACCCCAGATTTTATGAATAAATATTAAATATTCTCGAAATATTTTTATTATTTTTTTTATATTATGGTATGGATTTGATATAATGTTATAGTTGTGGGTAGTATTTATAAATTTTATAAAGTATGCAAGTTGTTATATAATATTCGATTGGTCGGGAAATATTTTTTTTTGTCGGGGAATATCCGTACGACGGTATAATCATTGGTGGACCCCACAACAGAATTATTATCGGATTGAGAAAACGACAAAAATATTTTATAGAAATAACGGCGAAAGTTTTACCGTTAACTGTTGAAACACCCGGTGTTAAAAGTACAGTAATACGCGTGGTTGCATAGTAGCAAACGGTATTGATTATTGATGCTTATGTGAGAAGTCACTCAGTATTGTTCAATCGGGTATTCGGGACACATTTTGTGTCGGAGTACTATTCATGAGTTACTATTCATGAGTTATGTGACAACCCGAGAATTTTGAATATTTTTAAAATTTTTATTTATTGATTTAAGGTTCAAAATTAGAACCTAGACAGAAAATAAGTGTATGCGTTTGATATTTTTAAGATGGAATTTTGAGGATTTCAAAATTCTGTGAAGGATTTAGGTGAATTATTCAGGATTAAGTAATATGTGAATATGTTCTGTGAATATGTTCTGTGTATATGTGTACAATATGTGGTAAAGGGTCAAGGGTTGACCAGATAATTGATATATGTAACAAACCCTAAGTATATATTAAGAACGTCAACGTTCGGTTAGAAAACCCTAGTGTTTAATAAGAAAGCCTAAAAATCGGTTCTGGAAACCCTAATTTCAGTTTCGAGAATCCAAAACCCTAATTCGGTGCATGAAACCCTAAATCGTGAACTTAATGGCGTAAGTGTAAATAATTATAGGATTAATTAGGGTTAATATTAACGAATTGGTTACAAAACTCAAATTCCAAATTTGGAACCCTAATTATGGATTTGAAACCCTAATTTATAATTCGGGAAAATCTAAGTGTTAATGTAATAATTTAATGTTAATTAGAAAATATTAATTCTAATTTTCAAGTTATAATAATTAGAAAGTCATAATCTAATTACGAAATCTAATTTTAAATTAGAAATTTATTTTATATTAGAAACTCTAAAATTTTGGGGTATAAACCCTAATGACCATTTTGACCCTAATTGCGTAATTAGCAATTTTAATTAGGTATTATTAATCCTAATTAGCAAGATTTAATTTGTGATTATGAAATTTGAATATAATTAGAAAATTCTAATTATAATTTAGAAATATTAATTTTCTATTTTTGATAACCTAAATTGAAAATTTTAGAAATTATTTTTAAAACCTAAGGGTTTAAACCTTAAACCCTAAGAATGTCCCAAATCCTAAACCCTAAGGGTTTGGCAATTGTCTATTTTGCCATTAAATTAAATTAGAAAATACTAAAATGCCCTTGTTCATTATTGAAGGTTACTTGCATATCTTCCCGATTTGGTCATTCAAAAGGTATAAAACCCTAATACTAGAAATCTTTCAATTTGATGTTAGAAGTTGTAATTGATTTGTTAAAGTTGTGTAATAGGGTGTCTATAAGTGATCTGGGTTGTAAAATCCTAGATCCATAACATCAAAGTGCTCGGATCTACCATTTTCAGAAATCTGAGAAAAAGTTAAAAATGTTGTCTGACAGTCTTATGTCAGTAGCTTTAGATCTTGATGTGTTTATGTTTTGTGTTGTTTTAAGCTTTATACTTGTATTATGTCAGTAGATCTTTGATCTGGAAGTGGAATAAACTCCATAACATGTCTGGATCTCAAGATATCAGTGGTCAAAACCCGTTGACCGTTCACGGATATGAAATTCTGGGCAACCCAGAATTCCAGATTCCGTCTGACAAGGTTTTTCAAGGTCTAGATCGTGCAGTGTTTTGATGTTTTGGCTATGTTATTGTTAGATCCTTGTAGTATGACATGAAGTGTACATGTTAAAACCTTTAGATCTCCCATATCTGTATCAGGATCGTATAAAATCTCGGTCAAACCTGTGTTGGCCAACCGAGCCGGATGAATTTCTGGAAAACCCAGAATTCACCAAGAACAAGTTTTGTCAGATACTTTGACCAGCTTAAAGCGTGAGATGATGTTGTTTTTAGAATTATCTGAGGATATAGAGTTGTTCACTAACATCTCTAATACATGTTTGAACTCGTAGATCACACAAACCGAGCCGGGAACATGTAGATCAAAAGGATCAAAGTAGTACCTACGTCTGTTCTTCATTTTCTGGAAAACCCAGAAAATGAAGAACAACGTTGTCAGACATTTTGACAGACTAGATCTTGCACGTTAGGGATGTTATGGCTTTGGAACTTGTTTTAAGTTGTAGTACTACATTAGTAAAACACGATTAACTCAATTACAAACCCAGAAATCGACCGGAACCTAGATCAAACTCTGGTCAAACTAGCATACTCGGTGTCTGACTATGAAGCTCAAGAACACTCAAGAACAGCAGAAGAACACCAACAGCGACGGATTTGTCGCCTATTGCCCTTTTAGCGACGGTTTAATTAAGAAATTAATTATTATTTTTTGAAAATTATTTAAAAATTAATAAAAATGGTTTTTAATTATTAAAAATACTAAATAAATTCTGAAAAATTATTTTAAATTCTGAAAAATAGTTTTTAATTATTTTGAGTATATTTCATAAATATTTAATATTTTTGGAATATAAATGATATTTAATTTATTTAATTATAATATTAAATAAATTATTTAAAAATGATTTTAATTCATGAAAAATCATGAAAAATAATATTATGTTATAAGAAAATATTTTAAGTTATTTTCAGTGACTTTTAATATTTTGTGATGAAATTCATTAATAAATTAATATAAATGATAATTAGTTTATTTAATAAATATATTAAATAAATTATGGAAAAATAGAATAAATGATTTAAAAAAAATCATATAAAAATGATTTAAGTGTTAGAAAAATATTTTAAGTTATAAAATATAACTTTTTATATTTTATCATGAAAATATTAATATTTTAATATTAATAGCAATTATCGAATAATGAATTTAATTATTTAAAAATTATATAAAAATATTTTTAAAGTATTAAAAATACTTTGATATATTATAAATATATTATAATATTATGACATGTATTTCATTAATATTTGATAAAAAAAAATATTAATGATAAAAGAATTATGTGGTATTTAATTCATTTAAATACGTTTTTAATGATTTAAAATTCATGATAAATGGTAATAATTATGTGAAAATTGTTATGAGAGTTAGAAAATTATTTTGACTGTTAATAAAATTATCTGAGTTAATTGTTAAGTGTTTAAGCAGAGTTTAATTGAACTTAAACTCGATATTTGTCTGATTAGACCGTCAGGATGTCAGTTTTGTGTCGGGTTCAACTCAGATTGCAATAGTTTGACTTGACACCGAGTCTTATGTGTGTTATAGACTGATAGGATTATGTATTATGAGTTATGTGTTTAGGTTATTCTATGTATAACTATATATATACTAGTATTATATTGTGATGATATTATTCTAATATTGGAGATCTATATTACTAATATTAGGTCTTCGGATAAAGCGTTATATATTGCGTTGCGGTAATCAACGAATCAGGCAAGTTTATTTTTAATAACTCTAATAAGAGATGTTTCATTCGGATAAGCTTATGGTTAATCATTGCTGATTGCCATGTATAAATTGTACTCTGTACATATTGCATGTATAAGTCAGGTATGAAAGGCTGATCACCTTCATTACCAGTTGGTCAAAATATATTTGTTCATGTATAATACTTGTTCAGTCATAAACTTGTTCCTGCTAGTTCACAATTATATTGTTGAATTGTAGCCAGCTTATTATTCAAACTCTTCAATCATGATATATCGTTATATTGTTGAATTTAAACTTGCTAGGCAATCCTTATGCTCACCCTTGCTATATCATGATAAAACATTGCAGATTAAAGCAAATGCGTCGAATTCAAGAAAAGGTCAAAGACAGTTCAAGCTTTAGTATAAGTATGCAATTAGTTTTGTAATAGTGTTGTATGATAATAATGTTGTTGTATGTTAGAAAAGTTATGAAATGAGTACTAAGTTAAGGTTACTCGACCTTGGGGAATAGTGAGTATATGTATTGTATAAACAATCTATGTTTATATCTTTCGCAAATAGTAATAGTTGTATAGAATGATCGAACCGGATCCGAGGTGATTTGGGACCTGGATTCGGGGACCTCACAGTTGGTATCAGAGCTGTTGGTTATGAAGCTTAGGTAGGAATACTTGAGACTAATAACCGCAGTGATTAAGATAATTACTAACTCACATAGAGTTAGTTGGGTAGGTAAGATTCAAAGACGAATCTCGGCGAGTTATAAGATACAAGAGTTCCCTAACTCTGATAATAAAGTTGAACAGTAATGGTGAATAGAAAGTCTAAAAGACTGAAAGTGCAGTGATAAAAGATCGTAAAACAAAACGATCAAGCCATATAAATAAATCGTAACATATACGATGAGATCACTCCGTGATCTGATAAAGTGATAGCATGGATAAGAATCAATCTAATGATTGAAAAGTTTACAGCAAGATATTGTCTGTAAGTTGTACTATGAAATTGTACTATGAAAACTCATAAAAGAGTTATGGATTATGAATACGGATTAAATGAATTCGTATTGAGAAGGGTGTTAAGATTAGGTGGGAATTTCAATTGAGGACTCATGTCAGCAGCTAAGTTGTATGATTCCTTGTATGGGCATGGAATTTGTACTTGGTTTTAGAATCACTTAGCTTCCTGATCGATATAGTGGTTAGGTTGACCAATTCTTTGTATGGGCGGGGAATTGTGCGCTTAGCTTCCTATATTGATTAGTGGCTAAGTTTGGTTTGACGACACTTAGTTTCTGATACTGATAATCATTGAAATGTTGTGTCGCGCTATTTGCTATATGCATGTTGAGAGGGTGATTCCTTTCTCGTGTGTATAAAAGATAGATAGGTCATAGGTAGAGGATATAAGGTTAAGTACGAGTTCTTAAAACTCATACTTATGTGACATACTTGACTCATAGTTATATGAAATGTTTATGAACCCCTCAGCAAACGGACGCCAAAGGTCAGACTAGGACAAGTTCTTAAACTCATATGATTGTGGCAAGTTCATGAACTCATAAGTGTGGTGTGACGAACTGGGTATAGTTGTGTGTAAACAGAATATTGAGGATAATAGGAACAGATAGATTGTTAAGCAAATGATTATTAGTGGAGACATAAGTTTTCTAAAACTCCTAGCTATACTAAACTTCGAAATGATTGACATCAAGCTAAATACGCACTATGTGCCTTTAAAAAAAATATATAGACTCGTAATCATTTTTGAAACGGTTTAAAGTATAGTCTATGCTACTTATTCCAGCTAGACGCAAATGATTTGAAATATCAAAATTACTTTTATTTATCACTCATGTACCATGTAACCTGGTGCAGAGATGATAAAAAAATTGATGGAGTTGTAAATACAGGAATACTTAGTGTGAATTTGATCTAAAATCGTTGTTCCACTATTGTATGATGTGTTATGACAAAGTCATATAATGACGACATCCTCAAACGGATTGTTAATACAGTACGGCATCATGACGTCATTCTCGAAAATATTTTCAAAAGTTTAATTTGCCAACGGGGTTTGGTTACACCTAAATAATTCGATTGAATTGAATTATTGATATGGGTCTATGCTATTCGATTCAGCTAGACTAAAGTTTATGAAAACTCTAAGTGTTCATTGAAAGAAATTTTCCGAACCAAATTTTTTTTGGTGCGGAATCTTATGATAAGTCTGAGGTGAACAACCCTGAAAATGGGGATATACTAATTGGATAAAATATTCCAATCTAAGAACGCATATAGTAGTTCCGATTACTAAGGTACAATAGATTGATCATCTAAAGTACCCGCATCGGTAGTTTACCTTCTTTGTGATTGTAAACATACTGTTAACCTTTGTATGGGTAGAATACCTTTTTCTTAATTGAAATAGGTAGCAGGTAGTAATACCTATAAACCTCAATAGTTCATGGTTTATATGATCCCTCAGTACAATTTGAAAACTTTTACTCTTGTGAGTGGTGTATTGGGTAGCATGAGATGCTGTGTATGTATGGTGTATGGTGTATGATGTATGGCGTAAGGTGTAGGGTAAATTTCGTGGACGAAATTTTTAGAAGAAGGGGTGAATGTGACAACCCGAGAATTTTGAATATTTTTAAAATATTTATTTATTGATTTAAGGTTCAAAATTAGAACCTAGACAGAAAATAAGTGTATGCGTTTGATATTTTTAAGATGGAATTTTGAGGATTTCAAAATTCTGGGAAGGATTTAGGTGAATTATTCAGGATTAAGTAATATGTGAATATGTTCTGTGTATATGTGTACAATATGTGGTTAAGGGTCAAGGGTTGACCAGATAATTAATATATGTAACAAACCCTAAGTATATATTAAGAACGTCAATGTTCGGTTACAAAACCCTAGTGTTTAATAAGAAACCCTAAAAATCGGTTCTAGAAACCCTAATTTCAGTTCCGGGAATCCAAAACCCTAATTCGGTGCATGAAACCCTAAATCGTGAACTTAATGGCGTAAGTGTAAATCATTATAGGATTAATTAGGGTTAATATTAACGAATTGGTTACAAAACTCTAATTCCAAATTTGGAACCCTAATTATGGATTTGAAACCCTAATTTATAATTTGAGAAAATCTAAGTGTTAATGTAATAATTTAATGTTAATTAGAAAATATTAATTCTAATTTTCAAGTTATAATAATTAGAAAGTCCTAATCTAATTACGAAATCTAATTTTAAATTAGAAATTTATTTTTTATTAGAAACTCTAAAATTTTGAGGTATAAACCCTAATAACCATTTTGACCCTAATTGCGTAATTAGCAATTTTAATTAGGTATTATTAATCCTAATTAGCAAGATTTAATTTGTGATTATGAAATTTGAATATAATTAGAAAATTCTAATTATAATTTAGAAATATTAATTTTCTATTTTTGATAACCTAAATTGGAAATTTTAGAAATTATTTTTAAAACCTAAGGGTTTAAACCTTAAACCCTAAGAATGTCCCAAATCCTAAACCCTAAGGATTTGGCAATTGTCTATTTTGCCATTAAATTAAATTAGAAAATACTAAAATGCCCTTGTTCATTATTGAAGGTTACTTGCATATCTTCCCATATTTGGAGTTGGTAACCTAATATAGATCAGCCACATGCTTCAAATCTATTATACCAGTCGAATTTTTGATAAATCATAGCAACTTGGCAACATTTATAAGAGATTAAAAGAGAAAGAAAGAGACTTTAATTTTCATTTTGACCCAAGCCACACTCTCTCTAGAAATTTAGGAGTTAGAGTGAGAGAGTGTGAGAAAACAAGCCTAGATCATGTAATCATACAACAAGATCAGATCATCAAAATCAGAATCAAGATTTGGTCATTCAAACGGTATAAAACCCTAATACTAGAAATCTTTCAATTTGATGTTAGAAGTTGTAATTGATTTGTTAAAGTTGTGTAATAGGGTGTCTATAAGTGATCTGGGTTGTAAAATCCTAGATCCATAACATCAAAGTGCTCGGATCTACCATTTTTAGAAATCTGAGAAAAAGTTAAAAATGTTGTCTGACAGTCTTATGTCAGTAGCTTTAGATCTTGATGTGTTTATGTTTTGTGTTGTTTTAAGCTTTATACTTGTATTATGTCAGTAGATCTTTGATCTGGAAGTGGAATAAACTCCATAACATGTCTGGATCTCAAGATATCAGTGGTCAAAACCCGTTGACCGTTCACGGATATGAAATTCTGGGCAACCCAGAATTCCAGATTCCGTCTGACAAGGTTTTTCAAGGTCTTGATCGTGCAGTGTTTTGATGTTTTGGCTATGTTATTGTTAGATCCTTGTAGTATGACATGAAGTGTACATGGTAAAACCTTTAGATCTCCCATATCTGTATCAGGATCGTATAAAATCTCGGTCAAACCTGTGTTGGCCAACCGAGCCGGATGAATTTCTGGAAAACCTAGAATTCACCAAGAACAAGTTTTGTCAGATACTTTGACCAGCTTAAAGCGTGAGATGATGTTGTTTTTAGAATTATCTGAGGATATAGAGTTGTTCACTAACATCTCTAATACATGTTTGAACTCGTAGATCACACAAACCGAGCCGGGAACATGTAGATCAAAAGGATCAAAGTAGTACCTACGTCTGTTCTTCATTTTCTGGAAAACCCAGAAAATGAAGAACAACGTTGTCAGACATTTTGACAGACTAGATCTTGCACGTTAGGGATGTTATGGCTTTGGAACTTGTTTTAAGTTGTAGTACTACATTAGTAAAACACGATTAACTCAATTACAAACCCAGAAATCGACCGGAACCTAGATCAAACTCTGGTCAAACTAGCATACTCGGTGCCTGACTATGAAGCTCAAGAACACTCAAGAACAGCTGAAGAACACCAACAGCGACGGATTTGTCGCCTATTGCCCTTTTAGCGACGGTTTAATTAAGAAATTAATTATTATTTTTCAAAAATTATTTAAAAATTAATAAAAATGGTTTTTAATTATTAAAAATACTAAATAAATTCTGAAAAATTATTTTAAATTCTGAAAAATAGTTTTTAATTATTTTGAGTATATTTCATAAATATTTAATATTTTTGGAATATAAATGATATTTAATTTATTTAATTATAATATTAAATAAATTATTTAAAAATGATTTTAATTCTTGAAAAATCATGAAAAATAATATTATGTTATAAGAAAATATTTTAAGTTATTTTCAGTGACTTTTAATATTTTGTGATGAAATTCATTAATAAATTAATATAAATGATAATTAGTTTATTTAATAAATATATTAAATAAATTATGGAAAAATAGAATAAATGATTTTAAAAAAATCATATAAAAATGATTTAAGTGTTAGAAAAATATTTTAAGTTATAAAATATAACTTTTTATATTTTATCATGAAAATATTAATATTTTAATATTAATAGCAATTATCGAATAATGAATTTAATTATTTAAAAATTATATAAAAATATTTTTAAAGTATTAAAAATACTTTGATATATTATAAATATATTATAATATTATGACATGTATTTCATTAATATTTGATAAAAAAAATATTAATGATAAAAGAATTATGTGGTATTTAATTCATTTAAATACGTTTTTAATGATTTAAAATTCATGATAAATGGTAATAATTATGTGAAAATTGTTATGAGAGTTAGAAAATTATTTCGACTGTTAATAAAATTATCTGAGTTAATTGTTAAGTGTTTAAGCAGAGTTTAATTGAACTTAAACTCGATATTTGTCTAATTAGACCGTCAGGATGTCAATTTTATGTCGGGTTCAACTCAGATTGCAATAGTTTGACTTGACATCGAGTCTTATGTGTGTTATAGACTGATAGGATTATGTATTATGAGTTATGTGTTTAGGTTATTCTATGTATAACTATATATATACTAGTATTATATTGTGATGATATTATTCTAATATTGGAGATCTATATTACTAATATTAGGTCTTCGGATAAAGCGTTATATATTGCGTTGCGGTAATCAACGGATCAGGCAAGTTTATTTTTAATAACTCTAATAAGAGATGTTTCATTCGGATAAGGTTATGGTTAATCATTGCTGATTGCCATGTATAAATTATACTCTGTACATATTGCATGTATAAGTCAGGTATGAAAGGCTGATCACCTTCATTACCAGTTGGTCAAAATATATTTGTTCATGTATAATACTTGTTCAGTCATAAACTTGTTCCTGCTAGTTCACAATTATATTGTTGAATTGTAGCCAGCTTATTATTCAAACTCTTCAATCATGATATATCGTTATATTGTTGAATTTAAACTTGCTGGGCAATCCTTATGCTCACCCTTGCTATATCATGATAAAACATTGCAGATTAAAGCAAATGCGTCAGATTCAAGAAAAGGTCAAAGACAGTTCAAGCTTTAGTATAAGTATGCAATTAGTTTTGTAATAGTGTTGTATGATAATAATGTTGTTGTATGTTAGAAAAGTTATGAAATGAGTATTAAGTTAAGGTTACTCGACCTTGGGGAATAGTGAGTATATGTATTGTATAAACAATCTATGTTTATATCTTTCGCAAATAGTAATAGTTGTATAGAATGATCGAACCGGATTCGAGGTGATTTGGGACCTGAATTCGGGGACCTCACAAGTTACTATTCACGAGTTACTATTCACCTAAATTACTATTCACCTGAATATTATTCACTCGGGTATTTGGGGTACTTTTCGTGTCAGAGTACTATTCACGAGTTACTATTCATGGGTTACTATTCACCCAAATTACTATTCACTCTAGTAATGTTTACTCGGGTATTTGGGACACTTTTCGTGTCGGAGTACTATTCACGAGTTACTATTCATGAGTTATAATATTAATGATGAATGTTGTTCGGAGTTGAATTTGGAGACGCAGACGTGATATTTGAGTCCGGAACGTCTAAATTAGTAAAAATAGTCTATAAACACAAAATTTTTCGAAATTCACTATTTGGTCAAAAAGTCAACAGTTGACTTTTTTGGAAAAAGGCAAACTTTGAAATTTTAAAATTTATATTTTTGATAAAAATGGTTTCATTATGTTGGAATTGTTTGTGTTAGTGAAAATCGATATTTATTTCGATAATAATTGATATCTGGAGGTTATATTGACCAATCGGGTATTTAACCGGATAAATGAGCAATTGATTGCTAATATTTCACATGATTATAACTATTTGTTCACATGTTATACTATTGACTCACATTCTTGTTACTATTAGGGGAGTTGGTGCAAGATTTATAATACTTGCATGACTAAATTAAAAATAGAGGTATAGAGGGAGGTACTATATTGTAATTAATTTTTCACATGTTTAGAACTATTGAGTCACATGATTTTACTATTGATTCACATGATTTACTATTAGGGGAGTTGGTGCAAGTTTGATAATACTTGGATGATTAAATTAAAAATGAAAGAAAAGTTGGAGGTATTGTACTATAATATTTCGAGCCCCAAAACGTGCAATTATCAAAACTATGTTTTCCTATAAATAGAAGCTCATTCTTCCTTCATTTTTCACGAATTCACTAAAACTTTAGATCCATTATTATAGAGAGAAATTATAGAGAGAAGCTATAGAGAGAAAATCTATAGAAGAAGAGAAGTCTACTCCATCACTACTCCTATATCCAGTTTCTTTCAAAGGTAGGGAATATTATTTCTTTCTTTCATCTTCATGAATAGAACTTCTGCTGTTCCATTCTTTGTTATTATGTTGGAATAACCTGTTTATGCGAAGTACCGCATACTTGGTGAAATTCTTCTATTATTCCATTTCTTATTATTCTGCTGGAACATCCTGTCTGTGCGTTCTACGCCGAACCTAGTTCCATTATTTATTATTCTGTTGGAACATCTTGTCTGTACGTTCTACGTCGGACCTGGTTCCGTCTTTACTATTCTGTTGGAATATCATGTCTATGCGTTCTACGCCGGACCTGGTTCCGTCTTTACTATTCTGTTGGAATATCCTGTCTGTGCGTTATACGCCGGACCTGGTTCCGTCTTTACTATTCTGTTGGAATATCCTGTCTGTGCAGTTTACGCCGGACTTAGTTCCGTTATTTGTTATTCTATTGGAATAACCTGCCTATGCGGTCTATCGCATGCCTGGTGATTTCTTTTGTTATTCCATTCCTTATTATACTCAGTTGGTTAAAGTTTTGACTTCTATACTCCATGAAATTAGTGGAATATCCTTTATATTTGCGCTTCATCCAGTATCTTTTCATGGAAATATTCTTCTGAGCATTCTTGAATTTTACTCCACAAAGCAGTATCATGTTGACAATTTGGACGTTATTAGTTCCTGGATAAATTAATTTTTGAACTTGTTTTATTGAATTCGTATATCATTGTCATTATCTTCATGATTATATTTTGTTGAAAGTCACATGTGGCCTGTAGTGCATAGATGGACTTAGTATGATTATGACCAGGGATTATTCGGTGTAATCATAACCGTAATGTTACAAATGATGTGGTAAAAATCCTCATTTGCCGTAGTGCATTGATGGACAGTTTTTGGTATGATTATGGCTATGGATTCTCTTTGGTCGTAGTGCAAAGATGAATTGTTTTATGGCATGATCAGGACCGTTGATGAAAACACGATTATCTTTGGCCCGTAGTGCATGGATAATTAATGGTCGTGATACTAAAGAATATCCTTGGCCGTAGTGCAGGGGTGATTCGATGATGTGGATTATTTATTAGCTGAGTCTCAGCGATAAAAGTCATGAAAAATCTTTTAAATCATAAAACATAGTAGATTTTATTCTCTACTTGACTCTTTTAGTGGATTGTTGGTTCCGCTACAGTTAAACTTGATGTCTATTGTATTTTATTAGTTTAACATTGTTGAAGACTGATGATAATTTATTCTGCATTATCTTAGTCATAATAGTTCTTACTGGGCTAGTTGAGCTCACCCTTTCTTTCACTGTACTCTTCAGGAAATGAGAACGTAGCTCGGACTAGTCGGGGAACAGAGTGATGGTCCTAGATGGTGCATTAGTAGTCCTCACTATTCTATGAAATAGTGTGATAATAATTGTAATGAGGACTCTTTTTGAGTATGGATACTCTCTGGAAGATAATATTTGTATTCAAACTCATGGTTTATGTTTTATCGTATTGTACACGGCAGTTGTATTAGTAAGTTGTATTTGGATTTATGTACCATGTAAGTGGCGAGCCAAGATGGGTGACGTATACCTAATTTTGGGGGCGTCACAGTTGGTATCAGAGCTTAGGGATATGATCCCTGGCTAGGAAGTGAGAATAAAACTAGGAGGGGAGACACGGGTAATTCTTTCACTAGTATGACCTACCTAAGTTTATTGGTATTTAATTTGTCGGTCAGAGTATAGGGATAATATGTGATATGTTAATTAACCCTTGTTTTGTGGCAGTATTTAAAAATGACATCCGAGAATGTTGAGAATAGCAATGGAGCACATGAGACCGTGGAGACACCTCTAATCACCAACCAGGTTAATGTGATTAGAGATATCCATGTGGTGATTGAGGAATTAAAAGTTGCACTCAAGCTAGTCGCAAAGGTAGCAACTGAGAGTGAGGAAGAAGAGGAACCTGAGGTTGATTTATTAGAAGAACTTATTGATCAAAATATAGAATTGCAAAATCGTATTCATGAGTTAGAAGAGCAGGCTGAAGAACGACAGGCGGTTGTAGAATAAAGGGATGCAACAATTCAAAATTGTATTACCCGATGTGCGATGGTTGAACAGAAGCACTCTTTGGAAGAGTATATGATATTAAAGCTGGATTCTGAGAATTCAAATGTCAAGGAGCAGCTAAAAGAAGAAATAACTGAACGAGTGAGAATGAAAGATGCATGGGTAAAAGCCGCACGACGCGTTGATATTGTGGAAAGAGAAGTTCGATCCAAGAAAGCTAAAATAGATGATATGTAATTTTTCGACAGCAATTGGGAAAATCCAGCATCGAGTTTTGAATTACCCTAACGAGGAATCGAACGAAGTTATCATGGGTTAATTAATTATAAATTCTTGCGAAGTCTATACCTTATTAGATACCGGTTCCACCCATTCTTTTATCTCTCTTGCTTGCGCTCAACGTTTAAATTTGACTTCGGAAAAATTAGACTTTGACTTATTTGTTGAAACTTCGATAGTAGAAACCTTCGTTACCTCCACTATTTATAAATCTTGTTCAAATCAACACTTTCACGTTACCTGTCGATCTTATCTCTTTGGAAATACTTGCCTTTGATGTGATTTTTGGAAACGATTGGTTAACTACTCATCATGCTTTTCGTAAGGTTGTTAGCTTTCATACTCCTAACCAACCTGTTATGCATATTCAAAGTAACCAAATCACTATAGTCAATCATTGTCATATCAAGCCATAAGTAAAGAGGCCCGATTCTTTCATTGTTAACTTCCTTGTGTGGGATGCACCAAAGCCAGACTTTCCGTATGAGACGTTGTGAATGACGATGACAAGTTAATAGGTATCAACGTGACGTGTTATCCAAGTCTTGGATGAGAGTCACAGTTTTAAATGATAATTCTATTGTTAATAAATTTCCTGACGTATTCTTCAAGACTTCTTAGCCTACCCTAGAGCGTGAAATCGAATTTTGTATTGACCCCAGTACAAACTCATTTCTTAAACCCTCAAATATTTCTTCAACTAAAGCGAACGTAACATGCGCCAAAGACGTTGGCTTGAGCTGTTGAAGATTACTATCGTACCATGCAATATCATCGTGGAAATACGAACGTGGTAGCTGACGCGTTTAGTAGATGATTATATGCATTTACGAGTGCGATGTTGTTAACACAAAGACCCATTTCGTACGACTTACAAATGATGAAGATAGAGTTAAAGACTCTAGGAACCCACGTGAAGATAACGAATATACGAGTAGAATCGACTTTTATCGATAAAGTTAAAGCCGCTCAAGCTACAAACCCAGAGCTGATGAATGTGAAGAAGAAGGTTCAAGAGGGCGTTATTCTAGAAGCAAGAATCGACGAAGAGAGAAAATCTCAACCCTCGATTTAATTGACCCATTTTAAATCCTCGATCAAGTAAGAACTGTGGCTTATATACTCGTTTTACCGCCAAGTATGTCGCGTGTTTATAACGTTTTTAACGTGTCGATGTTATGTAAAAATGTAGACGACCCGAACCACATTATTAATTTAGAACCAGACGAGATAGCAAGATTTAACGTATGAGGAGATACATGTTAACATCTTGGATAAGAAGAATCGTATTCAACACTCAATGGTTATACCTCAAGAGTTAGAATCTGACGAGGTATCTTCACCTCTTCAGCATTCCAGGTACGTACGTAAATTTTGAGGGTGAAATTCCTTAAGGAGAGGAGATTGTGAGACCCCAGATTTTATGAATAAATATTTAATATTCTCGAAATATTTATATTTTTATTTTTTTTTTATATTATGGTAAGGATTTGATATAATGTTATAGTTGTGGGTAGTATTTATAAATTTTGTAAAGTATGCAAGTTGTTATATAATATTCGATTGGTCGGGGAATATTTTTTTTGTCGGGGAATATCCGTACGACGGTATAATCATTGGTGGACCCCACAACAGAATTATTGTCGGATTGAGAAAACGACAAAAATATTTTATAGAAATAACGGCGGAAGTTTTACCGATAACTATTGAAACACCCGGTGTTAAATGTACAGTAATACGCGTGGTTGCATAGTAGCACACGGTATTGATTATTGATGCTTATGTGAGAAGTCACTCAGTATTGTTCAATCGGGTATTCGAGACACTTTTTGTGTCAAAGTACTATTCACGAGTTACTATTCACGGGTTACTATTCACCTAAATTACTATTCACCCGAATATTATTCACTCGGGTATTTGGGGTACTTTTCGTGGTGGAGTACTATTCACGAGTTACTATTCATGAGTTACTATTCACGAGTTAGTATTCATAAGTTACTATTCACGAGTTACTATTCATGGGTTACTATTCACCCAAATTACTATTCACTCTAGTATTGTTCACTCGGGTGTTTGGGACACTTTTCGTGTCGGAGTACTATTCACGAGTTACTATTCATGAGTTATAATATTAATGATGAATGTTGTTCGGAGTTGAATTTGGAGACGCAGACGTGATATTTGAGTGCGGAACGTCGAAATTAGTAAAAATAGTCTATAAACACAAAATATTTTGAAATTCACTATTTGGTCAAAAAGTCAACATTTGACTTTTTCGGAAAAAGTCAAACTTCGAAATTTCAAAATTTATATTTTTGATAAAAATGGTTTCATTATGTTGGAATTGTTTGTGTTAGTGAAAATCGACATTTATTTCGATAATAATTGATATCTTGAGGTTATATTGACCAATCGGGTATTTAACCGGATAAATGAGCAATTGATTGCTATTATTTCACATGATTATAACTATTTGTTCACATGTTATACTATTGACTCACATTCTTGTTACTATTAGGGGAGTTGGTGCAAAATTGATAATGCTTGCATGACTAAGTTAAAAATGGAGGTATAGAGGGAGGTACTATATTGTAATTAATTTTTCACATGTTTAGAACTATTGAGTCACATGATTTTACTATTGATTCACATGATTTACTATTAGGGGAGTTGGTGCAAGTTTGATAATACTTGGATGATTGAATTAAAAATGAAAGAAAAGTTGGAGGTATTGTACTATAATATTTCGAGCCCCAAAACGTGCAATTATCAAAACTATGTTTTCCTATAAATAGAAGCTCATTCTTCCTTCATTTTTCATGAATTCACTAAAGCTTTAGAGCCATTATTATAGAGAGAAATTATAGAGAGAAGCTATAGAGAGAAAATCTATAGAAGAAGAGAAGTCTGCTCCCTCACTACTCCTATATCCAGTTTCTTTCAAAGGTAGAGAATATTATTTTTTTCTTTCATCTTCATGAAGAGAACTTCTGTTGTTCTATTCTTTGTTATTAAATTGGAATAACATGTTTATGCGAAGTACCGCATACTTGGTGAAATTCTTTTATTATTCAATTCCTTATTATTCTACTGGAACATCCTATCTGTGCGTTCTACGTCGGACCTGGTTTCATTATTTATTATTCTGTTGGAACATCCTTTCTGTGCGTTCTGCGCCGGACCTGGTTCCTTCTTTACTATTCTGTTAGAATATCCTGTCTGTGCGTTCTACGCCGGACCTAGTTCCGTCTTTACTATTCTGTTGGAATATCCTGTCTGTACGTTCTACGCCGGACCTGGTTCCGTCTTTACTATTCTGTTAGAATATCCTGTCTGTGCGGTTTACGCAGGACCTAGTTCCGTTATTTATTATTCTGTTGGAATAACCTGCCTATGCGGTCTATCGTATGCCTGGTGATTTCTTTTGTTATTCCATTCCTTATTATGCTCAGTTGGTTAAAGTTTTGACTTCTATACTCTATGAAATTAGTGGAATATCCTTTATATTTACGCTTCATCCAGTATCTTTTCATGGAAATATTATTCTTAGCATTCTTGAATTTTACTCTACAAAGCAGTATCATGTTGACAATTTGGACGTTATCAGTTCCTGGATAAATTAATTCTTGAACTTGTTTTATTGAATTCGTCTATCATTGTCATTATCCTCTTGATTATGTTTTGTTGAAAGTCATATGTGGCATGTAGTGCATAGATGGACTTGGTATGATTATGACCAGGGATTATTCGGTTTAATCATGACCGTAATGTTACAAATGATGTGGTAAAAATCATCATTTGCTGTAGTGCGTTGATGGAGAGTTTTTGGTATGATTATGGCTATGGATTCTCTTTGGTCATAGTGCAAAGATGAATTGTTTTATGGCATGATCAGGACCGTTGATGAAAACACGATTATTTTTGGCCCGTAGTGCATGGATAATTCGTGGTCGTGATACTAAAGAATATCCTTGGCCGTAGTGCAGGGTTGATTCGATGATGTGGATTATTTATTAAGCTGAGTCTCAGCGATAAAAGTCATGAAAAATCTTTTAAATCATAAAAGATAGTAGATTTTATTCTCTACTTGACTCTTTTAATGGATTGTTGGTTCCGCTGCAGTTAAACATGATGTCTATTGTATTTTATCAGTTTAACATTGTTGAAGACTGATGATAATTTATTATGCATTATCTTAGTCATAATATTTCTTACTGGGCTAGTTGAGCTCACCCTTTCTTTCACTGTTCTCTTCAGGAAATGAGAACGTAGCTGGGACTAGTCGGGGAACAGAGTGATGGTCCTAGATGGTGCATTAGTAGTCCTCACTATTCTATAAAATAGTGTGATAATAATTGTAATGAGGACTCCTTTTGAGTATGGATACTCTCTAGAAGACAATATTTGTATTCAAACTCACGGTTTATGTTTTGTCGTATTGTACACGACAGTTGTATTAGTAAGTTGTATTTGGATTTATGTACCATGTAAGTGGCGACCCAAGATGGGTGACGTATACCTAATTTTGGGGGCTTCACAATATTCGTATGACGGCACAATCATGGGTGGACCCCATAACGGAAGTATTGTCGTAGTTAGAAAACGACAAAATTATCTTTTTATAAAAATAACGGCGAAAGTTTTACCGTTAAACTATTGAACTACCCGGTAGTAAAAGTACAGTAATACGCGTGGTTGTATAGTAGCACACGGTATTGATTATTGATGCTTACGTGAGAAGTCACTCAGTTATACTCAATTATGGCTATAGTAATTGTTGCATAATATCTCTTATATTATTGATTCAATTATTGTCACAGTATCATCTGCATAATATTTATTATTATTAAATCAATAATTGGGACGACAAAGTTATTCATATTATTATTTACAATATTGACAATGTCTAGAAAGTTCTATCGAGGACAGGTTTGGTCACCTAATTGCGCGCCAAAAGGGAGAAATCCTTATCGAAAAGCCCTCTCTTTCCTAAGAATGATCTGGTTGTTAAATATTGTAAGATATAATATTAATGATGAATATGTTTGTATTGATTAAAGATGAAATTGATATTTTCATTGTGTTATGATTATTAGTGTTAATGGAAATCGACATCTATTTCGATAATAATTGATGTCTGGAGGTTATATTGACCAATCGGGTAATTAATCGGTTAAATACACAATTAATTGCTATTAATTCACATGCTTATAACTATTTGTTCACATGTGTGTACTATTGATTCACATACGTGTACTATTAGGGGAGATGGTGAAAGATTGATAATACTTACATGACTAAATTAAAAATAGAGGTATAGATGAAGGTACTATACTGTAATTATTTTTTTCACATGTATAGAACTATTGATTCACATGAATGTACTATTGATTCACATGATGTACTATTAGGGGAGGTGGTGCAAGTTTGATAATACTTGCAGGACTAAATTAAAAATGAAAGAAAAGATGAAGGTATTATACTATAATATTTTGAGCCCCAAAACGTGCAATTTTTGAAACTATATTTTCCTATAAATAGAAGCTCATTCTTCTTTCATTCTCACCAATTCAGTAAGGCTCACAAGAGCAATTATAGAGAGAGAAGCGATAGAGAGAATGAAGAAGAAAAGTCTGCTACTTCACTATTCCAGTATCAAGTCTTCTTTTCAGGTAAGGGATATTATTTTTGTTCAGTATTCATAAGGAATAATATTTTCTTCCATACTCTGTAGTATGTGAGTAATATTATTTTGTCTCGTATTCCTGATTATACCCTCATTTTGATAAATTATTACTTCTATACTCCGTGAAATTAGTAGAATATCCTTGAAATTTGCGCTTCATCTAGTATCATTTCACAAGGATATTTTCTGCACATTCTTGTTAAATTTTAAGCATTTCATGCCAGAGTACTGTCCATAAGTACTATTCATTTATACGGTACTATTCACAAAAGTACTATTCATAGGTACTATTCATAAAGTACTATTCATAAAATACTATTCACAAAGTATTATTCATAAAATACTATTCATGGGGTACTATTCCTAAAGTACTATTCACGGGATACTATTCACCCGGGTACTATTCATGTGGAGTACTATTCATGATAAAAATTGATTTCTTTTCGGTCCAAATCAATTTTTATACAATATCATTCTTGAATTTTACTCCACAAAGCAGTATCATGTTGGTAATTTGAACATTATTGAATCCTGGATAAATTAAATTATAAATCTTTAAAAATTAATCATTTGTTTCTTTTAATTGAATTCTTATATCATTGTCATCATCCTCATGCTTATATTGTGATGAAAGTCATCTTTGGCTTACGTGCATAGATGGACTGTTGATTGGTATGATATTGACTATAGATCATTCGGTATAATCATGACCCGTAATGTTGCAAATGATGTGGTAAATGTGACACCCCCAAATATGGGTACTTCATTCCCACAAGATTTGGTGTTCACTTGATAAAACAATAATATCAAACTACCCAATCATAATAAACTTTAATAATAAACTTTTCCATTAAAGGATTACATTAATAACAATCTCTCAGGTTATTTAACCTTTAAATACAATCATTCATATGCGGAAAATTAAATAACTTCTTTACATTAATAAAAATAAAGTTTGACAATAAAATGTCAACATGATTACAAGTTTTCAATACTTGTTCATCTTTCCTTTTCCTTTACTGGTGCTAGGTACATCGACCTTCTCAACTTTAGCTGTAATAGTTATATAAGCAAGAGTGAGCAAACAATGCCCACTTGAAATGATAATGAATAAAACTTTACAACAACTGCCAAATAATAGGCTCAATAGAACTGAACAATATGTTCTATCAATGATAATCAAAATCATGAAATATATATTTGAGGGTCATAAGACCACGAACTATGTCCATAGTTATAAGTAATCTTTCAACTTAAACTTTAACAGTCATAAGACTATAGGGACTCCTCGTACTTAGGGTGATCAGCCCTTCGTACAATGTATTGTGCACAAACATTTCAACGATATGCGTAAATTATCCCATAATAATAGGGTTGTTCATCTCAGTATTTAGAATACAAGTCCGCCCCAAAGTAAGTTTGGTTTGGATATGTTTCAAGGTAATTTGGAATTTAACGAACATCAACTAAGGATTAGTTGAATAAAAAGGTAATCACATTATGCTATGGAATAAATCATAATTGATTCAATATTGTATACTAAGGTCATGCTTTAGGAATAATCTAAGAGCACAAGCATTGAATAACATAACATAACTTGCTTGAACAATATTAAGCTAAGGTTATTTAGAATTGAGTAATGAGCATGCATAACAAATAGTAAATTGAACGAAAAAACTTGTTCAATAGTAATATATCAGAATGTAGAACTTGCATGCTACATAACTGTGACACCCCCAAATCCGAGTACTTCATTCCCATAAGATTTGGTGTTCACTATCCAAAACCATTACATCTAACTACCCATCATAAAAGATAAAGACATAATTTAAAAAAACTTAAACATTAGTCTTTCCCATTAAAGGGTTACATCATTTTAAAAACAATCTCATGTAATCTAACCTTAAAATTATTACATAAGTTTACGGAATACATCATAAAAATAAAACAAGTCTTTAACATAATCAATTAAAATAAAATTCTCATAAGTCTTCAACACATGGACATCTTGCTCTTTCCTTTGCTAGTAGATGGCTCATCAACTTTCTTAGCTTTAGCTGCAGTGTTAATTGCAAGAGTGAGCAAACAATTGCTCACGGATATAAAGAGTAGCAATACCAGCATGAGAATGAACAACGAATACTGAACAATAATGAACTTATTCTACGAATCAAAAATAGAAAACAAATTTGAACTTTAATATCTGAGGGTCTTAGGACCACAAACTATGTCTCCGGTTTTTAGGTATTATTACCTTAACCTTAACAGTCATTAGACTATACAGACTCTTCTTAACTTACTTAGGGGGATCAACCCTTTGTACCATGTATTGTGCACAAACATCTAAACGTTACACGTACAAAATCCCCTATGATAGGGTTGTTCGTCTCAGTTTAAATTTAGAATTTCCGCACTAAAGAATGTTTAGTTTGGAACTAGCTTGCCAGTGTTTCTAGAATTTTAGAACACTATTCAATTATAGATTAGTTTAATCAATAGGAGTTTACGTACTACTTGAAGATTTAATACAAGAATGTATAACTGAACAAGGCTATCAAAGTCAAAGATCGGATATCAACAATATAATTGAATAAACATGATACACATGCAAAGTGCTATATCCAAAAGAGTTAGAACAATCTTATTTGAATCAATGTATTAGAACAATATATGCTTTGAATAATAATATCAAGATTTAGAAAATAAAACTCGCTCGAGGTAACGAATTAGGTTACAAGAACTCGTTCAATCGTACATAAGGATAGAATCAACAGTCTTGCTCAATAAAAGTTTAGGGACTTGCATTCATTAATAAAAGAATGAAGTTAGAAAGCTTGCTCAATACTAATAAGATAGAATTAGAAAACTTATTCAATGTAAAAAGATAGGTTTAGAAACTTGCCTTGTAGGTAAGCTACACAAATGTAATATTATTCTCCAATTACCCTACACGTATTATTGGAATCACAATAACAATTAGTTGTATGAATATTAACTTTAGGGGTTTTAACCATCACTTAGGTCATAACCTTAACTTAACATCTAAGCATGTTGATTAACACCTTTAACGAATCTGAAATCTCACAATAAACTAACATAAATCTTATCATTTATCTTTAACCTTTGAAAACATCGCTTTTGGTTCATTACATAACTTTACTAATTCATAGTCTATAGTTTCAACATTGTGATTACAACATGTTGTTATATCTTAGAACACATTTTAGGTTCCTCTACAATCATTAAATAGGTTATGTTAACAATTCCCCTAGCTATACTGTTAACAACTCAACTCTGGGTCTGACTGACCACTGGCACGGCCATGCCATGGTTAGCTTAGAGTCTGGTGCACCCGCCCATTTGTGTGCTCGCGCGGCACAGTAGTTTCAGTTTTTACAGAACACGAACTTAGACTCTGTTATAGGCCAAAAATCCCAATTCCACAGAAATTCATCAAACTTCAACATCTAAAACTTTGTAATATCATAGTTAAGCATGTTATACACCATTCTAACTACATAAACATCACATACACACAACTTTGAAGAATCAAAACCATATTTTTTTCAAATTTCACCATATTTTACACTTTTAGCGAATTCGATCGCCATGAACCGTTTCTTAATCAATTGACACGATTTAAACTACGTTGCTTTTGTTTCTTAACACACTAACACAATCCAATAACAAATTACAGATTATATCGCATATAGAGCATAAACTTTCGTACTTTCTAAAGCCATTTTTCAAACAAAAATACTGTTATTTATGTTTCTCCTTATAAACCCAAATTTCATGTATTTGAACACAAACATGGACTTATAAAGGATAACTAATAGATTTAGCAAGAGAATACGTACATATAAACAATATCTTCCATAACAATTCGACCAAAACCTAATTTCTAGAGAATAGAAAATTACAAATACCAAATATTAGAATTAGGGGTAGATTATACCTTAAACCCTTGATTGAATGCTAGAAAAAGGTAGTATTAGGGCTTAGAAATTCTCCTTCTTCCTCTTGACAATCTTAGAAACTGAAAATCACAATATTTTCTCTCTTGCTTCCAAGCTCTCTCTATGCTCTTTACTGATAACTAGACTTAGGGGAAAAATAAGACGCGTAGTAAAATAACTGACCTCCCTCACCCCACGAACTCATCAGTTTTAAAAAAATAAAAGACGTCAGTTGAAAAAATCCAAAGGCCATAAGGCCTTGTTTGGCTAACCAACAATTTCCCAAACTAAATTATTTAAATAATCTTATATTATATAGTTACTTTGTGTCACACCTTAATTTAATTACTTTAAATAACTTTAGCTTAATAACTTATAATATTAATAAAAACCTTATTATCATTATACTTATAATTAATAAATAATTGTATATCTAATTTAATTAATAAATTAGAAACATTACTTTATTTAATTTATCATTTTCCTTTAAATTAAACAATTCATTTAATTTAATTATTTTCTTACATATTAAGTAATTGATTTAATTTAATTATTTCCTTAAATTAAATCTATTAGATAAAATTATCATTACTCAATTTAATTAACATCAATCAATTTAGTTACTAAATTAATTCACCACAATTCATTAATTATTTATTTTTCTCAATAAATAAATTATTTAAAATATTTATTTAATTCAATAAATATTTAAATTAAATCACAAATTTTTCGATCGTTACAATAACAAGCTAAAGGTTATAGAAACTTGTTCAACATAAGAATAAGGTTTAGGAAACTTGCACAATATAATTAGAGTTAAGAACTTGCTCAACGAACGTAAACTAGCTCAACGAAAGTGTAGAGTTAGAAAACTTGCGTAGTTGTAATCGAACTAGAAACAGTAACTTGCTCAATATAAACAAGGTAGAGTAAGAAAACTTGCCTTGCGTGTAGGCTAAAACGTAATAGTTTGATTCACAATATCCTAATCACATATCATTAGGATACAATTAGTCACTACAGATACTCTGTATACAAATAAGTACATACTTTATGTATGGTTTGATTTTTAATCACATAATCAAGTTAGACCAATAAAATAATAATATCACTCGTTAAGTATTAATAATATGTTCATTCTTAGCACTATAATACCACAATAAAAAAATTTACATTTTTTTACAGTCGTAATATTGCTTTATATCAACAATTACAGAATTCGTGTAAAAGAAAAATCATTTCTGACCATTCTGCTAACCGACGCTGCGGTGCCACAGTTTGTACTATGGACGGCTCTGCGGCGCGGCGTTGGCGCAGCGGCGCGAATCACAGGCCACTGGCCGGCGCTGTTGCGCGAAGTTGGCGCTGTGGCGCTTACTTTGCCGCTGCGGAATGAGGTTTTGGGCTGCGGCTCTGACTTTGGCGCTGAGGCGCCGAAACTTACAGAACCGATCACGAATAACAAAACAAAGCTAATTTATGTCTGTTTAAGAGTTTTTAGCAGCTAAATTAACACGTATAACTTATGTAAATTACACATAACCTTTACCCATCATACATATACCAATTTAAAACAACTAAGCAACAATTTTAGTAAACTTAAATCCATGAATGCCATATTTTCAACCAAAACTCCATTTTTGACAAAACTAACACTATAATCCCAATTTATACACCAACTTAGTCCATTCTAACTATATTCTCTTCATTTCTTACTAAATTAATATATTCAATGTTTAATTTCACCATTAGTTCTCAAACAAACAATTACAAACAATTATATTATATAAATTTTGGTACTTTTACCATCCATTTTCATACATATATTTACTGTAAACAGTTTTCTTCCTTTTTAAACAAAACTAGCATACAATCCCTTATCTAACATAAACTCTAGCTTTACAATTATCTACAATTGCAATTATTTAGTTTATACAACAATTCAAGAGAATTTGAACTTCATAGAGAATTTGTAAAGAACTTTATACACGGTGAAACTCAAGAAAATTATGCCGTAAAATATATATATAATATAAAGGTTATGTAACATACCTTCTCTTGCTTAATCCTTATTCACCACCGATAATTGTATGAAAGACTCAGGAACTCTCTCTCAGACTCTCTCAAACCTCTAAAAACTCTTTCTTTTCTTTTCTCTATAACTTCTTCTTAGGCTTAAGTTTAGACCAAATACACTATACATAAAATTAAAACAAAACCAACGCACGATTTTCAAACGTTTTAAAAACCAACGTTATAATAAATATACTAATAAGTTATCGGTTACCAAAATTAATATATATATATTATTTATATTTTATTTATTTAATTTATATTATTAATAATTCAAAATTCAAAAATTCAAAAGCCATAAGGCTCTGTTTGGCAAAACTCTTTTAAAAATTAAAGATTTAATATCTTAAATCCTTGTTTGGCAAAACTAAATTAAACTCCCTTAATTTATTTTAACAACTCATTTATAGTATAATTTATGGTCACACTTTATTTACCAAATTAAATTAAAAATATTAAAATAATCCATTTAATCCCTATCAACTTTCTAACTTAATTATTAATTTAAATTATAATATTATCTCATAATAATTAATTTCCTTAACTCCTTAATTATTTATTTAACAAATAATTAACCAAATCAAATTAAATTAAACAAATATTTATTCAACAATAAACACATCCATTAAATATTTATATAATTCAATAAATATTTAACAATTACAATATAAAATTTTGGATTTTTACAACAAAAGTCCTCATTGGCGTGTAGTGCATTGATGGACAGTTGTCGGTATGATTATGACCAGGGATTATTCGACATAATCATGACCATTGATGATTACATGAATATTCTTGACCGTGGTGTAGGAATGATTCGATGATGTGGTTTATTTATTAAGTTGAGTCTCACCGATAAAGTTGATGAAAAACCTTTTTAAATTATAAAAGATAGTAGATATCATGCTCTACTTAACTCTTCTAAAGGATTGCTTGTTCCGCTGCAGTTAGACTTTATGTTTATTGTATTTTATCAGTTTAACACTGTTGAAGGTTAATGATAATTCATTCTGCATTATCTTAGTCATAATATTTCTTATTGGGCTAGTTGAGCTCACCCTTTTGCTTTCATTGTTCTCTTCAGAAAATGAGAACGTAGTCGGGACTAGTTGGGGAACAGAGTGATGGTCCGAGATGGTGGCTATAATAGTCCTCACTATTTTATAAAATAGTGTGATAATAAATGTAATGAGGACTTTATTTGAGTTTGAATACTGTTTATGAGACAATATTCGTGTAAAAACTCTAAGCTATGCTGTTGTCATATTATATAAAAGAATTTTGTATTTGATTTATGTACAATGTATTTAGTGACTCAGAATGGGTGATGTATACCTATTTTGCTGGTGTCACAGTTGGTATCAAAGCTTAGGGATATGATCCCTGGCTGAGATGTGAGACAAGAACTATGAGGGGAGAGACGGGAAATTCCTTTGCTAGTATGACTTAAGATGTGAGACAAGAACTAGTATGATCCCTGGCTGAGATATGAGACAAGAATCATGCTAAAGGCTTTGTGTGATGTTTTTGTGAAGTCTATGCTTCATGGGTAGCATTAAAATTCATCGTGTTTGTTTAATTTGGGATTTATTGGGCTGTTTTGTGTGTTCTTCGCGAACTACAGAATCTGGGTCTGCGTCGTAGCGCGGCCGCGCCGCTCCAAAGAACAAATGGAGAGTGCCTGCGCCGCTCCTAAGAACAAATGGAGTGCGGCTGCACCCTACCTGCAGAATTTTTAAAAAAATTCTAAGTGTTCAAGTTTCAAAATTGTGTTTTTAAAACCTAATGTAATGAACATAAAGACATATCAAGCGTATAATAATATGTTAATTAACTTATGTTATGTGATTAATTAATAAGTAAATTACACGACTTAAACCATTATCTTAAAAGTCATATAACGTATTCAAAGACCAATGTTGTGATTTGATAGGTATATCGAAATATTGATTAATGGGTATTGTGAATGTATTGATATGTAAGATTTAATATGGAACGTGAATTAATCGTAGCTTGTACAAGAGGCAAGTTTCTAAACCTTACTTTTACTTTGAGTAAGTATTCTCTTCCTAAATTATTCATTGATCAAGTCTTAGACTTGTATTCTATATCGAGTATGTTCTTGTAACGACCCCAAAATTCATACAATTTAATTCTCAACTTTAGTCGTTAATAACACATCTACCTTCTGATTTTACATCATTATTCGATGCTAAACATTATAAAATATGGAATAATTTAAACTTTTATGTCTTCTTACTTAAATTCCCTGAATCAAAACCTTTATCATCTACATGTCTTTGAATCAATCTTATTTTATGATTCACTTTATCACTGTTATTATATAAAATTTTACATTTCAATCCGATAACCTTTACGTATCAGATAACTCTAACTTTAGCTTTACAACTCAACATAAAATTATACACCATAAAACATTTAGTACATCTCATGAATCTTAATTATGGTACAAAGAAATAACAACTTTAGTTAAAATATTAATCTCCGTGTATTATTTCTGATCCACATCATTCAAGTAGCACATAGTGTTACCTTCAATCCTTGACCTGCAAAAATGGTTATTTGCAAGGTTGAGCTCGACAGCCCAATAAAATCTAACAGTTTTCATGCATCACGTAGCACATAATAACATGCTCAACATATAAGAATAATCATAAAACAAACATAGCATACATACTGTAGTTCACATAACAACTATAAAGATTGAGTTCCTTACTCAATCATCATTCATAGCTCAATCATCATAGTCATAGATTGACTTTCACATTTCATACTTTTGACATATACAATACATCATACACTAAAATTTTAAAGCAATTCATCATCAAGTTCGCATAGCAAAAAGGAACTGAAAGACTTGCCTTTACCGACGTTTTACCAACACGCTAATACTTCGTGTCCTTGCACAACCTACACTGTATGCGAGATTGATAATAAATAAAACACATCTAACTGTGTTTTATATGCAACTTGATTTTATTTTTATTTTCATCACCACACATGCTAGACTATCTCACTTGTAGATTAATGTGCGTATATCACACCATTTTATTTTACCAATTTCGTTTCAAAACTGCATATTCAACACATTGTTTACATGTTTAATTTTCCTTCATAAATCAAAAATTACCCTTTTCGATTTCCTTCCATTATTATTCTTTTATTATCATCTTTTCATACTTAGATATCCAATATTAGCCATTAGTTAGACACTTTGTATACCAAAGTTTAAAAACACTATTACTTTTAGGCATTTTATCGAGCATCTTATGTGCACACATTAAATTATCTCAACTCTTGATCTTAAATGGTTAACTATGCATAGAATATGATAACACATATCTATATTCATTACATATGTCAAAACATATTTTTAATCATCAAAATATACCATCACCCAAAATCTTAATTCAAACATAATTATAAAACTCATCTTTACAATTTCTTTAACAAAATATTGTTTTCGTTTTTAACGTATCTCCTTCGTTACATGTCCGTTTTTGCTCCTTCTTATATAGAATTAACCCTTACTCAGTGTACTACAACCTCATCTAGGCCTTAAAGTCAGACCCTTATCCATCTAAACCAAATTCTGCAATTCATCAACTAGTGTAGAAAATTCATTTTTTGGACATCCTTTCTAAACAATTTATTTCGGGCATGATTCGGTCCATAAAATGGCTCAATCTTGCGAGTCTAGCCAGTAAACTTCCATATCTATTACTTTGCAGTTTTAAGTTTCTTCAGATTCAAAACACACGAATTTATATGAATTTTTTCAAAGTCAGAAACCGTAACAGTTTTGATTTTCTGGACAGTTAATTTCCCTTCGGACCAGCCTTACTAAAACAGGCATTGCAAGAAATCTATAAAGAGTTTTCATGTGATTCCACTTTCAGGATATAGCTTACTTCCATATCTTCGATTTGATATAAAGCTCACTTTCTAACTCATTATACCCAAAGAGATATGAATTTCACAAGATATGTCCACAATTACTCAAAACCTACGAATTTTGTTCCTCAAATTTTCTTTCCATTTCATTTTCTTTCTTGAATCCTCTTGTTTGATTCTTGATAATCCAAGATTAAACCAATACAAACAAGATTAAGCATGATATATTACCCTAGAACATAAATCTACCCAAAAATCAAAGATTAAATAAGAGTTTAGAAGTTACCTTTTTCTAGCTTTTTTTTTCTTCTTCTTCTAGCGCATCTCAATTCATCTATTTCTCTCTATCTCTCTCAATTTCTCAATACAACTTCTATATAACCATTATCCTACATTATGAAGAACATAAAAATATAATTAAAACAAGAAATTTAGATTATAACCTTATTAGTATGAATTTAAGAGAGATGTGGAGATGATGATGATGTGGTTTGTTTTGTCTTCTCAAAGCTTTCTCTTCTTCTTTTTCTTCCTCTTCTTCTTCTCCTACAACTCTCTCTAACTCTCTTCTTTCTTTGGTTTGTTTTCTAAAAACTAACATACTAACTTGTAGTATATACATATAATATACAATACTAGTAATATATAATATATGTAACTCCTAGTAATTATTAGATATACTAATTATTAGTTAATACATAGGTTACACCAATTTGAACTTGAAAAGCCTAAGACCATGTTTGGCAAATACTCATAATTTTAATTAATCAATAGCTTAACATCAATCAATTTCATCAAATTGTCACATAATTATATTTACTTGTGAATTATAATTTCGTGTAACAATCATCACATAACTCATCTAATTTAATTATCTCAATTAAATTAGAACTATAACATAAAATTATTTTATTAATTAAATTAAATACTAAATTTTTATTTAATTAATCTGCTACACTTAATTACATTACTCTATAATCAAAACAAAATTTATTTATTTAACTCAATAAATAATTCAATTAAATATTTATATATATTAAAATTAATATATAACATTCTCTTCACATCAATTCACATATTCTACAATATATGACATACACATACTCACACCCAATATATCTCATAAATAATACTTTTATTTATAAAATTCTCATTTATAATTTCTAAAAATCTGGGATGTCGCATCCTTCCCTCCTTATAAGGATTCCGTCCTCGGAATCACCGAAACCCTACCTTACTAAGGTTTTCGTCAAATCTATTCATTGAATAACTTTAACACATTACCTTAATATAGATTTTATATTTTCTACTCTCACCATTCTTGATAATAAATCCTTATAAGTTTTATTTCATAATATTTACTTAAACTCAATTATATTTGAGTATTACATATTCTTTGACCCGTTCATTATCTTTCTCTAAGGATCATTATCATATATTATATGATCAAACTCTCGGGACAGTACATTCACCCCTTCTTTTAAGAATTTCATCCTCGAAATTTTATTTATTTATTACTCTTCATTCATTCAATCTATCAAAGTAGATTTTTACGTCACTACTTCATTCATTCATTGGTTTCTATAACAACTTTCTTTCCACAAACATCATTATACAATTATTAAACTTTTTTTATTAAAAGTTTCACATTATTCTTTGATAACGCACATCCTTCTCACTTCAAAATTTCTTTTCTCACTTATTCAACACATTCATCATTCAGTGTCATATTCTACGACTTACTTCTTTCTAGGAATACTTTCCTTTTTCACTTCCATCTTACAGAATAACAAGAATCCTCCATAATTGTTCAATAATTGGGAAGTAGTATTGTGACACCCCCAAATTCGGGTACTTCGATTCCACGGGATTTGATGTTCACTGTACAAGCATCATCTATCTATCTACCCATAAATAATATCAAACCATACAATAGATAGAAATCATAATAAAATCTCTTCCCTTAAGGGTTACATCAACTGAATCATAAATAAATCCCAGGTTACTCTAACCTTAAAACATCTGTGCGGAATTCTAAACAAATAAGTCTTAACATCAACATAACTCAAGTCTTAAACAAATACATCAGTTAATAAATAACAGGTCTTCATCATTTGCTAACTTTGCCCTTGCCCTTACTAGTGGAGGGTTCATCACTTCTTTCATTCTTAACTGCAATGTTATTATTAAGCAAGAGTGAGCACAAATGCCCACAAGTAAAAAATGAAATAACAGTATAATAACATGCGAATAATCAAAGACATCTGAATAAAGCTCAACTTTTGAATCAAGAATAAATAACATGAATCAAAAGAATTCTGAGGGTCATAAGACCTTGAACTATGTCCTAGGTTAACAAGAAATATACTTGAAACCTTTAACAGTCATAAGACTATGGACCTTCTTCTCGTACTTAGGGGGATCAGCCCTTAGTACCATACTGTGCACAATATCTTAACGCTAAAGCGTAAATAATCCCCTATACAGGGTTGTTCATCTCAGTTTGACATTCGAGTCCGCACCAAAGGAAGTTTGGTTTGGATAAATTCATCAAGGGTTCTGAAATTTAGAACGCTCATCAACTATGGACTAGTGGAATCAATAAGGTTCACTAGTCTAATAAGGTTCAACAATAACGATATTCAATTTGAATAATAATCTCAAACGTATACAATAGAACAATTATTGTATAACTGAATCATGCTTTGATAATGTAAATAATCTGTAATATCATCCTTGAACTTGAATAATATAAATGATAACTTATTCAAGGTAATTAATAATCTTGAAAGATATTAAAAAGTAGGGTTAAGAAACTTGCTCGACATAAAAGTAACGTTTAAGTTTAAATAAACTTGCTCAATAGAATGGAGTTAGGGATAGGATACTTGCCTCATGCGTAGATTACACTTTAACTAAGCACGTTCTTTGAATTAAATCCTACATACCATTCATATACACAATACCAGTTAATTATAAATTAACTAATCATTATAAACTCTTTCTCTTTGACTACTTTAATTATTCGACTAAACTTAGTCAAATTTTCACTTTGTCACATCATTTGTACTTCGTGAATTACCAAACTAATTATGTAATTTAATAATTCAAATCACATGTAATTATGTTATTTACATGTTAAACATCTATTTTAATATCACATTATACCTATAACATGTTTACATGTTCATTACATTAATCCACTAATACATTGTTAGACTTAAACATTTTAAAAATACATTTCTGAATTTTCTGGGAAGTGGCGCTGCGGCGCCACTAATGTGCTAAGGAGTCGCGCTGCGGCGCGGTGGCGCTGTGGCCGGACCCTTGGCGCTGCGACGCTATGGCGCCGTGGCTTGGGTCTTGGCGCTGCGGCGCAGTGGCGCTGCGGCGCGGGACTTCAGTTCTGGAGTTGGCGCCGCGGCGCGAGACTCCAGAAACTGATTCTCAGTTCGCGAAGAACACAGAGTTCAGCGAAAACAACACATTTTTAACACTAATTTCACCAAATCACATATACCCACATGTTATAATTCATGTATAATCATAACCCAACATTTGTAGAGTAGTTTTAACCAATTAAAACACATAATCATATAATTAAAATATGTGAATTCAATGACTTTGATGTTCATGAAGTTTTAGAAAACTTTATGTGAAAATTCTCCTTACGAATTCGTTATAACACCGAATTTGTTCGTTTAAGGCTTAAACTCTTCGTATTAACATGCATAACAACATACAAGTCTAAAATTTAGGGATAATATATGATCAATACATAAATTTTCACGTATATGGCCATATGGCCATATCACGTACTCTGTTTATTTTGAAATAACATATGTACGACATGTTTTCACAATACTGATGTTATGGTTTGTGAAATATATACATAATTAAACACAATTTGATATAACATAACACAATTTCTCACTTCACAGAGATTAACAGAATATAAGAAGCCATAATCATAAAACTTAAAAGACGTGAAATAAGAATTTGGGTTTGGAGAAAAATTACCCAGAGTATAACCAATGGAAGAGATGATCAGTGGTGATTCTTTCACAATTAATTGATCATTATACACTCAAACTTTCTCTGTGATGTTTATCAGACTAAAGCAATAATGAAAATGAAAAGAATAAAAAGACGTATGAATAAATAAAAGATCAAACTGACGCGCATCATGGTCAATTGCCCATAGTGGGTTAACTGGCCATAACTCCTCTAAGGCCACGTTTGGCTAGCAACTAGGCTCCAAAACTCTTTATTTTAATAACCCTCTTATTATATAGTTTAATAAATGTCACACTCTTATAAGATAAATCCAATATTTTATTTAATTTACTTTAAATAAAATATAATAATTTCTCATAAATTCGCGTAGTCACAATATTAATTATCTCTTTAATAAATAATATCAATTTATTAAATTTCTAATTAATTATTACATTAATTAAAATAACATAGCTTATTAAATATTTCTTTTAATACAATAAGCTCACATAATCACAAACTTTGATCATACATAATTAAATATCTCATTAATAAATAATATCAATTTATTAAATTTCTAATTAATTATTGCATTAATTAAAATAACATAGCTTATTAAATATTTCTTTTAATACAATAAGCTCACATAATCACAAACTTTGATCATAAAAATTCTCTACATTAATTTAATAAATGTAACACATATAATTAAATTAATCTACCACAATTGCATTAATTAATTATTAAATCTAATAATTAAATCATCGAAAAATATTTATTAACTCAATAAATATTTAAAATAATTTACAAAATTCTCGTTCGTCACATCTTTCCCCCCTTAAAAGGATTCTGTCCCCAGAATCACGACTCAATAAATTCGACCCGTTACATTCTCCCCCCCTTACAAAGATTCTGTCCCCAGAATCGCTTACACATAATTAAGTAAATAAATGAGGGTAATTCTTCATCATATTCTCTTCGAGTTCCCACGTAGCTTCTTCAGCATTGTGGTTCCTCCAAATTACCTTAACAGAAGGTATAACTTTATTTCTGAGAACTTGTTCTTTTCGGTTGACAATTTGGACAGGAATTTCTTCATAAAATAAGTCTTTCTCAAAATACAGGGGTTCGTATTCAATTACATGCTTGTAATCAGGTTTGTAAGGTCGTAACACAGAAACATGGAAGACGTTGTGGATATTCTCGAGTGCTGGAGGTAAGGCTACCTCGTACGCAACTTCTCCAATTCTTCGCAGTACCTCAAAGGGTCCAATAAATCTTGGGCTCAATTTTCCTTTCTTCCCAAACCTGATCTTTCCCTTCCAGGGAGAGACCTTCAAGAAAACATAGCTACTTGGTTCAAACTCGATATTTTTACGATGTGGATCAGCGTATTTCTTCTGTCGATCTTGAGCTGCTACCAGTCGTGCTCGGATCACTTTGACTATTTATGCCGTCTGCTGTACCAATTCTGGCCCTAGCAATTGTCTTTCACCAACTTCATCCCAATAAAGCGGAGTTCTACACTTTCTGCCGTATAACGCTTCGTAAGGCGGCATACCAATACTAGCGTGGTAACTGTTGTTGTAGCCGAACTCTACCAACGGTAGGTGATCATCCCAATTTCCTTTGAAGTCCATTACATAGGCTCGTAACATATCTTCCAGTGTTTGAATCATTCGTTCGCTCTGTCCGTCTGTTTGAGGGTGGTAAGCTGTACTCATTCGCAGTTTTGTACCCATGCATTCCTGAAGACGTTTCCAAAAAATTTGATGTGAAGCTCGGATCCCTATCGGAAACAACAGACACCGGCACTCCGTGCCTCGAAACAATCTCTTTCACATATAATCTTGTCAACTGATCTAAGTTAAATATGATTTTGATAGGAAGGAAGTGCGCGGATTTCGTCAGTCGGTCAACGATAACCCATACTGCGTCGTAGCCTTTCTGAGTCGTCGGAAGGCCAACCACGAAGTCCATCGTAATATGTTCCCATTTCCATTCTGGGATCTCCAACGGTTGTAGCAATCCACTCGGTCTCTGATGTTCTACTTTAACTTTCTGACATGTCAGGCATTTGGCAACACATTCTGCATCATCACGTTTCAAATTCGGCCACCAGAAACGTTGTCTAAGATCTTGGTACATTTTTGTACTACCAGGGTGAATCGAATATCTTGAATTATGAGCCTCACTCAAAATTTCTTCCTTAATTTCTTGTAGTGGCGGAACCCAAATTCTGCTTTCGAATCTCAATATTCCTTCCTTATCCATCTTAAATCTTGGTTCGGTTCCTTCAGATATCTTCGATGTTACCTTTTTGCATTCATCATCCTGAATCTGAGCCTCCTTCACTCTATCTAGTAGAGTTGTACCAGATTGCATCTGAAATAGCTTCTCATCAATCTCCATAGGATACTTCACTTCTAACTCCAGTTTCTCCATATCTACAATTAGCTCCTGCTGAGCAGTCAACATCATCAATTTCTCACGACCCTTTCTACTTAAGGCGTCGGCAACCACATTAGCCTTACCCGGATGGTATAAAATCTCACAGTCATAATCCTTGATTAATTCCAACCATCTTCTTTGACGCATATTCAAATCTTTCTGTGTAAAAATATATTTCAGACTCTTGTGGTCCGTATATATTTCACACTTCTCCCCGTATAAATAGTGCCTCCAAATTTTCAAAGTAAAAACGACTGCAGCTAACTCCAAATCATGGGTTGGGTAACCCCTCTCGTAATCCTTCAACTGCCGTGATGCATACGCAATGACTTTTCCGTTTTGCATCAGCACACAGCCAAGTCCTTTATGCGACGCATCGCTAAAAACAACAAAATTTCCTGTATCATCCGGAAGAGATAACACAGGCGCTGTACTCAACCTCTTCTTTAATTCTTGAAAACTCTCCTCACACTTCTCCGTCCAAACAAATTTCACAGCTTTTCGAGTTAAATTCGTTAACGGAGTTGCGATCTTAAAAAAATCTTGTATGAATCTTCTATAATATCCTGCTAATCCAAGAAAACTTCTTACTTCTGACGGCGTTCTTGGCTGATCCCAGTTAATCATAGCTTCTACTTTGGATGGATCTACCGAAATTCCATCTTTATCGATTACGTGACCAAGAAATTGTACTCTCTCGATCCAAAATTCGCATTTCAAAAATTTAGCATACAACTTCTCTCTTCTCAATACTTCCAACGTTAACCTCAAGTGTTTTTCATGTTCCTCTTTGGTTTTGGAATATACCAGAATGTCGTCTATAAATACCACCACGAATTTGTCCAAAAATGGCTTGAACACACCATTCATTAGTCCCATAAATGCTGCAGGAGCATTCGTTAGACCAAATGACATTACTAAAAATTCGTAGTGACCGTATCGCGTTCTAAACGCAGTCTTCGGTACATCCTCTGGCCTCACCTTCAGTTGGTGATAACCACTCCTCAAGTCTATCTTGGAAAAATATCTTGCTCCCTTTAATTGATCAAACAGATTGTCGATTCTTGGTAATGGATATCTATTCTTTATCGTGACCTTGTTCAGTTCTCTGTAGTCAATGCAGAGCCGCATCGATCCGTCCTTCTTTTTCACAAACAACACTGGCGCTCCCCACAGCGATACGCTCGGTTGAATATACTTTTTGTCCAGCAATTCTTGTAGTTGGACCATTAATTATTTCATCTCTACTGGTGCCATTCGGTATGGTGCCTTCGATATTGGAGCAGTTCCGGGAGCCAAATTAATCACAAAGTCTATTTCTCTATCTGGTGGAAGTCCTGGCAAATCGTCTGGAAATACATCGACGAAGTCCCTCACAATCGGTATCTCCTCTACCTTCGGGTTCTCTTTTCGACTGTCGACTATGTAAGCTAAATATCCTACACAGCCTTGTCTTAATAACTTCTTGGCCTGCAACGTCGTCAGACAACTCGCTTGTCTAGGTGACTTGCTACCATAAAACACAACCTTTGACGGAGTCATAAGGTTAATACGCTTCTTTTGGCAGTCAATTACAGCCCCATAATTGGATATCCAATCCATACCCAATATAATGTCGAATTCCCCCAATCGAATAGGGATAAGATCTACATTCATGATATTACCCTTAATATCCACCCTACAGTTCTTAAACATGTACTTAACAGGGATTATTTCTCTATTCGCAATTTCTATGTTCATGGGGTAATCCAATTCATCCATAAGCAAATCTAAACTATTAGCAAAGTCTTCGGATATAAAGGAACAAGTAGCACCCGAATCAAATAAAACATAAGCATTAATTTCATTGATCGGAATAATACCTGACACCACTTCACGAGACTGGATTGCATCATGCACCGTCATATTGAAAGTTCTAGCGGTTGGTCGGTTTGTTGCAGGTGGTCCGGTGATGGTTAAGGTATTTCCACTGCTATTTCCCCGGTTTCCTCCTTGTCCTGATCCTCCCGATCCCTTCTTGGGACAATCTCTTGCTAAATGATCTTTCGAACCACAGTTAAAAAAAGCACCCTTCTTTGGGTTTGGACAATTTGGTGCTATGTGGCCTTCCTGACCACAATTGTAGCACACTCTCTTTCCCTTCAAACAAACTCCTAGATGTGCCTTGCCGCAAGTCAGACATGCTTCTATCTTCTTTTTCTGCCCTCCGTGTTGACTTTCAGTTGTCGAGTTATCCGTCCACTTCCTCTTCTGATTATTAATATTCCCAGTATTACTTCCACCAGTCTTGTTATTACCTTCATTCTCACTCTTTTTCTTTTTCTGTTCTTGGTTGTACTTAGTCACTGCATCACTTCCTCCTTCCGCGAGAATGGCCTTTTCCAAAACTCCCGCAAACGTGTTAAGTTGAAACATTGATACCTTGCTGTATACCCAAGGTTTCAGTCCTTGTTCGAATCGTCTGGCTTTCCTCTCGTCAGTGTGTACTTGATACGGGGCAAACCTTGCCAACTCATCGAATTTAGCCGCGTATTCAGGCACGCTCATGTTTCCCTGTTTCAGTTCCAGAAATTGCACCTCCATCTGATTCTGCGAACTAGCTGGGAAATACATTTCGAAAAACATCTCTTTGAATCTCTCCCACGTAATTACACCTTCACTTCCTCGCATCTTGTTTGCCTGCCACCAGTAGCTAGCCTCAGACTTCAGCATAAATATCGCAAAAGAGGTCTTCTGATCTTCTCGAACCCTAGCAACGTCGAAAACCTTATCCATTTCCATCACCCACGTTTGAGCCTCGATCGGGTTTCTGGAACCTTTGAACTCTGGCTGTCCCACCGCCTTGAAGTCCTTAAACGTTGTGCTAGGTGGAGCATGCGGTTGGTTATTCATTGCTCCAGCCAGTAGATTCACCAACTGCTGAACAGGATTAGCGTTGGCGTTAATGTTATTATTGGTTGACTCTTCCTGAGCCGGTTAACGTTGTTGTCTTCTCCTTGGCGGCATTTTTCTGTTAAATAAATGTTTATTAGAACTTTATTTATTTCTCTACATAGTTAAGGCATTACTTAACAATTTAACATACTCATTTAACACATCATCTCAAACAACTTGATATCTTTTCATTCAAATAAAAAGTTTTAACATTAAACTATAGCATACTGCTATTTACATCATCTATCCTGGAATAAAGAATCCACAGGATTTAAAACATTCAAATATTAACATATTCCTTAGTTCATAAACACATCGGAATTTACATAAAACTATATAAGTCTTTCACATGAATAAACAGATTCTATTCCTGTCTTCCAAGGTGCTCAAAAGCCTTGCCACGCTCCTCATTCATGATACGAGACATCGTCCTGCGATCCAACATATACGATGGAAGTCCTTCAAACTGGATGGGGTACCTTAACACTCGCTCTTGAACCTCATCCATCGCATGATTAAGTGTGGCGTACGTGTCTTCAAGCTTTGCCTTCTTTGAACGACTATCATTTTCTGCACGACCAGCTCGATGTGATTCTCTTACCCATCCTTCCTCTGCTATTTTCAGTCTTCCGGAGGTTTCCTTCAGTTCCTTCTTCAGCTTCTCTATCTCCTCGGTTTTATCTTCGGTTTGACCCTTCTCATGAACCAGATCCCACTCCACGTTTCCTAAACGTGTATGAAGGGTCACAATCTCTCTATCCTTCTCCTCTAAAGTAGACTGCTGAACAGTCGCTCGCTCAGTCAATTCTTGAACCTCATCTTGTAACTCCACATTACGATCATATAATGTGTCATACATCTCAGAATTAACAGTGTATCGTGGTAGCTCCTCTTCTTCTTCCTCCTCATCAAACTCCTCCTCAGGATCCTCCTCAGGATCAATCTCAAGTTCATGCTCCTGACCAACAACGGTGATCAATGGAGATGAAACCCTCTGCACCAGCTGCTCCCTAACGACATGAATGTCTCGGGGCTCCTCTTCAGTCGGTCCTACAAGTACACGAGATCCCTCCTCAGTAGGTACTATAGATAAATGGGGTCCCCCCTCAACTTGACTAGCTTCTCCATCATTCGTCATCCTTACAACAAAATTTTAAGATTTAGTTACTAAGTCATACTATCTAACGCATACTTAACACATAAACACATAATGTATTTTATTATCTTCAATGAATTACAAAAATTCATTTCTTAGAACTCGATAAGAGTTTTCCTTTACTATCTTCTTTCTATAAGGTTACTACCTAAGGTTGTTCCCCCACCTAAGGTTCATAACCTACAGCTTTGATACATTAATTATTACATTAATTAAAATAACACAGCTTATTAAATATTTCTTTTAATACAACAAGCTCACATAATCACAAACTTTGATCATACATAATTAAATATCTCATTAATAAATAATATCAATTTATTAAATTTCTAATTAATTATTACATTAATTAAAATAACATAGCTTATTAAATATTTCTTTTAATACAATAAGCTCACATAATCACAAACTTTGATCATAAAAATTCTCTACATTAATTTAATAAATGTAGCACATATAATTAAATTAATCTACCACAATTGCATCAATTAATTATTAAATCTAATAATTAAATCATCGAAAAATATTTATTAACTCAATAAATATTTAAAATAATTTACAAAATTCTCGTTCGTCACATCTTTCCCCCCTTAAAAGGATTCTGTCCCCAGAATCACGACTCAATAAATTCGACCCGTTACAAGTATAAATAACTCAGGAATTTAAAAGATTCCAAATCATGCTGAGGGTCACAAGACCATGAACTCTATTCTCTAGGTTTAATAGTGCTTCACCCCCGGTTCTTCACACTTTAAACCCTCTTTGGCAGAATGTTTATTAATCACAAAGATTGAAAACACCCTCCGCAAATACTCTAGGTGATCAACCTATTGTACATGTATTGTATATAAATATTTCAGCGCAAAGTATAAAACTAAGCGCAACCCCTAATAATTGGGTTGTTCATCTCAGCTTTTCAACATCTGAATCCGCACCAAAATAATTTGGTTTGGCATAACTTCTCAAGAAACTCTTGAATTTCATGAACATCTTTTAATATTTGTCTAGCTGAATCAAATAGCATAGACCTCTACAACAATTCGGACATCAACCAAAATATACATATACATACATACATACATATGTATTCTCATATCTCAAAGAAATCTCAAAAATCTTTTTATGACGTCATGATACCGCACTGTATTTACAGTTCGTTGAGGATTTCGTCATTTGGTGATTTTATCATACTACATCATACCATAGTGGGCTGACGATCCTTAGATCACATCCAACACTAGGTAATACTGCATTGATGACTCTATCATTTTTATCATCTTTGCACCAGGTTACATGATGTATTAATGATATAAAATACATTTTGATATATTGCAAATCATTTTTGTCTAGCCGAAGCTATTAGCATAGACATACTAATAACAGTATTGTTGTTAAAACTCATTGGTTCCATCATTTGATCCAATGTTTTTCAAGAAAATAGAAGTGTAAATATCATCACTAAGTCAATAAATTTCTAAAGTCTAGCATAGCTAGTAGATTTAGAATACATATTCTTCCACCATCAACTCCACTTTCTATAATGATCCATTGCTTAAAAGGTTTATCTATTCCTATCATCCTCAATACTCCATTCATAACTTAATTATACCCCAGTTCATCAAACTTACCGCACATTGGAAGTTCAGGACTTGCCACAATAATATGAGTTTAAGAACTTATCCTAGTCAGACCATAGGCGTCCATTCGCTGAGGGGTTCAAAACATAACATATTATTATGAGTCTCGAACTTACCATATGCATTAGTTTTAAGAACCGCACCTAATTGTTATTAATATGTCTAATCTTAATAGTTTCTGACTATCAAACATACACATGAGTAAAGAATCACCTTTTCGCCACATATACATAGATAGCGTGCCACCAACATTCCAATGATTATCAATATGATAAACTGAGTGCAAGCACAAAAACCTCGCCTATACAAAGATTTGTACAACTCAGCCATCACATGAGTCCTCAATTGAAATCCCACCTAACTCTATCTTACTCTTAACTTGATCTTTGCTCGATACGAATTCCTCGTATCACATTATCTATAACTCCTCGTGAGTTATCTCGTACTTTTTCATAGTACACCATCTTCATAGCATTAAGCTATCATTATTCAAACATTATAGACCATCTTTCTTTTATAACTTAAACAGACCACGACATGATCTTATTCTATAATCATCTCCCTTAAAATTCTTTTCTAAACTCGTGATCGTTTTGTTTTACGATCCTCTTTCTTTCTCTTTTTCATCATTTACGACATTATTCGTTATCTTGGCTTTTGGAGTTAGGAAACTCCCATTTCTTATATTTATATCTCTTTAAGATTCTTCTTTGAATCTTCTTGTTTATATAACAATTTTTCCTTTAAGAATTTCTAACTTTATTTACATTGCTCAACATTTCATTCAAGTTCTACACTTTCATCATACGTATCCACTTTCTATACTTGGTACACATCGAGTCTCTACCAGTCTCAATATGGTACGCTGAGTGGTTTTCCACAAACAACCAATAAACTAGGTTCCGAGTTGCTAGTTCGTATATACCTCCGCTCTATGAAGGAATCGTTTAGCCCAGATACCATACATCAACTACAAAAGAGTACAATTGCACCACTTAGATATAACTCTCTATTCTTAACTTCTTTATCATTCTCTTTTTATAGACATTCTCTATTTATTATCACCTTACATCCTTATTATTGGAGTTGGGTAACCCCACATTCATATTCCTTATAACTCTATGAGATTCTTCTTTGAATCCTTTCACGCACGTTTTAATCCCTTATTTTTCAAACTCTATTTGAGCTTATTCGTTCCTTATCTTCACCTCTCTTCTCTAAGGTTATAGCCTAAGGTACTCTTACCTAAGGTTTTTAACCTATCAGCTTTGATACCAACTGTAAGGACCCCAAACTTCATACAATTTAATTCTCAACGTTGGTCGTTAATAACACATCTACCTTCTGATTTTACATCATTATTCGATGCTAAACAATATAAAATATGGAATAATTTAAACTTTTCTGTCTTCTTACTTTAATTCCCTGAATCAAAACCTTTATCATCTACATATCTTTGAATCAATCTTATTTTATGATTCACTTTATCACTGTTATTATATAAAATTTTACATTTCAATCCAATAACCTTTACATATCAGATAACTCTAACTTTAGCTTTACAACTCAACATAAAATTATACACCATAAAACATTTAGTACATCTCATGAATCTTAATCATGGTATAAAGAAATAATAATTTTAGTTAAAATATTAATCTCCGTGTATTATTTCTGATCCACGTCATTCAAGTAGCACAAAGTGTTACCTTCAATCCTTGACCTGCAAAAATGGTTATTTGCAAGGTTGAGCTCGATAGCCCAACAAAATCAAACAGTTTTCATGCATCACGTAGCACATAATAACATGCTCAACATATAAGAATAATCATAAAACAAACATAGCATACATGTTGTAGTTTGCATAACAACTATAAAGATTGAGTTCCTTATTCAATCATCATTCATAGCTCAATCATCATAGTCATAAATTGACTTTCACATTTCATACTTTTGACATATACAATACATCATACACTAAAATTTTAAAGCAGTTCATCATCAAGTTCACATAGCAAAAAGGAATTGAAAGACTTGCCTTTACCGGCGTTTTACCAACACACTAATACTTTGCGTCCTTGCACAACATACACTGTATGCGAGATTGATAATAAATAAAATCAATACTCAATCTCATGGTCAAATTTATTCTAAGACCTTACTTTATCTTCTTATCCTTTATAATATCTTTATAGGCATCTAACTGTGTTTTATATGCAACTTGATTTTATTTTCATTTTCATCACTACACATGCTAGACTATCTCACTTATAGTTTAATGTTCGTATATCACACCATTTTATTTTACCAATTTGGTTTCAAAAATGCATATTCAACACATTGTTTACGTGTTTAATTTTCCTTCATAAATCAAAAATTACCCTTTTCGATTTCATTCCATTATTATTCTTGTATTATCATCTTTTCATACTTAGATATCCAATATTAGCCATTAGTTAGACACTTTGTATACCAAAGTTTAGAAACACTATTACTTTTAGGCATTTTATCGCGCACGTTATGTGCACACATTAACTTATCTCAACTCTTTTTCTTAAATGGTTAATTATGCATAGAATATGATAACACATATCTATATTCAATACATATGTCAAAACATATTTTTAATCATCAAAATATACCATCACCCAAAATCTTAATTCAAACATAATTATAAAACTCATCTTCACAATTTCTTTAACAAAACTTTGTTTTCGTTTTTAACGTATCTCCTTCGTTACATGTCCGTTTTTGCTACTTCTTATATAGAATTAACCCTTACTCAGTGTACTACAACCTCATCTAGGCCATAAAGTCAGACCCTTATCCATCTAAACCAGATTCTGCAATTCATCAACTAGTGTAGAAAATTTCATTTTCTGGACATCCTTACTAAACAATTTATTTTGGGCATGATCCGGCCATAAAATGGCTCAATCTCGCGAGTATAGCTAGTAAACTTCCATATCTACAAGTTTACAGTTTTATGTTTCTTCAGATTCAAAACACACGAATTTGTATGAATTTTTTCAAGTTAGAAACCGTAACAGTTTTGATTTTCTGGACAGATTATTTTCCCTTCGGACCAGCCTTACTAAAACAGACATTGCAAGAAATCTACAAAGATTTTAAATGTGATTCCACTTTCAGAATATAGCTTACTTCCATATCTTCGATTTGATATAAGGCTAACTTTCTAACTCATTATACCCAAAGAGATATGAATTTCACAAGATATGTCCACAATTACTCAAAACCTACGAATTTTGTTCTTCAAATTTTCTTTCCATTTCATTTCTTTCTAGAATCCTCTTGTTTGATTCTTGATAATCCAAGATTAAACCAATACAAACAAGATTAAGCATGATCTATTACCCTAGAACATAAATCTACCCAAAAATCAAATATTAAATAAGAGTTTAGAAGTTACCTTCTTCTAGCTTTTTCGTCTTCTTCTTCTAGCTCAACTCAATTCCTCTTATTTCTCTCTATCTCTCTCAATTTCTCAATACAACTTCTATATAACCATTATCCTACATTATGAAGAACATAAAAATATAATTAAAACAAGGAATTTAGATTATAGCCTTATTAGTATGAATTTAAGAGAGAGACGGAGATGATGATGATGGGGCTTGTTTTGTCTTCTCAAAACTTTTCCTTCTTCTTTTTCTTCCACTTCTTCTTTTCCTACAACTCTCTCTAACTCTCTTCTTCTTTCTTTGGTTTGTCTTCTAAAAACTAACATACTAACTTGTAGTATATACATATAATATACAATACTAGTAATATATAATATATGTAACTCCTAGTAATTATTAGATATATTAATTACTAGTTAATACATAGGTTACACCAATTTGAACTTGAAAAACCTAAGACCATGTTTGGCAAATACTCATTATTTTAATTAATCAATAGCTTAACATTAATCAATCTCATCAAATTGTCACATAATTATATTTACTTGTTAATTATAATTTTGTGTAATAATCATCACATAACTTATCTAATTTAATTATCTCAATTAAATTAGAACTATAACATAAAACTATTATATTAATTAAATTAAATACTAAATATTCATTTAATTAATCTGCTACACTTAATTACATTACTCAATAATCAAAACAAAATTTATTTATTTAACTCAATAAATAATTCAATTAAATATTTATATATATTAAAATTAATATATAACATTCTCTTCACATCAATTCACATATTCTATAATATATGACATACACATACTCACACCCAATATATCTCATAAATAATACTTTTATTTATAAAATTCTCATTTATAATTTCTAAAAATCTGGGATGTCACAGTTCTTGTTCTTAATTGTTCAAGTTCAAGACTTCATATTAGATGCTATAATTCTTCTAAAGCATGAATTCAGTTATACAATACTTATTCGATTGTATACCTTTTGAGATTTATTATTCGAATTGAGTATCAGTTTTATTTTGGAACCTTGTAAGACTAGCAAACCCTTATTGATTCGACTAGTCCGTAGTTGATGAGCGTTCTAAATTCTAGAACTTTTATTGAGCTTATCCAAACCAAACTTCATTTGGTGCGGACTCTGATGTCAAACTGAGATGAACAACCCTTTAATAGGGAATTATTTACGCTTTAGCGTTGAGATATTGTGCACAGTATAGTACTAAGGGTTGATCCCTATAAGTATGAGAAGAAGAGTCCATAGTCTTATGACTGTTAAAAGTTTCAAGTATATACACTTGACAATGTAGGACATAGTTCAAGGTCTTATGACCTTCAGAAGTTCTTTTGATTCTTGTTATTCATTCTTGATTCAAAAGCCGAGTTTTCTTATTTAATAAGTCTTTAATTCATTCGCATGTTATTATTTTATTGTTATATTATTATACTTATGGACAATCATGCTCACTCTTGCGTAATAATAACATTGTAGTTAAGAACGAAAGGTCCGACGAGCCTTCTACTAGCAAAGGTAAGGGTAAAGTTAACAAGTGATGAAGACTTATTGTTTATTCGATGTATTTATATTTCAGACTTATGTTAAAGTTGTGTAAGACTTATTATTTGTTTATGTTTTCGCATTTGAGATTTAAGGTTAGTATGATCTGAGATTGATGTGGTTACATTCAGATGTTGTAACTCCATAAGGAGAGGATTTATTTCTATCTATTTATGGTTTTTCATTTATTATGGGTAGATAGATACATGATGTTTGGACAGTGAACACTAAATCCTGTGCGAATTGAAGTACCCGAATTTGGGGGTGTCTGTTAGGTTTGTAATATTCATGAACGCAATCAAATTGTATAAAATAAGCGAAAACGTGCAAAATCAGAGTTTTAAAATTTTACAAACCATATACCCGGATCACCCTTTATGCACAATTATTAATTAAACAAAAATATGAAGAACAAGAATCATACCCTTGAAGATTCGAGCTTCCTCAGGTACAAGTTCACCTCCAATCTTTTTCGCGTTCAACTTGAATCCACCGGATTTGGTTCCTTCCTTTGATCAACGTTAGCCACCCAAGTGTTTGGCCTCTAGAGGTGATCCACCAAGGAAGAACAAAAATTCAAGAAGATGGGTGTTTGGCAAAACTATAGTTTTTCTATCTGTCTTAGAAAAGGAGCGTACTCTCCAACAATTGGAATTACGTCTGTTGTCAAAAAGTCAACAACAACTACTCACCCATAATAAGACTCCTCTTATTTATAGATGTAGGCAACCCTCCTTGACAATTAAGGAATTGGGCTTTATTTTAATTAATTAAACTCTTTTAATTAATTAGGCTCCTAATCTTATTAGTAATATTTGAGAGTACTTATATTAAATTAATTCCTAAACCCTTTTAGAAATTAAAATAATAATAATAATTGTAATAATATTAATAAGACTCCTCTTATTAATTTATATTTAATATTTCTAAAATATTAAATAATAAATATTAAGCTATTTAATTTATTCTATCACCATATATTAAATTAAATATACTTAACATATTATTACGATTATGCCATTAACTTCTTAAATAATTATTCTTCTTTTTATGGTGTGACCCTTTAGGTTCTCCATATTAAATCGATTGTGAATAAATCAATTAGAACAATTCTAATCTTATTTAAATAAATAAATAAAATAATTAATTTATTTAAATAAATAATATTTATTCTATAATAGGTATAAGCCTCCCCAGCGATCAACGACTTTTCAGATAATATAGATTTCAACATTAATCATAAAAGAACCTTAGAGTAAATAGTTACCATACAATTCAATCCTTCCACCATACAATGTCCTAATTAAATATAAGACATGAAATTACTGTCAAGTCTTATTTTATTTAATTATATGTATTTTGATCCTTAAATGCACAACTCCAAATAATACAAATTAGAAACTCCTTTCTAATTTCATTTTACCTTGGCCAAGGACTATTGGGTTGTCATTTATCGAATCACACATGACATTTCTCTTCTTTTACTAGAAGTGGTAGATTCTTTATTGATCATACATTATCTCCATGTACAACTTATTATACCCAAGCATACCCTTTGACATACCCTAAGGGTCTTATGGAATAAGTCAAAGTATAACTTATCATACACAAGATACTATAATGATCTCAAGTCCAAGGATCACTTGTACTTCTATCACTACAGGAATTCCTATTGACAGGCAAGTGAAACTCCATTAGGTATTCCTTAGCGAGCCACGTTCAGTGAACTTATTCTCTAATAAGCACCTACATACTTGCTTTAGTGTCTCCACACAAATGATCATGAGATCAATCATCCTCATCCAATGAGCAAGCAACGTATGTACCAATCTATCCGGATTCACTAATCCCCAACTTAGTAATCCAATGATTGGGAACTATTTTAGTTTTAAGCTTTCTAAGAATTTAGATCTCATTAGAATGATCATCATCATTATTCTAAATGCATTGCTTAAAACTATGGGTTTATCACATATTATAAAACAACATCATGTAGATAATTAAAAGCCTTTAATAAATTAATACGTTTTATTATTAAATGAATAAGATTGTTACAAAGTATATGCTTTATCATCAAACATGATTGGCTTGTGTGCATACTACTTTCAACAGGTTGGTATCAAAGCTGTAGATTATGAACCTTAGGTGGGGGAAAAATCATAGGTAGTAGCCTTATAGGAGATTGAGAACATAGTGGTGAAAAACTCTTATCGAGTTCTAAGAAATGAATTTCTTAATTCATTGAAGATAATAAAAGACTTTATGTGCTTATGTGATAAACTTATATGCTCGCGAATATTGATTAATAACTAAAACTTAAAATTGTGTTGTCAGGACGTTAGATATTGGAGGATCTAGTCTAGCTGGGGAGGACGAACCCTGAGTACCAGAGAGGAGGAGCCCCGAGACATTCATGTCGTCCCGGAGCAGTTAGTACAGAGAGAGCCATCTCTATTGATCACTGTTGTTGGTCAGGAGCATGAGCCTGAGACTGATCCGAAGGAGGATCTTGAGGAGGAAGAGGAAGAAGATGAGTTCCCACCAAACTCTATTATAGCTCAGATGTATGACAAGGTATATGACTGTAACATCGAGCTTCAGGATAGAATCACATAGTTGGAAGAGTTGGCAGATGAATGCCAGGTCACTATAGGACAGAAGAATGAAGAAATCCAAGGTCTTGATGCACGTCTTGGAAATGTGGAGTGGAAATTGGTTCACCTAGAGGGCGAGAATGAGGAGCTGGTGGCAAAGGCTGCAAAGCTGAAGGATGATCTGAGAGAGGAATTCGCCAAATGAACCAGAGATGATAATGCTTATGAGAAGGCTTCCCAGCGAGCAGATGTAGCCGATGAAGAGGTACAAGCAAAGAAGGTCAAGATGGTGGATATGGATTGTGCATTCAACACTGCAGTGAACAAAGCCCAAGATCGAGTTATATACTATCCAATTTAGTTTGAGAACTTACCTTCGTACATGTTGGATCACAGAACGATGTTTCGTATCATGGAAGAAGAGCACAGAGAAGCTATTCAACGTCTTAATAGGTCGTGATAGGAACAATATGAATTATGTGAATGTCTATGTTAGTTAAAAATGTAAATTCTGATGTGCTTATAAACAAAGGAATATTATGATGATTTAATCCTGAAGATTCTTTATATCGGGATAGATGATGTAAATAGCAGTGATGCTATCGTATGATGTTAAAACTTTCGATTTAAATAAAATAATAGAGTTTAATTGAGATAATGTGTTAAGTGATTATGTTTAAATGTTTTAATTAAGCCTTAAACATTTAAGGGATTGGATAAAGACCTAATAATCGTATATTCTTAATAGAAATATGCCGCTGAGAAGAAGACCAAACTGTTAACCCGCCAAAGAAGGGTCAACGAACAACAACAATAATGCCAATACTGACCCCGTTCAGCAGTTGGTGAATTTATTGGCTGGAGCAATTAACAATCAACCACAAGCTCCACCAAATATAATATTCAAGGACTTTAAGGTAGTGGGACCGCGAGAGTTTAAAGGTTCCATGAACCCAGTAGAATCCCAAACTTGGAATATGGAGATGGAAAAGGTTTTTGACGTCGCCAAAGTCAGAGAGGACCAGAAAATCGCCTACGCAACATTCATGCTGAAATCTGAAGCCAGTTATTGGTGGCAAGAAAATAAGGTCCGCAGAGGAGAAGGTGTGATTACCTAGGAGAGGTTCAAGGAGATGTTCTTCGAGATATATTTTTCGACCAGCTCGCAGAACCAAATGGAGGTCCAGTTTCTGGAGCTGAAATAGGGGAATATGTCTGTATCAGACTATGCGACGAAATTCAATGAGTTGGCTAGGTTTGCCACGTATCAAGTGCATACTAATGAGAGAAAGGCTAGGCGATTCGAGCAGGGACTGAAGCCATGGTTGTATAGCAAAGTGTCAATGTTTTAATTGAACACTTTTGTTGGGGTGCTAGAGAAGGCCATACTCGCCGAAGGTGGAAGCAATGCGGTAACCAAATATAACCAAGATCAAAAAAAGAAGAAGAGTGAAAGTGAAGGAAATAACAAAGCTAGTTCCAGTAACACGAGAGGAAGTAACAATCAGAAGAGAAGGTGGACTGACAACTCATCAACTGAAAATCAGCAAGGAGGTCAGAAGAAGAGAATTAAAGCATGCCCGACCTGCGAGAAAGCTCACCTGGGGGTTTGTATGAAGGGAAAATGGATGTGCTAAAATTATGGTCAGGAAGGTCACATAGCACCTAACTGTCCTAACCCAAAGAAGGGCGTCTGCTTTACTTACGGCTCAAAGGACCATCTGGTAAGGGACTGTCCCAAAAAGGGATCTGGAGGGGCAGGATCAGGAAGGAATAGGGGAAATAGCGGTGGAAGTGCTTTAACTATCACGTGACCAACCGCAACCAACCGACCGCCAAGACTTTCAACATGACAGTGCAGGATGCTGTGTAGTCTTGCAATGTGGTTTCAGGTATCATTCCGATCAATAAAGTTAATGCTTATGTACTATTTGATTTGGGTGCTACTTGTTTATTTATATCCGATGACTTTGCTAAGAACTTAGAATTGCATAAGGATGAGTTAGAATACCCCATAAACATAGAGATTGCGAATAGAAAAGTGATCCCTGTTAAATACGTACACAAGAATTGTATGGTGAATATTAAGGGTAACATTATGAACGTAGATCTTATCCCGATTAGACTTGGGGAATTTGATGTTATTCTAGGAATGGACTGGCTATTCAATTATGGGGCTGTCATTGATTGCCAAAGGAAATGTATTAACCTTACGTCAAAGGTTGTGTTTTATGACAGCAAGTCGCCTTGACAACCGGGTTGTCTAATGATGATGCAGGCCAGGAATTTGTTAAGACAAGACTATGTAGGATATTTAGCCTAAATAGTCGACAGTCATAAAGAGAACCCGAAATTGGAAGATATACTAGTCGTGAGGGACATCATAGACGTATTTTCGGATGATCTGCCAGGACTTCCTCTAGATAGAGAGGTTGAGTTTGTGATCAATTTGGCGCCAGGAACGCCCCCAATATCGAAGGAACCGTACCAGATGGCTCTGGTAGAGATGAAAGAATTGATGGTACAACAGCAAGCACTACTGGACAACAAGTACATCCAACCGAGCCTATCGCCGTGGGGAGCACCGATTGTAAGACCCCAACTTTTATGAATAAAGATTAATTTTTCTCAAAATATATTTTTGAATATTATGGTGTAGATTTGATATAATGTTTATAAATTTTGTAAAGTAAGCAAGTTGTTATAAAATAATTGATCGGTTGTGGAATATTCGTTTTAACAGGAAATATTCGTACGACTGCACAATCATTGGTGGACCACACAATAGAATTATTATCGGAGTTAAAAAAAGATAGAAATATCTTTTTATAAAAATAACGGCGAAAATTTTACCATTAAACGGTTGAAATACCCGATGGTAAAAGTACAGTAATACGCGTGGTTGCATAGTAGCACACGGTATTGATTATTGATGCTTACGTGAGAAGTCACTCAGTTATACTCAATTATTGCTACAGTAATTGCTGTATAATATCTCTCATATTATTAATTCAATTATTGTCACAGTATCATCTGCATAATATTTTATATTATTAAATCAATAATTGAGACGATAAAGTTATTCATATTATTATTTACATTATTGACGATGTCTAGAAAGTTCTTTCGAGGAAAGGGGTTTGGTCACCTAATTGCGCGCCAATAGGGAGAAACCCTTATCGGAAAGCACCCTCTTTCCTGGGAATGATCTGGTTGTTAAATATTATGAGTTATAATATTAATAATTAATAAATTTGTGTTGATTAAAGATGTTTGTGCATTTAGTTTTCTTTAATTCTTTCGTGACCCAATTACCCTCAAAGGAGGTATTTCTGTGATTGGCTTGTTTTATTGACCAAACAGGCAATTAATCAGATAAAAAAGTAATTAATTGCTATTGGTTCACATGCAAATTAATGTTAGTTCACATGTATGGGACTATTGGTTCACATGCATGTACTATTAGGGGAGGTGGTGCAAGATTGATAATACTTGAAGGACTAAATTAAAAATAGAGGTATAGATAAAGGTACTATACTATAATAATTCGAGCCCCTAAATGTGCAATTATCGAAACTATATTTTTCTATAAATAGAAGTTCATTTCTTCTTTCATTCTCACCAATTCACTAAGACTTACAAGAGCAACTATAGAGAGAGAAATTATAAAGAGAAAGAAGAAGAGTATTCTGCTGCTTCACTATTCCAGTATTCAGTCTTCTACTAAGGTAAGGGATATTATTTTTGTTCAGTATTCGTAAGAAATAATATTTTCTTCCATACTTTGTAGTATATGAGTAATATTATTTCATTTCGTATTCCTAATTCTACACTCATTTTGTTAAACTATTTCTTCTATATCCTGTGAAATTAGTAGAATATCATTGAAATTTGCACTTCATCTAGTATCATTTCACAAGCATATTTTTTGAACATTCTTGTTAAATTTGAAGCTTTTTATGCCAGAGTACTATTTACGGGGTACTATTCATAAAGTACTATTCATAATATAGTCCTATTCACAAAGTACTATTTATAAAGTACTATTCACGGGGTACTGTAGACACTCAAATTTTTTTTACTACTGTCACTAACATTGCAGGAGAGCAGATTCGTCTTTTAAGAGGGAACCCTGAAAGACGATCCATATCCATACCGGATTCTACCGGAAGTTCAGCATCAACCCCAGATCGCAATCTGGGAGTAACAATTCCAATCTCGGAGATAACCCCAAGGCATGCAGATCAATACCGGCACACACCGGAGAAGACCGATTAATTTCGGAGATAACCCCAAGGTATCAAGTCTCAGTCCCAACTATGGGAATAGCCACCAACCTTGGTGATAACCCCAAGAAATGCAATTTCGGTAATAACCCTGGAAATGCTTGTTACAAATGCTACTAGCTTCAATCTCGGCGCTCACAACGAGATCCACTGTACCAGCCCGGCGATAACATCGGGAAGAGAGGCACACCTCAAGGATGAGAATGAGGACCTTCAACCAATTGCAGCAGTCCAATCCCAGCGAAGCTGAGCAACGTCTGCTTTATCAGCCCAATCCGGCGATAACACCGGTGAGGGGCAACATCGTCATCTGACCAACACGATGCCACGCCACGTCGCCTCCACATATCTACGCAACAATGTCCTACAAGAGTAATCAATCCCGAGTGACTATTGTACGAGGTAACGGATGAAAGTTGAAGCTTGAAGACCGGAGGGCACCATCCCATCTTCAATGACTTTGTACAAACTCTAATCCCATGCCATCGTACAACTCTCAACAATGGCGGTCTGAAATAAGTCATGTATACCTCAAAAGGATGCCCGAATTGCACTTCTAAAGATCTGAGTGAACATTACAGTGCCTGAGTGCACGTACTTCGAGACGACCCAACCCGACCCGAAAAACCCGGGCCAACCCAGGTTGCCGCTGGTACACCTGCGGCTCAGCCTCTTGTACACCTGCGGCTAATATGCCTATAAATAGAGGGCTTGGGGTGCTAATTTTTCCAGAGAAAACGGCGAGGAAGCCCTGCCCAATTTGCTCTGCACTCATCCCATGCAGTATACTTTCCCCTTTTAAACACCTGTGAGCTCATATATAGCCTCTTTTGTACCCACAAAAGCCAGTGTTTACCCACTCTAAAGATATAGAAGCCTTTTTTAGCAGTCAGCAGTCAGCTGTAAGCCTTCTCACACACTTTAGAGTCTTTCTCTTCATCTTTGCACACACCCTTCGACATGTTGAGAGTCGTGTTGCTTGCTTTTGCCCGGGCTTCGGTCCATGGTTTCATTCCAGTCTGTATATATATATATATATATATATATATATATATATATTGAGTAACATTATCGAGGTATGTCTCGATTGAGCCTAGACTTCGGTCTGGAGCGTTTACTGCTTTAATATATATATATATATATATATATATATATATATATATATATATATATATATATATATATATATATATATATATATATATATATACTGTGTGTCGAACTCTGTTCGATGAGCCTGGATTTTATATCCGGTGCGTTTACTCGCTTATATATATATATATTTATTATATATATTAACTGTGGTCGAACCTTGTTCGATGAGCCTGATTTTTATATCCGTTGCGTTTATCGCTTATATATATATATTTGTCCCACCTGGAGTTTCCTCCGTGGTGGTTAATCGCTTTTACAGCTTTATTTATATTCCGTCCCGCCTGGAGTTCCCTCCATGGCGGTTGACCGTCTTTACAGCTTTATTTACGTTTTCGTCCCGCCTGGAGTTTCCTCCGTGGCGGTTGATAGCTTTTACAACTTTATTTATATTTCTGATCCCCCATGGATGTGCTTCGTTGTTGGTGATCATGTATGTATATATATATTTACAACTTTTATATATATACATGCTTACTGCGTTAATATCAATTGCGGTATCATGTGAGCCTAGGAATCATGTGATCACGGATTTAGTCCCCTGAATCTAGATTTGGTTCCCGTGATGGACCTTTTCAGCTATAAGTAGCTTGTAAATTTATCTATGATGTTTGGATTTCCTCATATGATTTTCATACCCACGAGGAATTCAGCACCTTTTTGTACATTTATTTTCGTACGGATGCCTCGCATCTGTCAAATAAAATCAATCAAGCCGAGCACTTAATAAAATGCGAGTCTAAAAGGTCTCAATTACTATTAAGCATCAGGGTTTGAAAAACCTCTTTTATAAAACATCACTGCCATATCTTGCATAAAATTAAATTTTTACATAAAATTCAAACCCTGTGTATATAGGTGCGAACGAGGCCTCGCACTACTTCCAAGTAACAGCACATTGACCCACACACACACACATTCAGATAACAGTTTCTTGAAAAGAGGCAGTCACCGTGGTAACACGGATGTCGGGGGGTGCCTAACACCTTCCCTCCGCATAACCAAGTTCCTGGACCCTAATGAATATCGGTTTCACCGACCCGTTCAGCAGTGTCACATCACTGGGTCAATGTGCAAACCTTTTCTCGGTTGTGTTGGTACAACCATTTAAAAAACCAACTGGCGACTCTTAACAGTCCATCGTCGACATTATACATGTCGGACCTTTTTCACTTGTTTTTTTAAACAAATCTCACCTAAAATGAGAGCACCAAATAACAAGTAACGGAAAGGGACAATTAAAAATCCCGACATCGACAGGTGGCGACTTTGCTGGGGACTCCAGTAAAAGGACTTAAGACGCTATTACAATTTTTTCAAAATTGTTATCTGCTTGTGTGTGGATGTTGCATTTACATTTTATGATAAATGTGCACGAATGCATTTCCTTACTTAGTGCTTTGCACTATAAACTGCTTGTGATATTAATGCTTCGCACCATATCTGCTTGTGATATTAGTGTTTCGCACCATATATGCTTGTGATATTAGTGCTTTGTATATGTCATCATTTTCATACGGTAAGACGCGATGTATGTGAATGTATGTTGTGTGGTCCCTCCACCAGGAGGCTATCTCGTCGGTGTTTGATTATTGGACTCGTGGGAAGACTAATTCTCTGAGGCTCAGGATAGGCAGCACCCAAATTCGCTCTAATTGAAAGACCGGATTAACTTCCCGTCAAGTAGATTGCAATGATTTGGGAACCTCCATGCCAAAAAGCCGCGAGAGTAACCTAAGATAGGTCAGCCTCTGATAAACCCAAAACGGAGGAAAGTCTCTTCATGCTCTCATTTCAAATTACTTGTAAAGCACAATTACTTGTAATTATCTTCCATATCTATCTCCATGTAATGAGAAATATGAAGAAATGTGTACACATACATGCTACAAATAGCTGACATCCTTTTTGCAAGATAAAATTCCTAAACTGGACACATCACATAGCATGTTATTATTCACATTCCCTAAAGACTAAACTACGCAAGTCTTTTGTAGGGAATCAATCGGACCTACCACCCGTTCAAAGTCCAAAAAGGTAACAGGCCTACAGTCAATCATGTCGTCATCCGACCAGACCGAACTTAATCCAGTTTCTCGCAAAGAATTCGACGGATTAAGCAAACAGATTATAGATTTGGTTGTTCTACTAAAAGAATTACACCAGTCTACACAGGGTCAGAAAATACCTGTACATGCTGAATCCTCCACACAAAGAGGAACTCAGGTCATTACAATACCTGAACTGCAGTTGGATCCGACCAACAAAACTCATGATGCTACCCATCCCACTGGAGACCCAGACGCTGGTGACATCAAAAAGAAAGTCCTCCAAATGGAAAAGACTCTTCACACTATCAAAGGAATTGGAACACACGGGAGTGTTTCATATGCTGATTTGTGTATTTTCCCTAGTATTCATTATCCAGAAAAGTTTAAGACTCCTGACTTTAAAAAATATGATGGGTTAGGAGATCCTTACGCACATCTAAAGGTATTTATTGGAGAATTGGGATCTTATGCAGAGGATGAAAAACTCAGAATGCAACTATTCTAAAAAAGTCTAACTTGAGAAGCCCGTTCGTGGTACACATGATTAGGCAATTCAAAGATCCATAGTTGGGAATAGCTAGCACACGCTTTCCTCACCCAATACAACTTTCATTCTCAAATGGCTCCTGATCGGTATCAAATTACCAAGATCAAGAAACAGTCTAATGGGTCTTTCAAAGAGTATGCTTAGAGGTGGAGACGCCTGGCTGCCCAAGTTAGTCCTTCTATGACAGAATCAGAGATGGTCATAACTTTCATAGACATATAAGAAGCACCTTTCTATGAAAGAGTTTTATCCAGCATCGGCAAGCCATTTTCTGAAATGGTCAAACATGGGGAGATGGCTGAAATGGGATTGAAATCCGGAAAGATTCAAGACCTAGCTGCACTCAAAGTTGTTGCTGGCTGAAATGGGAACAACCCCCGGAGGGTCCATAAAAAGAAAGAGGAGGATGTTTCCCTGATACTACAGGGTCAAAAAGGCAATCAGAACATGCCTGTCCAGAGGAGAAATTACACTCCCTTTTAAGCACAGTCTTCAAATCCTCCAGTACCAAAAGGTGGAGAAGCCAAACGCCCTCGAGAATTCACACCCTTAGGGGACAGCCTCGAGAATATTCTCAATCTTCTAACAACACAGAAGAAAATCACGCATCTGCTTCCACCAGCCAGCCCTAATGGACGGGGTTTTAATGCTGCTCGAAAATGTGCTTATCATGCCAGGGCACCTGGACATGATACTCAAGATTGTTGGGCCTTGAAACACAAAATCCAAGACCTGATAGACAACGGTGAAATCGTGGTCATCAAACTCGATCAGCCTCACATTCAAGACAACCCTCTTCCTCAACACAGGGAAGAAAAGGTCAACATGATCAATTGGAGCAGCGGACAGAGTTCCAATTTCAGCTGTGAATCCTCCCAAACCCCCAAAGATGGTGATGACAGATGGGATTATGCCAAGTTCCAATTCACAATGGAACGAAAGACGAAAGCTCTCTGTAAACATATTGAGCAATTGGCGGAACTGGTGACTTATCAGCATCAAGTGACTCGTCAGCTAATCAGCCAGGAATATGCCAGTCTCTTACCTATTGTCATGAATATTCCCTCTTCACTTTCAGAAAATGAAATGCTGGAAGACAAAGTGACGAAGAGAGTGAATGCTAAGGCCCGTCGGGATTTTGCCAACAAAAGGGAATTCACACATTTGGGTCAACCTATGGAGGAAATCCTTCATATGTTAATCAATAAAGGATGGATTAGTTCCTTTCTACCTCCAATCAACCCCCGTTCAGGACGATACAACTCTGAGGGAGTATGTCAATATCATTCTCAATCTCGCGGTCACAACACAGAAGAATGCTGGGCACTCCGCCACCTTATTCAAAATTTAATTGACAGTGGCATACTGCGCTTGGCAGATAACGACACTGTGTTACAGACAAGTGAGGATTTGGGTCCTACTAAGTGAAAGAGTGTAGTAGCAGTCATATCCGCTAAAAATGATGGGGTTAACAAATCACTTCTCATGCCAGTAATTCAACTTGCCGTGCAAAGCATAATATCCTATTGTTAGCTTGCACACAGTTCCGTGGAATTATGGAGAAGGTGAAGGATCCACCTCGCATACAACTACTGCAGTGTTGAAGGAGAATCCACTGTATCTTCCCCAATGGTTAATGAAGCCTGTCATCAAGTCTAAGGGGAAAATACCCATTGAGAAGATTGACAATTTCCTTTGCACTATGGGTCATAACGAAGCCAAGGTGGTTTTAAGCTTAAAAGAAGCTCCACAACATATATCAATCTTGGACTTGGTCCTGACTTCCGAGAATCACCATAAGGTCTTGTTAAAGGTTTTAGAAGAAGCCTATCTACCGACATCAGTTGATACGAAAAAGTTTCAACATCTGGTTGATCACATTTTCAACAACAATGTGATATCCTTCACTGATGATGACATACCGCCCGAGGGGACCGGTCATTGCAAACCGTTGCACATTACGGTCTTATCCTCTGAATATATGGTGGCTGGAGTTTTTATTGATGGAGGTTCCTCTCTGAATATCTGCCCATACGCTACCTTGGTGAAGATGAATATCAATCCCAATCGAATTCGGAGTAGCCATACCATTATCAAAGCTTTTGATGGAGCCCGCCGTAACTCGGTCGGAGTAGTTGAGCTGCCAATTGAGATTGGTCCTCATACATTCTGCGTATCCTTCCATGTGCTCAAGATAGATTCGGGATACAACCTACTTTTGGGACGACCATGGATTCACATGGCAGGGGAAGTCCCCTCCACTCTTCACCAACAGTTGAAATACATCATCAACAATAGCCTGGTTACAGTCAACGCTGAACCGGAGATTCCTCAGCACGGGGACATGCCGTTCATCAATGCCAATAAGGATGTTGAGCCAATTAATTTTCATGCTTTGGAAATAAGCAATACCCAATACCATGCTATTGGAATGCCAAATTTCTGTCGAGGTAATGTCGGCCACTCAAGAAATGATGTCGTTGGGTCATAAATCGGGACAAGGGTTGGGTAAAGATTGCCAGGGTATCAAGTACCCTATTCGCTTAACCAAGCAAATTGGGATAGCTGGACGAGGCTATTCTGCCAGCTCTAGTCACACGAATCCTCATAAGCATCAGCTGATACCTTCAGCTTCAACCATGCGGCGTTTAGCTTCGCCTTCAAGCTCCGAGTCCACACAACCTCCCATAAAGGTGCCAGTCAATATAATGGCGATGTTATTTCCCAAGCCGGTACCGGTGAAGGAGAAAGAAACCTTTGTTCCAGATCCTACAGTGGAGGAAGAGGAACGAAGAATCAAGCAAGATGTCATGCGGATGATGTCCGGCATATGCATCATCATACATGATGAGCATACCAATAGATACACCCAAGACGATGATTGCCCAGACGTAATGGCTATCATTCAGGACAGGGAAGATGATGATAATCCCTCTATCACTGCGGTTCACCCGGAATTTGCTCTTACCAATTAGAACAGCATTCCTTACATTGGTCGTCAAGGGTAAAGCGGGAGGAAACTCTTTCTGCCCTTTAGATATAGTAACTGCTTACTTTTTTGCACAGTATTAGCAGTTTATTTTTCCAGTATATGCTAACACTGTGTATGATCAACACATTTCATATATACTAAGTGAAAGCATATTTTTTTTCAGGACTCTGAATTTAGATGTGATGGTACTTGCTGATACGGTGCCTCTTCTCCACAAGGATTTTACCTTTGATGTAGAGATGAATTCAACCTTGGTGGATATACAGGATGACATTGAGGTGCCTCCAGAAATTCAAGAATGGGTCAAAGAAAAACCCAAACCCAACCTTGATCAAACCACTCCTTTCAATCTCGAAACCTTAGAAAACCATAAGTTAATCCAGATTGGTTCAGACCTTACCCCAAACCGATGGAATGACATGGTTACGCTACTAACCCAGTTCCAGGATGTGTTTGCATGGTCTCATGAAGACATGGTGGGTTTGTCCACTGACATTGTTCTTCATTGCCTTCCCATGAAAGAGGGAATTAAGCCAGTCAAGCAAAAGCTCCAGCGATTGAAACCTGAATGGAGTTTAAAGGTGAAAGAAGAAATCGTGAAACAGTTTCAAGCTGGCATCATAATGGTGTCTACATATTCTGAGTGGATATCCAACATCATGCCCGTACCTAAACCTGGAGGGAAGGTGTGAGTTTGCGTGGATTACCAGGACTTGAACAAGGCTTGCTTAAAAGATAGCTTTCCCGTGCCATTTATCCACATTCTCATTGACAATACTGCACAATACGACATGTATTCCTTTGCAGATTGCTTTGCAGGGTATCATCAGATCATGGTTGCCGAGGAAGATCGTGAGAAGACTGCTTTCATCACTCCTTGGGGAGCTTTTTGCTATAAACGGTTGTCATTCGGCCTCATCAATGCTGGAGCTGCCTATCAACGTGCTATGATGGCTCTTTTCCATGACTTAATGCATAAAGAGATTGAGATCTACATGGATGACATTATTGTCAAGTCTCGGAAGGAGGATGACTATATAGACCATCTCAGGAAGTTGTTCAACAGGTTGCGTAAGTATAACTTGAAGTTGAATCCAACTAAGTGCGCCTTAGACGTTAAATCAGGTAAGTTGATAGGATTTCTAGTCAACCACAAAGGGATAGAGCTGGATCCTGCCAAAATCCAAGCCATCACGGAAATGCCCATTCCTCAGATAGAAAAGGAAATATGAGGATTTTTGGGAAGAATCAACTTCCTTAGCAGATTTATCTCTCAACTCACAGCAACTTGTGAGCCAATCTTCAAACTATTAAGGAAGAACTCCTCCATGAAATGGAATGAGGAGTGCCAGAATGCCTTCCTTACAATCAAGAAACAGCTAATCAAATCTCCCATCTTGGTACCACCCAGGGATAATGTTCCCCTGTTTATGTATCTGTCCGTAAGTGACAATGCCATGGGCTGCATGCTGGGACAGAAGGACGATAGAGGCCTAGAATGAGCTATCTATTACCTCAGTAAAAGATTTAGCAGCAGTGAACACAAGTACACTTTGATCAAAAAGACGTGTTATGCTTTAGCATGGGCTGCCATGAGGTTACAACATTATCTCAGTGGTCATACAACCCATCTCATATCCCGCGTGGATCCTTTCAAGTACGTGTTCAACAAACCCATGTTAAATTGTCGACTGTCCATATAGCAGTTGATCCTACAACAATTTGACATCGTATATGTGACTCAAAAGTCCATCAAAGGTCAAGGAGTTACGGATCAACTGGCCGCCGCACCATCAGGGGATTTCAAACCCTTAGAGACATATTTCACTGATGAAGGAGTAATGACAGTTCAGCAATACCATCAGTACGATACACACCAAACGTGGAAGATGTATTTCGATGGAGATGTTAATATAGAAGGTTCTGGAGCTGGAGCAGTTCTAGTATCTGATACGGGGGAGCAGTATCCCGTCGCCGTCAAATTACAGTTTGTCAGCACCAACAATACGGCTGAGTATGAAGGCTGTCTCATGGGGCTAAAACTTGTCCGTTCAATGGGCATCAGGCGGTTAACTGCCCTTGGAGATTCGGAGTTGGTAATCAGACAATCCACTGGAATCTATTAAACCAAGGAACTACATTTGCTGCCTTACTATCGGCAGGTTTTAAAGATGGCTTTGGAGTTCGAAGAAATATCCTTTCTACACATTCCTCGTAATAGGAATGATTTCGCGGATGCGTTAGCAACTTTGGCCTCCTTGATCCGCATATCAGACAAGGAACACTTGCCAAGCGTCATAATTTCCCTGCACAAGGCCCCAGCCTATGGGAATTACGTTAGAGAAGTATCGGATGAGCTACCTCCCATCCAACATCCTTGGTATCAACATATCAAGGAATATCTGCGAGATGGATCTACACCCGCTGAGGCGAGCCCGACTGAGAAATGGCGGATCCATCGATTTGCTATGAAATTCTACATGAGTGGAGATGCGCTCTACAAAAGAGATGCAAGATTAGGTCTCCTCATATGTTTAGACAAAGATCAAGCCCAAAGGCTTACGGATGAAATCCATGGTGGAGTCTGTGGCCCCCACATGAGTGGCCCCCTCCTTGTCAAGAAAGTCCTCAGGACAGGACATTATTGAATATCTCTCAAAGCTGATTGCAATGACCACGTCAGGAGATGCTATCAGTGCCAGATTTATGGGAATGCTATACACGCTCCTCCATGGGAACTTCACAATACGAGTTCACCTTGGACCTTCTCAATGTGGAGAATGGACGTTATCGAGCCCATTGAGCCTAAAGCCAGTAATGGTCATCAATTTATCTTCACCATGATCGACTACTTCACCAAGTGGGTAGAAGCAGCCTCTTTCCCAAGGGTTACTAAAGAAGTCATCATTGCTTTCATCAGAAACAACGTCATTTGTCGATATGGACAACTAGAGGTGATTGTGACAATGCCAAGAACCTCAACAACAAAATGATGGAGGAATTATGCAGTAAATTCCACATCAAACATCTCAACTCAGTCATCTATCGTCTGAAGATGAATGGTGCTGTTGAAGCGGCTAACAAGAATATCAAGAAGATTATGCAAAAGATGTCCATCAATCACAAAAATTGGCCTGACCTATTGCCTCTGACTCTGTTAGCCTACAGAACCTCAATGCACACTTTCACTGGGGCAACCCGGCCCCTACGCATTAACCTATGGGATGGAAGCGGTACTCCCCGTAGAAGTTGAGATGGAATCCCTCAGAGTATTGATAGACGCTCAGTTGGATGAAGACCAATGGGTACAAGATAGGTATCACCAATTGGCTCTAATAGACGAAAGGCGAACCGCGACTATCTTCCATGGTCAGTTATATCAACAAAGGATCGCCAGATCCTATAACAAAAAAGTCCGGCTACAGGAATTCAGACAACATGACTTGGTTTTGAAGAAAATCCTTGACAACCAAGATTAGTCTAGGGAAAATTCGCTCCTAACTGGGAAGGCCCGTTTATTGTCAAGGAAGTATTGACAGGAGGCGCTCTCAGATTGCAAGAAATGGATGGCGATGAATTTCCACAACTCATCAACTTGGACACCGTAAAACGATACTATGTCTAAAGTTGCCATCAAGTAAACATCCTGGTGGTAGACCATCAGGTCACCAGTCATTCCGGTTCTTTAAACCTTTACCACAAACAACTTTTCTACACTTTGCCCCTCAGGGAAACATACCTTTCAAGCCAGCAGCCTGGCTCTCCTTTGCGTTCATGCAACTTTGGTTATCCCACCACGGATTGAACCTCTTGCGTATACAGTTTGGCTACCCATACCTGGGATCAAACTTTTCACCTGCAGTTTATCCTCAACCTAGGATTAAACTTTCTCTTCCCCACACTCTGACCTGCATATGGGATTACGCTTTTCATCTCGCCTTGAGGGGTGAACTACGTCGACCTGATCTCCTCTTCAATAGGAGTACGTAGGCAACTATTTCATATGGCCCGGTCGCAATAAAACAAAAACAACAAAAACATTTCCACCCTTTTCCTTACAAAAACAAAAATAAAACAAACATTCCCACACCATTCCTGCCACATACAGAGTTGAACCTTTTACACCAGGTTCGAACTACGCAGACCTGGTCTCCTCTTCAATAGGAGTACGTAGGCAGCCATTCATGGTGCGGTCTCACCCCCTACCAAAACATAAACCCTTGTCAGTTGGTACTGGGATCATCCTTCAAACCACTACATTCCATTTTGCTTCAGACCAAAGGGATGGAATTACCTGAACTCCTCCCAACTAGGAGATTTGGTGACCATCTAAGCTACGGTCATACCTTGAAGAGCAACACCAATTCATAAGAGATGGAATTAACTAGGCTTCTCCTAAATAGAAGTACTGGCGACCATCTATGGTGCGGTCAATCTCAGAGAGGAAAGCCACACTCCTCTCCTCATTTCCATACAGAAACCAGTCCCAAGACACCAAAGATGGTAGGGATACATACAGATCGATGATCCATTCTGAACTATCCAGAGACAACTGAATGTCCATCCACATAGGAAGAATTCTGAATACATCAAGATCACAAGCTCTGAAGCAGCAGGCAAAATATCAAGCAAGTAGCAAAGCATATCTAAAAGGGAAGTGAACAAAAATATATTTCCCTGTCATATATGTAATGCTATTTGATATACACAATGTAAACCGTACATGACAAAATGGCTAAGCTAGTCTGTGTAGGTAAATACAAGATCATCTACAAGTCAGGGTATATGCGAGCTAACAAGCCCAACATGGCGCCCCTCTCAGAAGATGGAGGTGAAGCTGTGGTCTCTTGTATGAGAATATCCACACGACCCAACAGATCTGCAGCCATCTGCATGGTGACCATATGATCATCAATATATGCTCTCATCTCTGCGATCATGCCAGTGGTAAGGGACCTCACTGTAGTAGTATATGTGACGGCTACATCCCAGGCAGATATGGCGATATCTCCGCTCAACTATCATTGCATCTCTGGCTGATATAGCCTCATCCCGCTCAACGACGGCGGCATCTCTACGAGCTAATGCCTCATCTCTCTCCAATAGAGTGGCCTCCCTCCCATCAAGGGCAGTCGACATCATAGATCGAATCTAATCTCTCTCAAAGGTCATCAGATGAAGACTCTACTCTAAGTACTGTGCCAATTGCTGAATCACAACAATACTGGTACTAGGAGAATCTGAAAGAAATGTTGGCAACCCAACAGTGGGCTCCTCCTCGATGTAGGTATCAATGTCCTCCATGGGCTCTACATCATCTAACATGCGCTCTGGTACTGCAAATACTGTTGTAGCCGATAAAATCTCTGTCTCCATCCACACGGAATACTCTGCGGAATAACCAGGATGACTGACAGAAAAAGCCGCTATCTCGCGCCGATCCCAGCAGGCGTATACCCGAGATCGGTCCTCTGTTAAGAGGTACCGAGAAGCTGAACACTGACGTATCACCCCCTCAAAAGGATGAAAATCCTAGAACTGGTCGAACTGCGACATCACGACTAATGGGTGATAAGTGGTCACTCCCCTCAAACCAGCCAGAGGGAGATAGTCCATGCCCGGAGCATGAGTAATGAAGCTGTATGGTGAGCTAAGCCCCAAACATAACAATATGCTGAATGGATCTCTGATATCTGCCAAGAATGTGGACCAGGACAGAGCATCTATACACTCTGATGGCTGAAAAGAGTATGACATAGCTACATCATGGGTGAAGCAGTACCCATGCTATCTAAGAGTGCCAATCGGTCTCAAGTGTGACATGAACCACAAATATAGCATGACTGAGCTACCTGTGAACACTCCTGTATGATACGTGCAACAATACAATGCCGACCGTAGGGTCTCTGCTACAATCATAGGTACAATGGTACGACCCTCCCTGAGAGCTCTCACGGCCATGATAACGCCTATAACTACCTCATCCATATATCGCGGCATATACACATATGACAGTACACATAGCATCAGTACGTCAACTCTGGCCAAATGCCAATGATCATCCGATGCGGTGAAATCCCCGGAATGTTATGAATAGCTACCCTCCGAGCCAAATTTGTCGTACAAAAAACGCTGGGATATCACGTGGCCAGATGTCAACTTATCCTGTACCACTTTGCGCCGCAATCCAGTAAGAGTCATGAATCATCTACGCATGTCTCCCAAAGCCAGATGCACGCAAGGTCTGTCTAGAGGCTGCATCATCAATCATACATACTCCTCCAGAGTAGGAGTCAACTCATGGGTCCCGAATCGAAAAACCTACCTATCCGGTATCTAATGCTCTAGCATCCCGTCCACAAACCCTGCGGGAACCTGAAACATCAATAACGTCATGGTATGCTGTAGCAAATAATCTACAGTCTCCCTGTCTGGTGGTGACATGCTATCATACCACGATTGCATACCCAACGCCACCACTGACGGTGGGGTATGATCTATACGGCTAACTGTCGAAGAAGACATCTATGCGAGCCATGCCATAAGACCATCCAGGGGTCAATGCTGAATATCTCTGGACATACATACATATGCATAACGTGATACATGCACAACAGATAATGGATGGCAATATGATATAGGGAATGAAAAAATAGTGCATACATTCCTAAGTATATCATTATCTAATACATCATCTCTGTACAGCTACAAATACAGGGAAATGGGGAACAACAACCCAATATCTAACAGAGGCCTATCAAAAGATATAACGAGAATATACATCAGAAGAAGACCAGGGTCTCGATATCCACATCATCAATCCTATCCACCTGATGTAACTCCTCTTGAGTCACTGGATCTCTATCAACAGGGATGTCAGTCCTATAAAGAGGAGGATCTGTGCCTATAAAACCAAATGGGTCATCCGAGGGGCCAGCGCCTGAGCTGAAAGGATCAAACGAATCTGCCTCTACTGGATCTCTGCCCAAATGCCGGATAAAGATATGTGACTGGTCCAACTGTCGGGTTAAACTATCAATCTGTGTCACATGAGTCGGATCTCAGACACAGGCTAGCCAATCCATCATCATCAAAGATCCTGGAACCATGTCCCCCATAAACTGTGTGGCGCGGGACTGGACTCCAATAGTACGAGGGATCCACCAATGCTGGAATACATCCTGAGTGCAAGGACCCTCTGATAATGAAAAATCGTCCACCCCCAACAATGGGATATCAATAACGGGTGACTGTGATACGGGCCAAGAACGCCTAGCAGGAGGCAAGATCGGTATACGGATCTCCCCTGTAGTGCTCCTGATAACACACTCTCCTAAATAGAGCTCCCAGCCTCCATCCGTTAAGAGAGGAACTCTCCTGGTGGAAATCGCATACTCAGCTCCTGTCGGGTATCCATCCTCAAAACCCATGGTCAGGTGTTCCCCGGAATAGGGAAGCCATGTGATGGTGTCGGCCGTCAACAACTCCAGCTGCATACGGTAATGAGTGAATCCCTCTGCTATAGGGACCTCTGGCAGAATCGAATGATGCCATCGTCGTCCTCGTGAATACGTGTCTAAACCTAACACACTCACGGGACACAAGCATGGAAGCCTCTCATAGGCCCAGAATTGCCAATACAATAAAAAAATATATCTGCTATCAGTAAACACTCTTAACCTATAAAGAGGAAACGATAAGAGAAATACTCACCAGCAGAAACGGGTAAAATCCTAGCCAAGCCTCGGTCAAATCCTATGAGAGCATATGCATACCCCAGAGGAAATAGGCTAAGATATAGGAGCCCCAATCATACTCTCCAATACGGTCCACATCACGTGTAGCGCTGATCAAAGCGAAAGATACCGTGGAAGAGTTATTTGCTATGAAGCAGCCTCGAATGATCATCAGGAACAATCATCGCAGAACGCGATCCCTGATCCTGACATCATCAATCATGGGCTCACTCAATAGCCCGCTCATAGCATCTACGCTCAAAGGACTTGAACGGACAATCCTGCCTTTGAGCGCCGCCGTCGAAACTCCTAATAAGGATCTAACGGCGGTAGGGGTAATATTTGCCATGCAAGGCACTGGCTCCCCTCCAAACTCCATACCTGTGATAAATCGCCAATCCATAGGCGTCATCATCACCCCGCGATAAGCACAACAGATATAAAATCTAGGTTCATCTGACCAACACGATGCCATGCCACGTCGCCTCAGCATATCTACGTAACAATGTCCTATAAGACTAATCAATCCCGAGTGACTATTATACGGGGTAACGGATGAAAGTTGAAGCTTGAAGACCGGAGGGCACCGTCCTATATTCAATGAATTCGTACAAACTCTAATCCCATGCCATCGTACAACTCCCGACAACGGCGGTCCAAAATAGGTCCTGTATACCTCAAACGGATGCTCGAATTGCACTTATGAAGATCTGAGTGGACATTACAGTGCCTGAGTGCACGTACTTCTAGACGACCTGACCCGAAAACCCCGGGCCAACCCGGGTTGCCTCTGGTACACCTGCGGCTAATATGCCTATAAATAGAGGGCTTGGGGTGCTGATTTTTCAAGAGAAAATGGCGAGGAAGCCCTGCCCAATTTGCTCTACACTCATCCCATGCAGTGTACTTTCCCCTTTTAAACACCGGCGAGCTCATATATAGCCTCTTTTGTACCCACAAAAGCCAGTGTTTACCCACTCTAAAGATATAGAAGCCTTTTTTAGCAGTCAGTTGTATGCCTTCTTACATACTTTAGAGTCTTTCTCTTCATCTTTGCACACACCCTTCTACACGTTGAGAGTCGTGTTGCTTGCTTTTGCTCGGGCTTCGGTCCGTGTTTCATTCCAGTCTGTATATTATATATATATATATATATATATATATAATATATATATATATATATATATATATATATATATATATATATATTATATCAATTGTGGTTGAACCTTGTTCGATGAACCTAGATTTTATATCCAGTATGTTTATCGCTTATATATATATATTATATATATATATTATATATATATATATATATATATATATATATATAATTATATATATATATTCGTCCCACCTGGAGTTTCCTCCGTGGTGGTTGATCGCTTTTACAGCTTTATTAACATTCCGTCCCGCCTGGAGTTCCCTCCGTGGCGGTTGACCGTCTTTACAGCTTTATTTACGTTTTCGTCCCGCCTAGAGTTTCCTCTGTGGCGGTTGCTAGCTTTTACATCTTTATTTATATTTCTGATCCTCCATGGATGTGCTTCGTGATTGGTGATCATGTATGTATATATATTTATAGCTTTTATATATATACCTGCTTACTGCGTTTATATCAATTGTGGCATCATGTGAGCCTAGGAATCATGTGATCACAGATTCAGTCCCCTGAATCTAGATTCGGTTCCCGTGATGGACCTTTTCATTTGTCAGAAACTTGTAAATTTATCTGTGATGTTTAGATTTCCTCAGATGGTTTTTATACCCACGAGGAATTCAGCACCTTTTTGTACATTTATTTTTGTACGGATGCCTCGCATTTGTCAAATAAAATTAATCAAGCCGAGCACTTAATAAAATGGGAGTGTAAAAGGTCTCAATTTTTATTGAGCATCGGGGTTTGAAAAACCTCTTTTATAAAACATCACTGCCATATCTTGCTTAAAATTGAATTTTTACATAAAATTCAAACCTGGGTATATAGGTGCGAACAAGGCCTCGCACTACTTCCAAGTAACAGCACATTGACCCATACACACACACGTTCAGATAACAGTTTCTTGAAAAGAGGCGGTCACCGTGGTAACAAGGATGTCGAGGGGTGCCTAACACCTTCCCTCCGCATAACCAAGTCCCCGGACCCTAATGAATCTCGGTTTCACCGACCCGTTTAGCAGTATCACATCATTGAGTTAATGTGCAAACCTTTTCTCGGTTGTGTTGGTACAACAATTTAAAATACCAACTGGCGACTCTTAACAGTCCATCGTCGATATTATACATGTCGGACCTTTTTTACTTGTTTTTTCAAACAAATCTCACCTAAAATGAGAACACCAAAGAACAACGGAAAGAGACAATTAAAAATCCCGACGTCGACAGGTACTATTCATGGGGTACTAATTATAGGATACTATTCACAGAGTACTATTCTTGAAGTACTATTCATGTGATACTATTCACTTAGGTACTATTCACCCGGGATACTATTCATGATTAACATTGATTTCTTTTCTGTCCAAATCATTTTTGATACAATATTATTCTAGAATTTTACTCCACAAAGCAGTATCATGTTGACAATTTTGACATTATTAAATTCTGGATAAATTAAATTATAAATCTTTAAAAATTTATCATTTGCTTTGTTTTAATTAGATTCTTATGTCATTGTCATTATCCTCATGCTTATATTGTGATGAAAGTCATCTTTGGCTTAAGTGCATAGATGAATTATTGATTGGTATGATTATGACCAGGGATTATTTGGTGTAATCATGACCTGTAATGTTACAAATGATGTGGTAAAAGTCCTCATTGGCCCGTAGTGTATTGATGGATAGTTGGTGGTATGATTATGACCAGGGATTATTCGGTATGATCATAACCATTGGTGAAAACACGAATATCCTTGACCCGTAGTGTATGGATAATTTGTGGTTGTGATACTAATGAATATCCTTGGCCCGTAGTGCATGGATAATTCAGTGATGTGGATTATTTATTAAGCTATGTCTCAGTGATAAAATTGATGATACACTTTTTAAATTATAGAAGATAGTATATATCATGCTCTACTTTACTCTTCTAATGGATTGCTTGTTCCGCTGCAGTAAAACTTGATGGTTATTGTATTTTATCAGTTTAACACTGTTGAAAGCTTACGATAATTTATTCTGCATTATCTTAGTCATAATATTTCTTACTGGGCCAGTTGAGCTCACCCTTTGCTTTAATTGTTTTCTCCAGAAAATGAGAACGTAGTCGGGACTAGTCGGGGAATGGAGTGACGGTCCCTGATGGTGGCTGTAGTAGTCCTCACTATTTTATAAAATAGTGTGATAATAATTATAATGAGGACTCTATTTGAGTTTGAATACTGGCTTCTAGACAATATTCGTGTAAAAATTCTTAGCTACGTTTTTGTCATATTGTATAAGGAAGTTTGTATTTAAATTATGTATCATGTATTTGGCGACTCAGAATGCGTGATGTATAACTATTTTGGGGGTGTCACAGTTGGTATCAAAGCTTAGAGATATGATCTCTAGCTGAGATGTGAGACTAGAACTAGGAGGGGAGAGACGGGTAATTTCTTCACTAGTATGACCTACCTAAGCTTATTTGTTATTTAATTGGTCGGTCAGAATATAGAGATAATACGTGGCATGTCAATTAACCCTTGTTTTGTGGTAGTGTTTGAAAATGACATCAGAGAATGTTGAGATAAGCAATGGAGCACATGAAACCGTTGAGTCACCAACGATCAATACCCAGGATAATGTACATCAGGAAGGCAATAATCCTCAGGAAAATAACAACACCGACCAAATGATGAACGATGGGATGTTCAGAGGCTTTATGCAATTCATGCAACATCAGACGAGAGCGACTCCTATTCAAAATACAGGTGGGAACACTGGAAACTCACGAATGGTCACCACTAAGCAGTTCAAGGAGCTGGGACCACCGGAGTTTATGGGAAAGCCAGAACCACTTAAGGCAGAGACGTGAATAAAGAAGATCACCAAGATATTTGATATCTTAGGCTGTTTCGAGGAGCAAAAGGTTCTGTTTACCACCTTCATGTTGTGAGGAGAGGCAGATTACTGGTGGAAATCTGTAAAGCGTACCCAGCCTGCCGCACTGAAGATTTCTTGGGAGAAGTTCCAAGAAATGTTCAACAACAAGTACTTTCTCGAAAGTATTCGTCACATGAAGGAGGTAGAGTTTATCAAGCTGGAGCAAAACAATATTACCGTGTCGCAGTACGAAGCTAAGTTTGCTGAGTTATCCCGGTTTGCGTCCCAATTGGTTTATAATGAGGAGAGAATGACACGAATGTTTTTGTGAGGTTTGAAATCCAAAATAAGTCAATACCTCATTTCTCACAAACTGTGGTTGTATTCAGATGTTGTAAATAGGGATCAGTTATTGGAGCGCGATAATGAGTCAACCCAACCAAGAGAGAGTAGCCAGCAAATCGATAATACCAGTGGTAGCAATCATCGAAGTGGTGAAAACAAACGTGGAAGGAATCAACATGCCTGAAATGGTAACCACTTCAGTGGTAATCATGGCCAAGACAATAGGAGTGGAAATTTTAAGAAGAGGAGATTTAATAATGATGGAAAGACGTCAGCACCAGCAATCATTGCTAAGGAAGGAGAACGACCACCAATCGTATGCTACAAATACGGAGGGGAGGGACACATCAGTCCAAACTATACGCAGCAGTCCAAAACATGTTATAATTGTGGAAGAGAAGGTCACCTAACTAGATTTTGTCATGCAGTGAAGCCAAGTCCAGTTGGGATGGTGACACCAAATGTCGTCCCAAACAAGTCAAAGCCGGTAGTTCAAGGGAGAGCATTTGTCGTGACCTCCCAAAAAGCAAGGAACTCGCACGAGGTTATCATGGGTAAGCTAATCATAAACTCTTCCGAAGTCTATACCTTATTTAATACCGGTTCTACCCATTCTTTTATTTCTCCTACTTGCGCTCAATATTTAAATTTAACTCCGGAGAAATTAGACTTTGACTTATCTGTTGAAACTTAATTGGGAGAAACCTTCATTACATCCATTGTTTATAAATCTTGTTTGATTCAAATCGACAACTGCACATTACCTGTCGATCTTATCTCTTTGAAAATACTTGCATTTGATGTGATTTTAGTGATTGATTGGTTAACAACTCATCATGCTAAAATTGATTGTTTTCGTAAGGTTGTTAGCTTTTATATTCCTAACCAACCTATTATGTGAATTCAAGCAACCAAACCACTAAAGTCAATCACTATCATATCAAGCCATAAAGCTATTCGTTTATTGAAAAACGGATGTCAAGCTTTCTTAGCCCATGTCACGGATTTAAATAAAAATATGTCAGATTTAAATGATATTTCTATTGTTAATAAATTTCCTGACGTATTTTCAGAAGAACTTCCTGGCCTACCCCCAGAGCGTGAAATTGAATTTTGTATCGACCTTGAATCCGGTATATAATCCATTTCCAAAGCCCCATATCAAATGGCTCATATTGAACTTTAGGAGTTAAAGACCCAGCTACAGGAATTGTTAGACATCGGTTTCATTCCTCCTAGTACGTCTCCTTGGGGTGCTCTTGTTCTATTCGTGAAGAAGAAATATGGAAGTATGCGACTATGTATTGATTATCGGGAGTTGAATCATGTCACCATCAAAAATAGGTACCTGTTGCCTCGCATTGATGACCTGTTTGACTAGTTGCAAGGTGCCAAATTCTTTTTAAAGATCGATCTTCGTTCCGGATATCATCAGTTGAAGATTAAAACTGATGACATTCCAAAGACTGCTTTTAGAACTCGGTACATGCATTACGAATCCCTAGTCAAGTCTTTTGGATTGACTAATGCTCCTACTGCCTTTATGGATGTGATGAATTGAGTATTCAAGGAATATTTGAATCATTTTGTGGTTGTCTTTATTGATGACATCATCATATACTCCAAATGCCGTGAAGATCATGAGGAACACTTGAGGCTGATACTCCAAAAGCTTCGTGAAAACAAGCTATATGCCATATTGAAGAAATGCTAATTCTGGCTTGAGGACGTAGCATTCCTTGGGCACGTGATATCAAATCATGGAATATCTGTTGACCTAATGAAGATTGAAGCAATTCAAAGTTGGGAGCAACCTAAGTCAGTAACTGAAGTACATAGCTTTCTGAGCTTATTTGGTTATTATTAGAGATTCATAGAAGGGTTTTTTTTCGAATCGCTACTCCATTAACTCAACTGACTCAAAAAGATACAAAATTCGGTTGGAGCGAGGAATGTGAGAAGAGTTTTCAAGAACTCAAGAGGAGACTCATTTTAGCACCTGTTCTGACAATACCATCTAGTTCGGAGGGATTTGTCATATACAGCGATGCTTCAGGCAAAGGTTTATGATGTGTTATTATGCAACATGGGAAAGTCATAGCCTTTACCTCACGACAACTCAAAGAATATGAGAGAAATTATCCTACTCATGATCTAGAGTTGGCAGCAGTCGTCTTCGCACAAAAGATCTGGAGACATTACCTGTATGGGGGAGAAAGTGGAGATCTATATAGATCATAAAAGCCTCAAATATTTCTTCACCCAAAAGGAACTCAACATGCGACAACGACGTTGGCTCGAGCTGTTGAAATTTTACGATCATACCATTTAAATACCATCTAGGAAAAGTGAACATAGTAGCTGACACATTGAGTAGAAGATCACATACGGGTACGAGTGCGATATTATCAACACAAAGGCCCATTTTGTGTGACTTACAAAGGATAAAAATAGAGTTAAAGACTCTAGGACCCACGTGATGATGGCAAATATACGAGTAGAACTGACTTTAATCGATAAAGTTAAAGCTGCTAAAGCTACAGACCTGGAGATGATGCGTATGAGGAAAGAAAGTACAAGAAGGTGCTATTCCGGAAGCAAGAATCGATGAAGAAGGAATACTTCGAGTCAACTCTAGACTTTGTGTTCCTAACGACCCTGATTTAAAGTATAAAATCATGATGGAGGCGCATAACACACCGTTTATAATCCATCTTAGGATTACAAAAATGTATCGTGATCTTCGACATACATTTTGGTGGAGCAATATAAAGATAGAGATAGCAAAGTTTATCTCAAGGTGTCTAACTTGTCAACGAGTCAAGGCGGAGCATCAAGTGCTAAAAGGTCCATTGCAACCACTTAAAATTCCAGAATGAAAGTGGGAGCACATTACCATAGATTTCGTTACTGGTCTTCCCAAGGTTTCTTAAGGAATAAATGCAATTTGGGTTATTGTTGATAGATTGACCAAGTGTGCTCATTTCTTACCTATACGAGAAACTTATTCACTTGAACGTCTTGCTCGTATATACATAAATGAGATTGTAAGACTTCATGGTATGCCAATATCCATAGTTTCTTATCGAGACCCAAGATTCACTTCACGATTTTGGGTTAGTTTGCAAAAAGCTATGGGCACAGATTTACGATTCAGTTCGGCATATCATCCTCAAACGGATAGGCAGTCGGAGAAGACTATTCAAACTCTTGAAGATCTATTAAGATTTTGTGTCCTTAACATCAAAGGAAATTGGGACAAGTTATTATCATTGGTGGAATTTTCCTACAACAACAGTTTTTAAGCAAGCATTGGCATGACTCCATTCGAGGCGTTTTATGGATGCAAGTGTCGTTCTCCAGTATGCTGGGATGAGGTGGGTGAAGCAACGTTATTGGGACTAGAATTGGTATGCATGACAACAGAAAAGATTCAATGTGACAACCCCAAAACAGGTCCATTCCATCCAACCTATTCTGAGTCGCCAAATACATGGTACAGAAAATAACTACAACTTTATTACAACAATTGTCGTGCAAAATACAACAACACATATGGTGTGAGTTTGGATACAAATATATACCAAATGTGACTCATGTCCCAATCGTGGACAGCACCTCACAATGACACCTTACATAAAGGTATAGTCAAAAACTATTTTAGAAATTAGAATCTTTGGAAAGTGCTCAAGAAAACATTTGTACATGGGAGACCATGCTTCTAGGTTGTGATAGATATCATATGGCCACAGAATTATCCTTGGTTGACCCAATATACCCCAAAGAAAAACGAAAAGATTACTATCATATTCTTCCCAATGGTGAGTCTTCTCTTGACTTATTATTATCTCCACTGTCTCTAATTGAGAATTATACTTCAAACAAACACCAAGATTATATAGGTAGTGCTCGTAGATATACTCAGCAAGTGGATGAGCACAATTATGTCTTATGATGACACGAGGTTGTATGTCATTAGACATCTTGTATGATAGTGGCAAAACACCCTTCCAATGTTGGGTTCGCTTCACCCTAGATGATTCACCAAATATAACTCTTAAATGATGACTACCGTTCTATTCCCCTGTTACCCCCGCTCGAGCCAGCTACACTCTTATTACCTGAAAGGAATTGTGAACAGAAGGGTGGGCACAACTAGCCCAGTAAAGAATATCATGACTAAAGATAAATAAATTATCAATAGTCTTCATCTGTAATAAATCAGAGATTTAGAACATATGGTAGATGATAAAAATTTCAACCATAGTTGTAGCGGAACGAGCAATCCATTAGAAGAGTCAAATAGACTATAAAGTCTATTATCTTCTCCATGTTAAAAATCCACCAACAATGTTTTATCCCTGTAACATCAATCAACAATTTCGGTCCACAATCATATGAATAACTCATAATCATAACTGTAGTTCTAAATTCCTCTTCTCATCCAGGACGAAGATAATTTTCATCACCTATCTTTACCTGAAACATCAAATATCATGGTTACACCAAATCACATTTCCTGTTCATAACCATACTAATAACTTCATTTTTGTACTACGAGCCAAAGATATTCGTTAACAGTTCATCTTTGCACTACTGGCCAAAGATATTCAACAACAGTTCATCTTTGCACTACAGGCCAAAGATATTCATCAATAATTCATCTTTGCACTACGGCCAAAGATATTCATCAACAATTCATCTTTGCACTACAGGCCAAAGATATTCCTCAACAGTTCATATTTGCAGTACAGGCCAAATATATTCATCAACAGTTCATATTTGCACTACAGGCCAAATATATTAATATCTCAAAGAAATATATAATCTTTTCAGAATTTATATAAACAATAATTATAACCATGTTGATCATTTCACCTTTGCACTTAAGCTAAAGATATTAAATTATAAATTCAATGGTCATTATCATACCAGTCAACAATTCAACTTTGCACTACTGGCCAAAGAGAACCCATAGTCATGATCATACCAATAATTTACCTATCTTTACACTCAAGCGAAAGAGAATTTCAACATCATTAGGGTTATAAAAATGTTATATATGATAATAAAAACAATATGATCAACAACTGCATTTATTTTCGAGAGCAACAATCATAAATCAACGATAATTTGGTCTGAAAAAGAAATTAATTTTTGTCATGAATAGTACCCCGTGAATAGTAACTCGTGAATAGTAACTCATGAATAGTAACTCATGAATAGTAAGCCCGACACAAAAAGATAAAAATTCTACAAAAAAATTAATACTAATATTTTGGTATAATGATATCGAAAGAATAACATTTCTTAAATTTATAAACAATTTATTTTAATTGTTTACACTTTACTAAATAATACATTTTAATCATCCTAAAATGCCAAACTCATAAGATTTCATCATCAATAACCAAAACCCTCATCAAAAATCTGCATATACTTCATATAGGATTCTCAAGCCATAAAATCCTATTTTTTAATTTTCTTACTTCACATAACATATTTAATTTATTTTCTCGTAACTAGACTATTTTTATAAAAAATACCAAATCAGTCCCAAAAATATTTCTTTTCTGGAATTTTGCAGACTATAGTCCTATATTGAACATATATTTTTCCCGGAATTTTTAAAATTCATTTACTATTTTTCATATGGCCAAAACCGCCGAATATTTAGACATTTATCATAAATTGTACTTTTATCCAAAAATTCCAAAATTCACAGAGTATACTGATATTATATAGATATACTTCCAATAAAAATTTCATCAATTTTAGAGTTAACCACAACGAGTTATAAGCGGTTACTTTTTAAATAGTTTTTTTCCGTAAAATTCATAACTCTTAATCTATACATCCGAAAATCGCTATTTTTGGACACAATCAAGAAAACTCATCAAATTATCATTTTAATTTTTTCCAGAATTTTTGAAGGTTAGAAAAATTACGAAACTGAAAAATATAACAACCCTTAAAATCTTTTACTATCTCTTACCTCAAAAGTGCAGTATTTCTGACTGGAATGCAAAGCCGAAGGAAACTTGCACTGAATAGCAACTCTCAAAGTATCTAAATACTCACAAAATATACTTCATAATATAGAGAGCGAAAGAGAGAAAGCTTATGTTTCTGGTGTGATTTTCAATTCTAACTTAGCTCTCTATTTATAGGAAAATGTTAGCACGCCGAAGCAGACTTAACCTGCAACCTGATGGCTTTACCTGCTACTATTCCCACCCACCACATTTGAATAGAAATCTCAGCACATTTCTTCACCAACCAAGAGTGGGGCCCACTAATTCTAGAATTTTCTACCAAAATGATAAACTTCAACAATTTCTGAACCAGTCTTCTCGTAAAATTCATAATAAATCATACGTTCATTTTTAACGGTTCAAAATTTGTGGACATATACTCAACTTATATATGTATAACATATCCAAAAATTACCCCGATCCAACGGTCGGATTAAAAATTATAACCCTTGCAAAATATCTCAAAAACCCTAATTTGATTTTCAATACCTCCGTTCCGATAAAAATACAGATAAAACACCTCAACATTAACTCCTTCATTTTTAACCACAAAAATATATCCCTCATTTATATCCACATCAAATAAATATTTCCTTATCATACAAATCAATAATTAATTATTCACAAATAATATCACAGAATCACATTTATGACAACCAGGCCGTTCCCAGGAAAGAGGGGCTTTCCAATAAGGATTTCTCCCTACTGGCGCGCAATTAGATGACCAAACCTCTCTTTAGACAGAACTTTCTAGACATTGCCAATAATGTTAACTAATAATATTATTTAAATAATATGAATTATTGATCTGATAAAGGAAAATAATGTGCAGCAACAATTATTGAAACAACAATAATATAAAATATCAACGCATCAATTATTGAATCAATAAAATAAAATATTGAATAATAACTACTGTAACAATTATTGAGTAGTGCCTTCTTACGTAAGAATTAATAATTTCAAAAATACTGTGCAATACCGTGTGCTACTATGCAATAACGCGTATTACTGTATTTTTAACCACTGGGTATTTCAACAGTGTTAACGGTAACAACTACGCCGTTAATTATAAAAACTCAATTTTTATCGTTATCTTCATCCGACCATTTTCCGTTATGGGGCCCACAAATAGCTGCGCCATCGTACGAATATTCCCCGACAGAAAGAATATTCCACGACCAAATAAATATTCCCTGACAACAATGATTATTTTATAACCACTTGCTTATTTTGAAAAAAAATTCACATTTCACCCATAACTTTAAACTTTTATCAATTTAACCATTTACTGAATTGTAATTATAAGAAAAATTGAATACTTTTATTTCATAAAATTCGGGGGTCTTACATTCAAATGATCCGATAACATATAAAACCTCACAAGATCGACAAAAGAGTTATGTTGATCTTCATCGAAAGGACGTGGAATTCAATATTGGAGATCATGTGTTCTTACGTGTTGCTCCATGGAAAGGAGTTACAAGGTTTGGAAAGAGAAGAAAGCTCAATCCTCGATTCATTGACCCATTTTAAATCCTCGATTGAGTAGGAACGGTGGTCTATAGACTCGCCTTACCGCCAAGTATGTCTCGTGTTCATAACGTTTTTCACATATCTATGTTACGTAAATATATGAAAGACCCGAACCACATTATTGAATTAGAACCGGACGAGATAGCGAATGATTTAACGTATGAAGAGGTGCCTGTTAAAATCGTGGATAAGAAGGAACATAGTCTACGTCTTCAAGGTTATACCTCAAGTCAAAGTTTTGTGGAAAACCACGATGTTGGGGAAATGACTTAGGAGTTGGAATCTGAATGAAATCAAGGTATCCTCACCTCTTCGATATACCAGGTACGTCCCCCAATTTCGAGGACGAAATTTCATAAGAAGGAGAGGTTGTAAGACCCCAACTTTTATGAATAAAGATTAATTTTTCTCAAAATATATTTTTGAATATTATGGTGTGGATTTGATATAATGTTATAGTTGTGGGTAATATTTATAAATTTTGTAAAGTAAGCAAGTTGTTATAAAATATTTGATTGATAGGAGAATATTCATTTTAATAGGTAATATTTGTACGACGATACAATCATTGGTGGACCCCACAACGGACTTATTATCGAAGTTAGAAAATGATAGAAATATCTTTTTATAAAAATAACGGCAAAAGTTTTACCGTTAAACTGTAGAAATACTCGGTGGTAAAAGTACAGTAATACGTGTGGTTGCATAGTAACACACGGTATTGATTATTGATGCTTACGTGAGAAGTCACTCAGTTATACTCAATTATTTCTACAATAATTGCTGCATAATATCTCTCATATTATTGATTCAATTTTTGTCACAGTATCATCAGCACGATATTTTATATTATTAAATTAATAATTGAGACGACAAAATTATTCATATTATTATTTGCATTATTAACGATATCTAGAAAGTTCAATCGAGAAAAGGGCTTTGGTCACCTAATTGCGCGCTAATAGGGAGAAATCCTTATCGGAAAGCCCCCTCTTTCCTAGGTGTGACACCCCCAAATCCGGGTACTTCGATTCCACGGGATTTGGTGTTCATTGTACAAGCATCATCTATCTATCTACCCATAAATAATATCAAACCATACAATAGATAGAAATCATAATAAAATCTCTTCCCTTAAGGGTTACATCAACTGAATCATAAATAAATCCCAGGTTACTCTAACCTTAAAACATCTGTGCGGAATTCTAAACAAATAAGTCTTAACATCAACATAACTCAAGTCTTAAACAAATACATCAGTTAATAAAAATAGCAGGTCTTCATCATTTGCTAACTTTTCCCTTGCCCTTACTAGTGGAGGGTTCATCGCTGCTTCTTTCATTCTTAACTGCAATGTTATTATTAAGCAAGAGTGAGCACAATGCCCACAAGTATAATAATGAAATAACATTATAATAACATGCGAATAAATCAAAGACATCTGAATAAAAGCTCAACTTTTGAATCGAGAATGAATAACAAGAATCAAAAGAATTCTGAGGGTCATAAGACCATGAACTATGTCCTAGGTTAACAAGAAATATACTTGAAACCTTTAACAGTCATAAGACTATGGACCTTCTTCTCGTACTTAGGGGGATCAGCCCTTAGTACCATACTGTGCGCAATATCTTAACGCTAAAGCGTAATTAATCCCCTATACAGGGTTATTCATCTCAATTTGACATTCGAGTCCGCACCAAAGGAAGTTTGGTTTGGATACTTTCATCAAGGGTTCTGAAATTTAGAACGCTCATCAACTATGGACTAGTTGAATCAATAAGGTTTACTAGTCTAATAAGGTTCAACAATAATTGATATTTGACTAGAATAATAATCTCAAAAGTATACAATAGGACAATTATTGTATAACTGAATCATGCTTTGGAAAGATAATTAATCTTTAATATCATGCTTGAACTTGAATAATAACAAGGAGAATTTATTCAAGGTAAATAATAAACTTGAACAATAATGACAAGTGGGGTTAGGGAAACTTGCTCGACATAAAAGTAACGTTTAAGTTTAAATAAACTTGCTCAATAGAATGGAGTTAAGAATAGGATACTTGCCTCATGCGTAGATTACACTTTAACTAAGCACGTTCTTTGAATTAAATCCTACATACCATTCATATACACAATACTTGTTAATTAATAATTAATCAACATAAATTCATTCTCGTTGTCTACTTTAATTATTGACTAAACTTAGTCAAATTATCACGTTGTCACATAATTTATACTTCATGAATTATCAAACCAATTATGTATTTAATAATTCAATTCACATATAATATTTTATTACATGTTAAACAACTATTTTATCATCACATTATTCTTCTAACATGTTTACATGTTCATTACAATAATCCACTAACACATTATTAGACTTAAACATTTTAAAAATTCATTTCTGAATTTTCTGGAGAGTGGCGCTGCGGCGCCACTAATGTACTAAGAAGTCGGCTGCGGCACGGTGGCGCTGCGGCCGGGCCCTTGGCGCTGTTGCGCTATGGCGCCGTGGCTTGGGTCTTGGCGCTGCGGCGCAGTAGCGCTGCGGCGCGGGACTTCAGTTCTGGAGTTGGCACCGCAGCGCGAGACTCCAGAAACTGATTCTCAGTTCGCGAAGAACACAGAGTTCAGCGAAAATAACACATTTTATCACTAATTTCACCAATTCACAAATACCCACATGTTATAATTCATGTATAATCATAACCCAACATATATAAAGTGATTTTAACCAATTAAAACACATAATTACATAATTAAAACATGTGAATTCACTGACTTTAATGTTCTTGGTGGTTTTTGAATATAAAATATATAATTTAACACTACGGATTCGTTATAATACCGAATCCGTTTGTTTAAGGCTTAATCTCTTCGTGTTAACGTACATAACAACTTACAAGTGTAAAATTTAGGGATAATATATGATCAATACATCAATTATCACGTATAAGGCCATATGGCCATATCACGTACTCTATTTATTTTGAAATAACAAGTCATCAGATTACTACACTTAGGGTATGGGATCATGCAATATATATATATAAAACATGTTAAGCTACTCTTATGATTACATTTATACTCATAATTTTTACCCTCTTCAACCATAGAAACTCTACAGAGGACTTAAGCCATAATTATGAAAACTTTAAAAAGACGTAGAAATAGAATTTGGGAAAGAAGAGATTACCCAAAGCGTAGATGAGTAAGGATGACAATTCTCTCTATTTCAATCACAGTACACACAATCTCTCTCAAAGATTTCTCCAACTCTCTCTGCAAACTCTCTGGTTCTAAAAAAATACGTAAGTTAAACTCAACTGAGCCGATAAGCGCAGAGTTGAGGTCAGTTATTCCATTCGTGGTTTAACTGTCCCCAATTCCTCCTAAGGCCTCATTTGGCTAGCAAACTAGGTTCAAAACTCATTATTTTAATAAACCTTTTATCATATAGTTTGAAAATGTCACCCTCTTTATAAAATAAATCTCATATTTTATTTAATTTATTTTAAATAAAATATAATAATTACTCGTAAATTCACATAATCATATATTCAATTATCTCATTAATAAATAATGTCAATTTATTAATTCTCTAATTAATAATTAAATTAATTAAATAACATCATGCTTAATTAAATTATTTCATTTAATTCAATAAGCTCACATAATGACATACTTGAATAATAAAAATTCTCTACATTAATTTAATAAATATAACACATAAAATTAAATTAATCTACCACAATTACATCGATTAATTATTAAATCTAATAATTAAATCATCGAAAAAATATTTATTTAATTCAATAAATATTAAAATTAAATTACAAAATTCTCGTTCGTCACATCTTTCCCCCCTTAAAAGGATTCTGTCCCCAGAATCACGACTCAATAAATTCGACCCGTTACATTCTCCCCCCCCCTTACAAAGATTCTGTCCCCAGAATCGCATACACATAATTAAGTAAATAAATGAGGGTAATTCTTCATCATATTCTCTTCGAGTTCCCACGTAGCTTCTTCAGCGTTGTGGTTCCTCCAAATTACCTTAACAGAAGGTATAACTTTATTTCTGAGAACTTGTGCTTTTCGGTCGACAATCTGGACAGGAATTTCTTCGTAAGATAAGTCTTTCTCGAAATGCAGGGGTTCGTATTCAATTACATGCTTGTAATCAGGTTTGTATGGTCGTAACACAGAAACATGAAAGACGTTGTGGATATTCTCGAGTGCTGGAGGTAAGGCTACCTCGTACGCAACTTCTCCAATTCTTCGCAGTACCTCAAAGGGTCCAATAAATCTTGGGCTCAATTTCCCTTTCTTTTCGAACCTGATCTTCCCTTTCCAGGGAGAGACCTTCAAGAAAACATAACTACCGGATTCAAACTCGATAGTTTTACGATGTGGATCAGCGTATTTCTTTTGTCGATCTTGAGCCGCTACCAGTCGTGCTCGGATTACTTTAATTATTTCTGCTGTCTGCTGTACCAATTCTGGCCCTAGCAATTATCTTTCACCAACTTCATCCCAATAGGGGAGTTCTGCACTTTCTACCGTATAATGCTTCGTAAGGCGGCATACCAATACTAGTGTGGTAACTGTTGTTGTAGCCGAACTCTACCAACGATAGGTGATCATCCCAATTTCCTTTGAAGTCCATTACACAGGCTCGTAACATATCTTCCAGTGTTTGAATCGTTCGTTCGCTCTGTCCGTCTGTTTGAGGGTGGTAAGCTGTACTCATTCGCAGTTGCGTACCCATGCATTCCTGAAGACGTTTCCAAAAATTTGATGTGAAGCGCGGTTCCCTATCGGAAACAATAGACACCGGCACTCCGTGCCTCGAAACAATCTCTTTCACATATAATCTTGCCAACTGATCTAAGTTAAATCTGATTTTGATAGGAAGGAAGTGCGCGGATTTCGTCAGTCGGTCAACGATAACCCATACTGCGTCGTAGCCTTTCTGAGTCGTCGGAAGGCCAACCACGAAGTCCATCGTAATATGTTCCCATTTCCATTCTGGGATCTCCAACGGTTGTAGCAATCCACTCGGTCTCTGATGTTCTGCTTTAACTTTCTGACATGTCAGACACTTGGTAACACATTCTGCAACATCACGTTTCAAATTCGGCCACCAGAAATGTTGTCGAAGATCTTGGTACATTTTTGTACTACCAGGGTGAATCAAATATCTTGAACTATGAGCCTCACTCAAAATTTCTTCCTTAATTTCTTGTACTGGCGGAACCCAAATTCTGCTTTCAAATCTCAATATTCCTTCCTTATCCATCTTAAATCTTGGTTCGATTCCTTCAGATATCTTCGATGTTACCTTTTTGCATTCATCATCCTGAAGCTGAGCCTCCTTCACTCTATCTAATAGAGTTGTACCAGATTGCATCTGAAATAGCTTCTCATCAATCTCCATAGGATACTTCACTTCTAACTCCAGTTTTTCTATATCTGCAATTAGCTCCTGCTGAGCAGTCAACATCATCAATTTCTCACAACCCTTTCTACTTAAGGCGTCGGCGACCACATTAGCCTTACCCGGATGGTATAAAATCTCACAGTCATAATCCTTGATTAATTCTAACCATCTTCTTTGACGCATATTCAAATCTTTCTGTGTAAAAATATATTTCAGACTCTTGTGGTCTGTATATATTTCACACTTCTCCCCGTATAGATAGTGCCTCCAAATTTTCAAAGCAAAAACAACTGCAGCTAACTCCAAATCATGGGTTGGGTAACCCTTCTCGTAATCCTTCAACTGCCGTGATGCATACGCAATGACTTTGCCGTTTTGCATCAGCACACAGCCAAGTCCTTTATGCGACGCATCGCTAAAAATAACAAAATTTCCTGTATCATCCGGAAGAGATAACACAGGCGCTGTACTCAACCTCTTCTTTAATTCTTGAAAACTCTCCTCACACTTCTCCGTCCAAACAAATTTCACAGCTTTTCGAGTTAAATTCGTTAACGGAGTTGCGATCTTAGAAAAATCTTGTATGAATCTTCTATAATATCCTGCTAATCCAAGAAAACTTCTTACTTCTGATGGCGTTCTTGGCTGATCCCAGTTAATCACAGCTTCTACTTTGGATGGATCTACCGAAATTCCATCTTTATCGATTACGTGACCAAGAAATTGAACTCTCTCGATCCAGAATTCGCATTTCAAAAATTTAGCATACAACTTCTCCCTTCTCAATACTTCCAACGTTAACCTCAAGTGTTCTTCATGTTCCTCTTTGGTTTTGGAATATACCAAAATGTCGTCTATAAATACCACCACGAATTTGTCCAAAAACGGCTTGAATACACCATTCATTAGTCCCATAAATGCTGCAGGAGCATTTGTAAGACTAAAAGACATTACTAAAAACTCATAATGACCATATCGCGTTCAGAACGCTGTCTTCGGTACATCCTCTGGCCGTACCTTCAGTTGGTGATAACCACTCCTCAAGTCAATCTTGGAAAAGTATTTTGCTTCCTTCAATTGATCAAACAGATCATCGATCCTTGGTAATGGATATCTGTTCTTAATCGTGACCTTATTTAATTCTCTGTAGTCAATGCAGAGCCTCATCGATCCGTCCTTCTTTTTCACGAACAACACCGGCGCTCCCCACGGCGATACGCTCGGTTGAATGTACTTTTTGTCCAACAATTCTTGTAGTTGTACCATTAATTCCTTCATCTCTACTGGCGCCATTCGGTATGGTGCCTTCGATATTGGAGCAGTTCCGGGCACCAAATCAATCACAAAGTCTACTTCTCTTTCTGGAGGAAGTCCTGGCAAATCGTCTGGAAATACATCGACGAAGTCCCTCACAATTGGTATCTCTTCTACTTTCGAGTTCTCTTTTCGACTGTCGACTATGTAAGCTAAATATCCTACACAGCCTTGTCTTAATAACTTCCTGGCCTGCAACATCGTCAGACAACTCGCTTGTCTAGGCGACTTGCTACCATAAAACACAACCTTTGACGGAGTCATAAGGTTAATACGCTTCTTTTGGCAGTCAATTACAGCCCCATAATTGGATAGCCAATCCATACCCAATATAACGTCGAATTACCCTAATCGAATAGGGATAAGATCTACGTTCATGATATTACCCTTAATATCCACTCTACAGTTCTTATGTACGTACTTAACAGGGATTATTTCTCTATTCGCAATTTCTATGTTCATGGGGTAATCCAATTCAATCTTAGGCAAATCTAAATTCTTGGCAAAATCTTCGGATATAAAGGAACAAGTAGCACCCGAATCAAATAAAACATAAGCATTAATTTCATTGATCGGAATGATACCTGACACCACCTCACGAGACTGGATTGCATCCTGCACCGTCATATTAAAAGTTCTGGCGGTTGGTCGGTTTGTTGCAGGTGGTCCGGTGATGGTTAAGGTATTTCTACTGCTATTTCCCCGGTTTCCTCCTTGTCATGATCCTCCCGATCCCTTCTTGGGACAGTCTCTTGCTAAATGATCTTTCGAACCACAGTTGAAACAAGCACCCTTCTTTGGATTTGGACAATTTGGTGCTATGTGGCCTTCCTGACCACAATTGTAGCACACTCTCTTTCCCTTCAAACAAACTCCTAGATGTGCCTTGCCGCAAGTCGGACATGCTTCTATCTTCTTTTTCTGCCCTCCGTGTTGACTTCCAGCTGTCGAGTTATCCGTCCACTTCCTCTTCTGATTATTATTATTCCCAATATTACTTCCACCAGTCTTGTTATTACCTTCATTCTCACTCTTTTTCTTTTTCTGTTCTTGGTTGTACTTAGTCACCGCATCACTTCCTCCTTCTGCGAGAATGGCCTTTTCCAAAACTCCCGCAAACGTGTTAAGTTGAAACATTGATACCTTGCTGTATACCCAAGGCTTCAGTCCTTGTTCGAATCGTCTAGCTTTCCTCTCGTCAGTGTGTACTTGATACGGGGCAAACCTTGCCAACTCATCTAATTTAGCCGCGTATTCAGGCACGCTCATGTTTCCCTGTTTCAGTTCCAGAAATTGCACCTCCATCTGATTCTGCGAACTAGCTGGGAAATACATTTCGAAAAACATCTCTTTGAATCTCTCCCACGTAATTACACCTTCACCTCCTCGCATCTTGTTTGCCTGCCACCAGTAGCTAGCCTCAGACTTCAGCATAAAAGTCGCAAAAACGGTCTTCTGATCTTCTCGAACCCTAGCAACGTCGAAAACCTTCTCCATTTCCATCACCCACGTTTGAGCCTCGATCGGGTTTCTGGAACCTTTGAACTCTTGCGGTCCCACCGCCTTAAAATCTTTAAACGTTGTGCTAGGTGGAGCATGCGGTTGGTTATTCATGACTCCAGTTAGTAAATTAACTAGCTGTTGAACTGGATTAACGTTGGCATTATTGTTATTATTGGTTGACCCTTCCTGAGTCGGTTGACGTTGTTGTCTTCTCCTTGGCGGCATTTTTCTGTTAAATAAACGTTTATTAGAACTTTATTTATTTCTCTACATAGTTAAGACATTACTCAACAATTTAACATATCACTTAACACATCATCTCAAACAACTTGATATCTTTTCATTCAAATAAAAAGTTTTAACATTAAACTATAGCATACTACTATTTACATCATCTATCCTGGAATAAAGAATCCACAGGATTTAAAATATTCAAATATTAACATATTCCTTAGTTCATAAACACATCGGAATTTACATAAAACTATATAAGTCTTTTACATAAATAAATAGATTCTATTCCTGTCTTCCAAGGTCCTCAATAGCCTTACCACGCTCATTATTCATGATACGAGACATCGTCCTGCGATCCAACATATACGATGGAAGTCCTTCAAACTGGATGGGGTACCTTAACACTCGCTCTTGAACTTCATCCATTGCATGATTAAGTGTGGCGTACGTGTCTTCAAGCTTTGCCTTCTTTGCACGACTATCATTTTCTACACGATCAGCTCGATGTGATTCTCTTACCCATCCTTCCTCTGCTATTTTCAGTCTTCCGGAGGTTTCCTTCAGTTCCTTCTTCAGCTTCTCTATCTCCTCGGTCTTATCTTCGGTTTGACCCTTCTCATGAACCAGATCCCACTCCACGTTTCCTAAACGTGTATGAAGGGTCACAATCTCTCCATCCTTCTCCTCTAAAGTAGACTGCTGAACAGTCGCTCGCTCAGTCAATTCCTGAACCTCATCTTGTAACTCCACGTTACGATCATATAGTGTGCCATACATCTCAGCATCAATAGTGTACCGTGGTAGCTCCTCTTCTTCTTCCTCCTCATCAAACTCCTCCTCAGGACCCTCCTCAGGATCAGTCTCGGGCTCATGCTCCTGACCAACAACGGTGATCAATGGAGATGACTCCCTCTGAACTAACTGTTCCCTAACAACATGAATGTCTCGAGGCTCCTCCTCAGTCGGTACTATAGGTAATCGGGATTCTTCCTCCCCAGCTTGACTAGCTTCTCCAACATTCGTCATCCTGACAACAACATTTTAAGTTTTTAGTTACTAAGTCGTACTAACGAGCACATAAATTAACACATAGACACATAATGTGTTTTATTATCTTCAATGAATTACCAAAAATTCATTTCTTAAAACTCGATAAGAGTTTTCCTTTACTATCTTCTTTCTATAAGGTTACTACCTAAGGTTGTTCCCCCACCTAAGGTTCATAACCTACAGCTCTGATACCAACTTGTGACACCCCCAAATCCGAGTACTTCGATTCCACGGGATTTGGTGTTCACTGTACAAGCATCATCTATCTATCTACCCATAAATAATATCAAACCATACAATAGATAGAAATCATAATAAAATCTCTTCCCTTAAGGGTTACATCAACTGAATCATAAATAAATCCCAGGTTACTCTAACCTTAAAACATCTGTGCGGAATTCTAAACAAATAAGTCTTAACATCAACATAACTCAAGTCTTAAACAAATACATCAGTTAATAAAAATAACAGGTCTTCATCATTTGCTAACTTTGCCCTTACTAGTGGAGGGTTCATCGCTTCTTTCATTCTTAACTGCAATGTTATTATTAAGCAAGAGTGAGCACAATGCCCACAAGTATAATAATGAAATAACATTATAATAACATGCGAATAAATCAAAGACATCTGAATAAAAGCTCAACTTTTGAATCGAGAATGAATAACAAGAATCAAAAGAATTCTGAGGGTCATAAGACCTTGAACTATGTCCTAGGTTAACAAGAAATATACTTGAAACCTTTAACAGTCATAAGACTATGGACCTTCTTCTCGTACTTAGGGGGATCAGCCCTTAGTACCATACTGTGCGCAATATCTTAACGCTAAAGCGTAATTAATCCCCTATACAGGGTTGTTCATCTCAATTTGACATTCGAGTCTGCACCAAAGGAAGTTTGGTTTGGATACTTTCATCAAGGGTTCTGAAATTTAGAACGCTCATCAACTATGGACTAGTTGAATCAATAAGGTTTACTAGTCTAATAAGGTTCAACAATAATTGATATTTGATTAGAATAATAATCTCAAAAGTATACAATAGGACAATTATTGTATAACTGAATCATGCTTTGGAAAGATAATTAATCTTTAATATCATGCTTGAACTTGAATAATAACAAGGATAATTTATTCAAGGTAAATAATAAACTTGAACAATAATGACAAGTGGGGTTAGGGAAACTTGCTCGACATAAAAGTAACGTTTAAGTTTAAATAAACTTGCTCAATAGAATGGAGTTAAGAATAGGATACTTGCCTCATGCGTAGATTACACTTTAACTAAGCACGTTCTTTGAATTAAATCCTACATACCATTCATATACACAATACTTGTTAATTAATAATTAATCAACATAAATTCATTCTCGTTGTCTACTTTAATTATTGACTAAACTTAGTCAAATTATCACGTTGTCACATAATTTATACTGCATGAATTATCAAACCAATTATGTATTTAATAATTCAATTCACATATAATATTTTATTACATGTTAAACAACTATTTTATCATCACATTATTCTTCTAACATGTTTACATGTTCATTACAATAATCCACTAACACATTGTTAGACTTAAACATTTTTAAAAATATATTTCTGAATTTTCTGGAGAGTGGCGCTGCGGCGCCACAAATGTACTAAGAAATCGCGCTGCGGCGCGGTGGCACTGTGGCCGGGCCCTTGGCGCTGCTGCGCTATGGCACCGTGGCTTGGGTCTTGGCGCTGCGACGCAGTGGCGCTGCGACACGGGACTTCAGTTCTGGAGTTGGCGCCGCAGCGCGAGACTCCAGAAACTGATTCTCAGTTCGCGAAGAACACAGAGTTCAGCGAAAACAACACATTTTATCACTAATTTCACCAATTCACAAATACCCACATGTTATAATTCATGTATAATCATAACCCAACATATATAAAGTGATTTTAACCAATTAAAACACATAATTACATAATTAAAACATGTGAATTCACTGACTTTAATGTTCTTGGTGGTTTTTGAATATAAAATATATAATTTAACACTACGGATTCGTTATAACACCGAATCCGTTTGTTTAAGGCTTAATCTCTTCGTGTTAACGTACATAACAACTTACAAGTGTAAAATTTAGGGATAATATATGATTAATACATCAATTATCACGTATAAGGCCATATGGCCATATCACGTACTCTATTTATTTTGAAATAACAAGTCATCAGATTACTACACTTAGGGTATGGGATCATGCAATATATATATAAAACATGTTAAGCTACTCTTATGATTACATTTATACTCATAATTGTTACCCTCTTCAACCATAGAAACTCTACAGAGGACTTAAGCCATAATTATGAAAACTTTAAAAAGACGTAGAAATAGAATTTGGGAAAGAAGAGATTACCCAAAGCGTAGATGAGTAAGGATGACAATTCTCTTTATTTCAATCACAGTACACACAATCTCTCTCAAAGATTTCTCCAACTCTCTCTGCAAACTCTCTGGTTCTAAAAAAATACGTAAGTTAAACTCAACTGAGCCGATAAGCGCAGAGTTGAGGTCAGTTATTCCATTCGTGGTTTAACTGTCCCCAACTCCTCCTAAGGCCTCATTTGGCTAGCAAACTAGGTTCAAAATTCATTATTTTAATAAACCTTTTATCATATAGTTTGAAAATGTCACCCTCTTTATAAAATAAATCCCATATTTTAGTTAATTTATTTTAAATAAAATATAATAATTACTCGTAAATTCACATAATCATATATTCAATTATCTCATTAATAAATAATGTCAATTTATTAATTCTCTAATTAATAATTAAATTAATTAAATAACATCATGCTTAATTAAATTATTTCATTTAATTCAATAAGCTCACATAATGACATACTTGAATAATAAAAATTCTCTACATTAATTTAATAAATATAACACATAAAATTAAATTAATCTACCACAATTGCATCGATTAATTATTAAATCTAATAATTAAATCATCGAAAAAATATTTATTTAATTTAATAAATATTAAAATTAAATTACAGAATTCTCGTTCGTCACATCTTTCCCCCCTTAAAAGGATTCTGTCCCCAGAATCACGACTCAATAAATTCGACTCGTTACACTAGGAATGATCTGGTTGTTAAATATTGTGAGTTATAATATTAATGATGAATAAGTTCGTGTTGATTAAAGATGTTTGTGCATTTAGTTTTCTTTAGTTCTTCCGTGACCCAATTACCCTCAAAGGAGGTATTTTTGTGATTGGCTAGTTTTATTGACCAAACGGGCAATTAATCGGATAAATGAGCAATTAATTGCTATTGGTTCACATACAAATTATTGTTGGTTTACATGTATGGAACTATTAGTTCACATGCATGTACTATTAGGGGAGGTGGTGCAAGATTGATACTACTTGCAGGACTAAATTAAAAAGGGAGGCATGGATGAAGGTACTATACTGTAATAATTCGAGCCCCTAAACATGCAATATTCGAAACTATGTTTTCCTATAAATAGAAGTTCATTTCTTTTTTCATTCTCACCAATTTACTAAGACTCATAAGTGCAACTATAGAGAGAGAAAGAAGAAGAGTATTATGATGCTTCACTATTCCAGTATCCAGTCTTTTACTTAGGTAAGGGATATTATTTTTATTCAGTATTCGTAAGAAATAATATTTTCATCCATACTCTGTAGTATGTGAGTAATTTTATTTCATTTCATATTCCTAATTTTACACTCGTTTTGTTAAAGTATTGCTTCTATACTCCGTGAAACTAGTTGAATATCCTTGAAATTTATACTTCATCTAGTATCGTTTCACAAGGATATTTCCTGAACATTCTTATTAAATTTTAAGTTTTTCATGGCAGAGTACTATTCATAGAGAACTATTCACAGAGTACTATTCATAGGGTAATATTCACGGGGTACTATTCTCGAAGTACTATTCACGAAGTACTATTCACCCGGGGTACTATTCATGACAAAAATTGATTTCTTTTCTGTCCAAATCATTTTTGATACAATATTATTCTTGAATTTTACTCCACAAAGCAGTATCATGTTAACAATTTTGACATTATTGAATTCTGGATAAATTAAATTATAAATCTTTAAAAATTTATCATTTGCTTTCTTTTAATTGAATTCTTAAATCATTGTTATCATCCGCATGCTTATATTGTGATGAAAGGCATCTTTAGCTTACGTGCATAGATGGACAGTAGAATGGTATAATTAAGACCGGGGACTATTAGATGTAGTCATGACTTGTAATGTTACAAATGATGTGGTAAAAGTCCTCATTGGCCCGTATTGTATTGATGGACAGTTGTCGGTATGATTATGACCAGGGATTATTCGGTATGATCATGATCATTGGTGAAAACACGAATATCCTAGGCCCGTAGTGCATGGATAATTCGTGGTTGTGATACTAATGAATATCCTTGGCCCGTAGTGCATGTATAATTCAATGATGTGGATTATTTATTAATCCGAGTCTCAGCGATAAAATTGATGATAAACTTTTTAAATCATAGAAATAGTATATATCATGCTCTACTTGACTCTTCTAATGGATTGCTTGTTCTACTGCAGTTAAATATGATGGTTATTGTATTTTATCAGTTTAACACTGTTAAAGGCTAATGGTAATTTATTCTGCATTATCTTAGTCATAATATTTCTTACTAGGCTAGTTGAGCTCACCATTTGCTTTCATTGTTCTCTTCAGGAAATGATAACGTAGCCAGGACTAGTCGGGAAATGGAGTGACGGTCCGAGATGGTGGCTGTAGTAGTCCTCACTATTTTATAAAATAGTGTGATAATAATTGTAATGAGGACTCCATTTGAGTTTGAATACTATCTTATAGACAATATTTGTGTAAAAACTCTCAGCAACGTTTTTGTCGTATTGTATAAGGAAGTTTATATTTAAATTATGTTCCATGTATTTAGCGACTCAGAATGGGTGATGTATACCTATTTTGGGGGCGTCACACCGGTGTTATTTGTGAAGAAGAAAGACGGGACGATGCGACTTTGCATTGACTATAGAGAACTGAATAAGGTCACCATTAAGAATAGATATCCATTACCGAGGATCGACATTTTGTTTGATCAATTAAAGGGAGTAAGATACTTTTCAAAGATAGACTTGAGGAGTGGTGATCATCAACTGAAGGTGAGGCTAGAGGATGTGCTGAAGACAGCATTTAGGACTCGATATGGTCACTATGAATTTCTGGTGATGTCATTTGGTATAACAAATGCACCTGCAACATTTATGGACCTCATAAACAGAGTATTCAAACCTTTTTTGGACAAATGCGTACTGGTCTTTATTGATGACATTTTGGTATATTCGATGATCAAGAAATAACACGTAAAGCATTTAAAAGTAACGTTAGAGGCGTTGAGAAGAGAGAAGTTGTACGCCAAATTTTTGAAATGTGAATTCTAGATTGAAAGGGTACAATTTCTTGGACATGTGATCGATAAGGACGGAATTTCGATAGACCCCTCTAAAGTTGAAGTTGTATTGAACTGGGATCAGTTGAAGACACCGTCGAAAGTAAGAAGTTTTCTTGGATTGACAGTTTATTATAGAGGATTCATTCAGGACTTTTCCAAGATCTCAACCCCGCTGACGAATTTGACTAGGAAAGCTGTGAAATTTATTTGGACGGAGAAGTGTGAGGAAATCTTTCAAGAACTTAAGAAGAAGTTAAGTACAGCACCTGTGTTATCTCTTTCGGATTATATAGGAAATTTTGTGATTTATAGTGATGCGTCAAATAAAGGACTGGGCTTTGTGCTCATGCAAAACGGCAGGGTCATTGTATATACGTCACGATAATTGAAGGACTATGAGAAGGGGTATCTGACCCATGACTTGGAATTAGCTGCGGTGGTATTTGCTTTGAAGATCGGGAGACACTATCTCTATGGGGAGAAGTGTGAAATATATACAGACCACAAGATTCTGAAATATAATTTTATACGGAAGGACTTGAATATGTGCCAGAGAAGGTGGCTAGAGTTAATTAAGGACTATGATTGCGAAATTTTATACCATCCAGGTAAAGCAAATGTGGTTGTCGACGCCTTAAGTAGAAAGGGTCGGGAGAAATTAATGATATTGACCACTCAGGAGGAGCTAATTTTAGCAATGGAGAAGCTGAAATTGGAAGTGAAGTATCCTATAGAGATTGACGAGAAGTTATTCCAGATGCAAGCTAGTACAACCTTGCTGGATAAAGTTAAAATAGACAGCGAGGGAATACTGAGATTTGAGAGCAAAGTTGCCAGTGCCAGAGATTAAGGAAGACATTTTGAGCGAGGCTCATAGCTCATGGTATTCGATTCACCCTGGTAGTACCAAGATGTACCAAGATCTTCGACAACATTTTTGGTGGCCAAATTTGAAATGAGATGTTGCAGAGTGTGTTGCCAAGTGTCTGACATGCCAGAAAGTGAAAGCAGAGCATTAGAGGCCGAGTGGGTTTCTACAACCTTTAGAAATCCCAAAATGGAAATGGGAACATATTACGATGGATTTCATGGTTGGCCTTCCAACAACTCAGAAAGGCTATGACGCAGTATGGGTTATCATTGACCGACTGACAAAATTCGTACACTTCCTTCTGATCAGAATCAAATTCAACTTAGATCAGTTGGCAAGGTTATATGTGAAATAGATTATTTCAAGGCATGGAGTTCCGGTGTCAGTTGTCTCCGATAGGGATTCGCGCTTTACATCGAACTTCTGGAAGCTACTACAGGAGTGCATGGGGACGCAATTGAGAATGAGTACGGCATATCAACCTCAGATAGATGGGTAGTGCAAAAGAATGATTCAGACATTGTAGGATATGTTGAGATCATGCATCATGGATTTTAAGGGAAATTGGGATGATCACTTATCACTTGTAGAATTCGGCTACAACAACAGTTACCACGCTAGTATTGGCATGTCGCCTTATGAAGCGTTGTACCGTAGAAAGTGAAGAACTCCACTTTACTAGGATGAAGTTGGCGAGAGACAGTTATTAGGACCAGAACTTGTACAGCAAACATCAGAGATAGTCAAAGTAATACGGGAAAGACTAGTATCAGCTAAGGATAGGCAAAAGAAAAATGCTGATCCACACCTTAAGAATGTTGAGTTCGAATCGGGCAGCCTGGGATTTTTAAAAGTCTCGCTGGAAAGGAAAGATCAGATTCAGTAAAAAAGGGAAATTGAGCCCGAGGTTCATTGGACCCTTTGAAGTTTTAAGGAGAATTGGTGAAGTTGCCTATGAGGTAGCCTTACCTCCGGCCTTATAACATATCAATAATGTTTTCCATGTTTCTATTTTACGACCCTACAAACCCAATTACAGACACGAGATTGAATATGAACCCCTGTATTTTGAGAAAGACTTAACCTATGAAGAAGTTCCTGTTCAGATTGTTGACAGGAAAGAGCAAGTTCTCAGAAATAAAATAATACCTTCTGTTAAGGTAATATGGAGGAACCACAAAGCTGAAGAAGCTACGTAGGAACTAGAAGAGCATATGATGAAGAATTATCCTCATTTATTTACTTAATTTATGTGTCAGCGATTCTGGGGACAAAATCATTGTAAGGGAGGGAGAATGTAACGGGATGAATTGATTAAGTCGTAATTCTGGGGGACAGAATCCTTTTAAGGGGGAAAGATGCGACAAACGAGATTTTTGTAATTTAATTTGAATATTTATTGAATTAAATAAATATTTTCGATGATTTAATTATTGAGTTGAATAATTAATTGATGAAATTGTGGTAGATTAATTTAATTATATGTGTTACATTGATTAAATTAATGTGGAGAATTTTTATATTCAAAGTATGTATTTAATTGAGCTTATTTGATTAAATAAATTGATTAATAAGCATAATGTTATTAATAATTAATTAGATATTCAATAATTTGGCATAATTAGTAAATAAGAATTTTAATTATGTGACTATGTGATTTTATTCTATTTTATTTAATTAAATAAAGTAAAATAAATTGATTAATTAGATGTGTGACCATTAACTATATAATAAGAGTTAATTAAAATAAATGGAAAGGGAGAATAAAAGATTAGCCAAACAAGGCTCTAAGGGGATTTGCACCAGTTAACCCATTACGGATTAATTGACGCCACTAACTCACCCATTACTCACCCATTATATATTATACGTATTATACTTATATCTTATATTATATGTCATATCAGTTCCTACTTTCATCAGAGAAAAACTAGAGAGAAAATTGAGAGAATTGATTATAGAGGAATTGGAGAATTCAAGTTTTTATCACCTTCAAACAGAGAAAGCAAGGGTAAACCCTAATCTAAGTTTTATATTTCACGTATTATATTTTCTCCCAACTGAGTTCTCTGATAATGGGATTTCATGAGTTATTGTTTATTACTTAATGTTAGATGTCTATTAACATACATAACTCAATTGTATGTGATTTATATCTGTTTTAAATTAATTGATCCACAAAAGCATATCTAAATTAGAATTTTGAAAAGTTACAGAGTATAAAAGTTGTATAGATGGCCCATATGGCCCTTACATATAAATTAAATGCTTTAATCTTATGTTTGTATCAAAATTGACACTTGAATATGCTTATGTATGTTGAAACGAACAAAATCGAATTTAAACGGATGGATTCGGTGAATTAACGAATCTGTAATGTTAAAATTCATATTTTTCATCAAAACTTTACAAAGTATGAAAAACAGTGAAATTAAATGTTGTAATTTGTGTAATTACGTGAATTAAAGTGTTAGAATCATGTTAAAGGCTTTATGTGATGTTTTTGTGAAGTCTATACTTCATGGGTATCAGTAAAATTCATCGTGTTAGCTTAATTTGGGATTTATTGGGCTGTTTTGTGTGTTCTTCGCGAATTGTTGAATCTAGGCATGCGTCGCAACGCGGCCGCACCGTTCCAAAGATCAAATGGAGCGTGCTCGCGCCGCTCCAAAGAACAAATGGAGCGCAGCCGCGCCCTACCTATAGAATTTTAAAAAAAAATTCTAAGTGTTCAAGTCTCAAAAATGTGTTTTTAAAACCTAATGTAATGAACATGATGACATGTCAAGCATATAATAATATGTTAATTAACTTATGTTATGTGATTAATTAATAAGTAAATTACACGACTTAAACCATTATCTTAAAAGTCAAATAACGTATTCAAAGACCAATGTTGTGATTCGATAGGTATATCGAACTATTGATTAATGGGTATTGTGAATGTATTGATATATAGGATTAAATAAGGAACGTGAATTAATCGTAGCTTGTGCAAGAGGCAAGTTTCTAAACCTTCCTCTTACATTGAGCAAGTATTTTATTCCTACATTATTGTTGTTAAGCAAGTTTCTTAAATTCTAAATTATTCATTGATCAAGTCTTAAACTTGTATTCTATATCGAGTAAGTTCTTGTTCTTAATTATTCAAGTTCAAGACTTCATATTAGATGCTATAATTCTTTTAAAGCATGAATTCAGTTATACAATACTTATTCGATTATATACCTTTTGAGAATTATTATTCGAATTGAGTATCGATTTATTTTGGAACCTTGTAAGACTAGCAAACCCTTATTGATTCGACTAGTCCATAGTTGATGAGCGTTCTAAATTTTAGAACTTTTATTGAGCTTATCCAAACCAAACTTCCTTTGTTACGGACTCTGATGTCAAACTGAGATGAACAACCCTTTAATAGGGGATTATTTACGCTTTAACATTGAGATATTATGCATAGTATGGTACTAAGGGCTAATCCCCATAAGTACGAGAAGAAGAGTCCATAGTCTTATTACTGTTAAAGGTTTTTAAGTATAAACACTTGACAACGTAGGACATAGTTTAAGGTCTTATTACTTTCAGAAGTTCTTTTGATTCTTGTTATTCATTCTTGATTCAAAAGCCAAGTTTTCTTATTTAAGAAGTCTTTGATTCATTCGCATGTTATTATTTTATTGTTATATTATTATACTTATGGGCAATCGTGCTCACTCTTGCGTAATAATAACATTGCAGCTAAGAACGAAAGGTCTGACGAGCTTCTACTAGCAAAAGCAAGGGCAAAGTTAACAAGTGATGAAGACTTGTTGTTTATTTGATGTATTTATGTTTTCAGACTTATGTTAAAGTTGTGTAAGACTTATTATTTGTTTATGTTTTCGCATTTGAGATTTAAGGTTAGTATGACCTGGGATTGATGTATTTACATTCAGATGTTGTAACTCCATAAGGAGAGGATTTATTTCTATCTATTTATGATTTTTCATTTATTATGGGTAGATAGATACATGATGTTTAGACAGTGAACACCAAATTCTGTGCCAATTGAAGTACCCGAATTTGGGGGTGTTACACAGTAAAGCAGTCAGCAAAGGAGTACATGTCATACTAAGCTGTATTATCAATGAGTATGTGGATGAATGATACGTGAAAGCTATCTTTGAGGCAAGCTTTGTTTAGATCCCTGTAATCCACGTAAACTCGTACCTTCCCTCCGGGTTTAGGCACGGGGACTATGTTGGATAGCCACTCATAGTATGTTGACACCATGATGGTGCCAGCTTGAAATTGTTTTCCGATTTCTTCTTTGACTTTTAAACTCCACTCAGGTTTTAATCACCTGAGTGTCTGCCTGACTGGCTTGAATCCCTCTTTAATGGGAAGGCGATGAATGACGATGTCAGTTGATAAACCCACCATGTCTTCATGAGACCATGCAAACACATCCTGGAATTGGGTCAATAGAGTAACCATGTCACTCCTTTGGCTTGGAGTAAGATCCGTACCAATCTGAATTTATTTGGGGTTTTCTGAGGTTTCAAGGTTAAAAGAGGTGGTTTGATCAAGATTAGGTTTGGGTTTGTCTTCGACCAATTCTTTGATCTCCTGAGGTATCTCATAGTCCTCTTGTTCAATCTCCATCAAGTTAGAGTCCAACTTTACATCAAAGTTGCAGTCCTTATGAAGAATAGGCACCTCATCAACAAGTTTAGGCATATCTATCTTTAGAGTCCTGAAACAAAATACTTTAACTTAATATATGAAACTGTTTAATCATACAAAGTGTTAACATGAAATGACAAAAGCAACTGCTAATACTATGCAGCAAAATTAAGTAATTATTGCTATCTACAGGGCAGAGGGTGTAATACCCGAGAATTTTCAAATATTATTAATAAATAAATTAATGAAAGTCGAGTATTTATTTGAGTATAAATAGATATTGTTGTGGTGTGATTTGTAGAAATCTTATTCAATTAAGTTAACTGCTGAACGCTACGATAGTAACGTAATGTGGTGAGATTGGTGAAGAGCTTGATAAAAATCTTATGAGAATTTGCCAAGCGTAGCATAATGAAACTTACTAAGTGAATTAAGAAAGAAATAGTTTAATAAGAGGAAGATTAGTGATGGTATAATTCCATGTATGGAATAAATAGACTCTTAACTAGTAGTATTATTAATCTGGAATTTAGTTCATGTTATGTGAAACTAGTATGGTGATAGAGGTCGGAATTGGCTTAGAGCTAAACCAGTTTAACACTGCCAAGGACCCGCGCAACTGCGCCCTCTTTGCAGTACAAACTGGCACAGCTACGCAGTGGCCAGAACTTGAAAAGTTAGTTATTGCAGTTGTTGTTAAATGGAACATTATTGTAATGTGTGACATCATTAAAATCATATGATAAGAGTACATTTAAATGGTATGAGGTACCCAGTAGCACAATAAAATTATGCGTGACATTTTAATATAAAGTTAAGTAATTAATTGTATATTCCAGAAATTCTGAAGGGGATTAAATGTTTAAAATGAACATTTAATATTGGATAGTGTCATAATGTGGTTATGTGAGTACTAATAATATCTATGGGAATACCCGGTCAATAATACCTAACTACGTTACTTTATCAGCATTAAATATTAAATTATGTGGACCCAATGTATATGGATTATATGATTTGGATATATATTAAATCTCTAACTCTCCATATTGTAGTAACATTTGTACATTAAAATCACAAAAGGAAACAAAAAGGGAATTAAATTGACTAACTGAACCAAATGATAAATATTAGAAGCTTGTCCCAAACTCAGTTGCACAAACAGTGTCTAATTCCCTTTACGTGATCAATAAAGCAATGAATATTAGCTATGAATAAGTGATGATTGGCAAGGCAAATGGCTGTGAATGGTGGTTGAGCAACCCTCTGTTATCCATTGTTTTCTTCTTCTACACCATAGATTCCAACCTTAGTATAAACCCAATACCTAGTCCACCATTGCTCTATAAAAAGGCAGCTACATTTTCATTTTATGTTGCTGAGAATTGCCTGTTAGAATTCCAAGATTTGGAGTGTTAGTGCTTGTTGTTTCCAGAGGAGTCTAGCATTTATAGAAGGTAGAAATTTAGCTAATTGAGGTTCTTAGAAGGTATATTCTTGTCTTATATTCTTTATTTCAAACTTTGGTAAATCATAGGAATTCTAATCAATTCTTGTGAAATTGGATTTGGAGTTGTGCTATCAAGTGTTTATGAAGTTTGTATACATGTATGGAACCCTTAAGAATGAGTTTAAGTATGCTTGGTTGAAAGAAATTCAAACTTGGTTTGATAATCTGCAAAACAGAGCACCTTTCTGGTTCTGGTCCAAAAAGGGTGCAGCTTTGCCTAGTTTGTACTATGGTGCAGCGCAGCTGTGCTAGTCCCCAGAACCAGATTCTGGTGTATGTTGTACTGTGTTATTTCTAAACTGTTATTATGACCTATACATGTATGAAAATAAGTATAACATGTGGTATAAAGCTTTCTTATTAGATAGGAAATGACCAACCTGATTTAGTTGGGGATTTATAACAAAAATTTAAAGTTTCAAAGATGAACTTTAATTAAATTCATGTTCTGCAAATTCAGAGCTTGATAGTATACATATATGACTGACTTACGAACATAAATGAGCATGAGAGGTGATTTATAGTTCCTTTGTTCATGACCAACTTGTTTAGACTTTAAGTTAAATGCCTTCTTCAAAGAAAACTTGACATATTGAGACTAATATCCATGAATACCACATGGAGTATGTTCTGACCTTGTGAGTATGCAAACATGACTTAACTATACATGAAAAGAGATTTAAAGATGTTTTGTATGTGTTAATTTGCACTGTTCAAAGTTTAAAACGATTTTAAAAGTAAACTCGAATATTTCTCAAACCAAATTACATTTGTATGAGTAGTTAAGTATTGAATATTGAAGATGGCATGTTTATGTTCATTGTGTCTCTAAGCATGATTCTTATGTGTTAGACGTAATGAAAGTTAACCAAGCATGAGTTTAAGCATGTTTTTAAAGTGATAAGCGATGATAGCTATGAATAAATGATGTGAACACTTATAAGCATGCGTAGTACATATTATGTGATCTCTTTAGGTGGACATATGGTTTACCTAGTAGGCATTATGATTCCATGACCCTATTTGGCCTAAATTCCCTAGAAATCCCAAACTAAGACCATAACATGTAAAAGTGAATTTAGATGGTCATACACATATGTAAAGTCCTCTAGCATGTATGCATGATAAGTGTAATTGTCTTGGTATGCTAAAGCATGGGACAGAAATAGGAAATTTAAAGCTCAACTCTGGTCAGGCTAGAGGACAGCGCAGCTGCGCCGTCCCTAAGCCTAACCAGGGCGCAACTGCGTCACCTTGCAGTGTTATCTATCTAATCTGTTTGTAATTTGAGATGTGGTGCATGCTTGTATTATTGTCTTAATCTGTAATACATGTCTAAATACAGTATTCAAAGTATTAATAAGCATGTTAATGATAAATATCATAAATTGGATATGTGTTTATAAACTTTCAAACGTTAAGTCAAAAGAGGATTACGAACTATGTTATTTGATTTCATATTGTCTTATAAATTAATTTTGTGCTATGAGTATTTAAGGTACGTGATGACATACGTATAGAACTATAAGACTAAGTTTGACTCTTATGTGTACATTTGAGCTTACATATCAAGTATGTGTATTGAATGTACGTAACTAATGAATATCTTATACGTAATTATGTTATAATAAGGTTCGAAAAGTGTTGATTAGCTATACTTTGGTAAACTACGCTTGAGGCAAGTTTTCTAACTTACACAACTTGAATATTGTGCAATTATCTAAACCCTATTTCTTTGATGCAAGTTTTGTGACAACCCGAATTTTTAGAAGTTATTAAAATAGGAATTTAATAATTAAAATTCTTATTATGAGACGTTTTGAGTTTGAGTATGTATATGTATGTGCTGTATATTTTGAAATATGTGATCTGGTGTGAATAGAAATATATATTCATATATTGGGAAAGTGAGGTTTAATAGTACTCTGAATTATTTGTTTAATTTATATTTTCGATTCTGGGGACAGAATCTTTGTAAAGAGGAAAGAATGTGACAATCCAAGATTTTAGTAATTGCAATTTAAAATATTTATTAAATGAAATAAATATTTTATTGATGTGGTTATTATTAGTAAATATTTATGACTAGATAATATTCTAAATTAAATTAATTTATAATTTAGAGAGTTGAAATATAACATGAGATGTTATATTGTTGTTTTAATTTAATAATTCAAGATGGTATGATAAATTATTAAATAAAAATTATAACGAGATCATAATTTAGTGATATTTGTTTAAGTAAAATAATTATTTTAAATATAGTATGTGTAATTAATTTATTTGATTATTATTGGATATGGAAATCCAAATAAATAATATGTGATTATAAATTATAAACTAAATTATTTATTAAAATAAATTAATGGAGTTTAATTTAGTTTTTGCCAAACAAGGTTTAAAATATTAAGTCTTTAATATTTAAATGGTTTTGTCAAACAAAGCTTTATGACTTTTGAATTTCTAATTTTTGAATTTAAATAAAATAAATAAATTAAATTAAAATATTAAATATAATATATTTTAAATATATACGTTTCTTTTAGTAACTGATGTTAGTTATTTAGACCATATCAGTTTTTTTTTAGTTTACGCTTAAGTTAGTCTATATTGGTTATACTGAGTAGAGAGAAGAGAAGAGAGCTTGATAGAGAGAATTGAGAAAGGAGCTTAAGAGAATTTGAGAGAGATTGGTCTGCAATTAGCAAGGATTTCAAGCTAAGTGAAGGTATTTTATCTAACCTTTGTATTATTATATATATATATATATATATATATATATATATATATATATGAATTTTTGGCATAGTTTTGGTTTATGTTCTGTGAAATCAAATTGATGAATTGTGGATATATATGGTTGGCAATGGTGATTATACGTGTTTATGATGAGTAGAGTTTATGTTTAAACAAGAAATTGCATGCTAATTCTAGATAACAGTAGGAAATTTTTTTATAGAGAATATTATTCATATGGCTTATGAAGGTACCAATTATGATGGTCAATTTGTATGTTAAACTGCAAATTGAAGCTTGTTTATGCTAGTTCATTAAGAAACGACGATAATGTAACTTGAACGAAGTGATTTGGTGAATAATTGAAATCACAATGTTGATTTTTGGGAAGGATGTCAAAAAAATTGAGTTTTATATGAAAATGAGAAATTTGAGAAATTAAAATAGTTAGTAGTGTTGTTAAATTGTTCTATGTTGATGAATATGTTAGCAATCATGTTTATGGTAGTTTTATATTTATTGTATATGTTAATTTCACTGTTTTGTGGTGAAATTTGTGTTAGTTGGCATAAGAACAGTGCCGAAAACACATTCTGCAAAACTGAAACTGGTGCGTAGCGCGGGTGCACGGTTTTTGGGGCGGTCGCGCGGTAACCTAAGGTAATACTGGCGCGGCCGCGCCAGTAGTCAATCATAGATAGTGAAGTCTGTTACTTCTGCAGACTTTGGACATTCATTGTAACTTAGCTTAATGTTATGTTGATGTGTCAAACGTGTAATGACAAGGTGAAAACAGAATATTGTATCATGTGGTTAGTAACTCTAAAATGTTAAGTTAGTAAGTTATGAAAATGATATGTATGATTTAAGAAACTTAATGAACAATGATTAAGTGTTGTGAATTGTACACTTGTGATTCTGAAATGAATATTATATGATATGGAATATGGTTAATATAAAACCAATAATAATTCATAACAAGACTTAAGCACTTGAATGAACTTCGAGTATGAAATATAGTGAGATATAAGTTAAAAGTTAACACAATCAAATTGAACATTGTGTATTGATAATAGAAAGATTTATGAGATGTAGAGTAAAGTTTACATTACAACTACTATGCATGGCTATGTGACTAATAGTTGATGTGTATGATTATATAATTGTGTAGGGCACGTGAAGTGCAGATAATTGTAAGCTGTTAAACTGTTATTGGTAAACAACGATCAAGACAAGTCTTTTAGTTCCTATTTGCTATGTGAACTTGATGACTAACTTTTTTAAATCTTTATTGCAAATAACATGATGTGTTATATTTATATTGAAAGCATGAAACATCAAAGTCAACTTATGACTACGTTGATTTAGTAAAGTATGATGATTGAGTAAGGAACTCAATCTTTATACTTGTTATATGAACTGTAGCATGTATGTTGTGTTAGTCTAATGTTTATGAAATAAATGTTGAGCATGTTATTCAGTGTTATGTGATGCATGAAAACTGTTAGATTTTGTTGGGCTGTCGAGCTCAACCTTGCAAATAAACATTTTTGCAGGTCAAGATTTCAAGGTAAAGTAATGTGTTACCTGAAAGATATGAATCCGATGTGGTACTTGAGGATTTATACACTTTGGTTGTGTTATTATTATTTGAACCGTGTTTAAGGTTCCGAATGATGTATTAATGTTGAATTGTAATATCGTTTCGCGATATAAACTATTGTACTATTAAACTGATTCTGAGATATTTAGATGTAAAGGTTGAAGGTTTTGGGAATGAGGATAGTTTGTAATAGAAAATTTTAATTATTCTACAAGTTTCAATGGTTGTATTATCATTTAATGATATGAAATTAGAGGTTGAATGTATTATTAACGACTGAAATCGAAAATTTAATTATATGAATTTTGGGGTCGTTACAGTTGGTATCAAAGTTGTAGGTTATAAACCTTAGGTGGGAGTATCGTAGGCTATAACCTTAGAGAAGAGATGTGAAGTTAATGAAAGAATAAGCTCAGATAGAGTTTGAACAATAAGAAGTAATTTAAAAAACGTATAGAGAAGGGATTAAAATATGCATGAAAGGATTCAAAGAAGAATCTCGCAGAGTTATAATGAGTATGAATGTGGGGTTACCCAACTCCAATAATAAGGGTGTAAGGTGATAACAAATAGACAATGTCTATAAGAAGAGATTGATAAGGAAATTAAGAATTAAAAAAAAGTTATAGTTAAGTATGGTACAGTTGTACTCTTTAGAAGTTAAGGTATGGTATATGGGCTAAACGATTCCTTCATAGAACGGAGGTATATACGAACTAGCAACTCGAAACCTAGTTTTTTGTTTGTTTGTGGGAAACCACTAAGCGTACCATATTGAAACTTATAGAGACTCGATGTGTACTAAGTATAGAAATGGATGCGTATGATGAAAATGTAGAACTTGAATGAAATGTTAAACGATGTAAATGAAGTTAGAAATTCATAAAGGAAGAATTGTTATATAAACAAGAAAATTCAAAGAAGAATCTTGAAGAGACATAAAGATAAGAAATGGGAGTTTCCTAACTCTAATAGCAAAGATAACAAATAATATCGTAAATGATGAAAAAGGAAAGAAAGGGAATCGTAAAACAAAACGATCACGAATTAAGAAAAGAATTTTAAGGGAGATGATTATAGAATAAGATCACGACGTGATCTGTTTAAGTTATAGAAGAAAGGTGGTCTGTAATGTTTGAATAATGATAGCTTGATGCTATGAAGATGTTGTACTATGAAATAGTACGAGATAACTCGCGAGGAGTTATAAATAATGTGATACGAGGAATTCGTATCGAACAAAGAGCAAGTTAAGGGTAAGATAGAGTTAGGTGGGATTTCAATTGAGGACTCATGTGATGGCTGAGTTGTACAAATCTTTGTATGGGCAAGAGTTTTGTGCTTGCACTCAGTTTATCACATTGATAATCATTGGAATGTTGGAGTCGCGCTATCAATATATATGTGGCGAAAAGGTGATTCTTTTCTCATGTGTATATTTGATAGTTAGAAACTATTAAGATTAGTCAGATATTATTAGGATTAGGTGCGGTTCTTAAAACTAATGCATATGGTAAGTTCGTGACTCATAATAATATGGTATGTTTTGAACCCCTCAGCGAATGAACGCTAATGGTTTGACTAGGATAAGTTCTTAAACTCATATTATTGTGGCAAGTCCTGAACTTCCAATGTGCGGTAAGTTTGATGAACTGAGGTATAATTAAGTGTGAATGGAGTATTGAGGATGATAGGGATAGATTGTAACAATCCAGATTTTTAATTATAATATTTAAATATTTATTGAATTATATAAATATTTAATGGAGTTGTTTATCGTTGAATAAATATTTGTTTAATTGATGTGATTTGATTATTTATTTGTTTAATAAATAATTAATGAGTTAAGGAAAGTAATTATTTTAAAATAGTAATCTAATTTAATTTAATAATTAAGTTAGAGGGTTTATAATGATTAAATAAATTATTATATTATGCAATGAATTGTTATTAGAATTAATTAAATTAAGTATGAAAACTTAATTAATTAGAAATGTGACAAATAACTATATTATAAGTGGTTATAAAAATAAATTAAAGTAATTTTAATTTGGTTTTTGCCAAACAAGGCTTACGTATATTAATCCTTTAATTTTAATTTGGTTTTAATTTTTGAATTATTGTTATATAAATATAATACGTATAATATATATAATAGTTTTATAACTGATAAATTAATATGGGGTAATTAGTATACGACGATTTTAAAAACGTTTTGGAAAGCGTACGTTGATTTGTTTTAAGTTTTAGCTATTGTTTTCTGTATTGTCTAAACCTAAGCCTAAGAAAAACTACAGAGAAAGAAAAGAGAAGAAAAGTGTCTGAGAATTTGTGACTGAGAGAGAAGGTTCTGTGTTTGTCAAAAGCTATTCTCAGTGAAAGGTTTTCTAAAAGCAACAAAAAGGTATGTGTTATAATCTTAACATAGGTTTTATAGTATAACTATTTAGCCTCTGTATTTCTTGAAACTCAACTTCACTATATATGAGTTTTCACAAAGGTTGTCTGTAAATCATGTTTATGTAATTGATTTTGAAATCCTGAATAATTATAATTGTAATTGATACAACTAGCATATATATATATATATATGTGTGTGTGTGTGTGTGTGTGTGTGTGTGTGTGTGTATGTGTTGCATGCTAAATTAAGTTCATTGAGAAAGAGAACTTGGTTTTTACAATGAAAAATAAATATACGAATATATGTTTTAAATGATAACAAAAAAAATTTGTGTATGCTAGTTATGAAGTTGAAGGTCATGTATGTTTATTTGGTATGAATTTCAAAAAAATCGTAGTTTAAAGGAATCAAATTGGTTATAACCATGGAATTACAGTTTGCTGTATTTTATATATGGATAATGGAGTTTTGGTTTTTAAAATAGTGTTTTCAAAGATTTAGTTTCCTAGTATTGTTGATTAGTTGTGTTAAAACTAGTATATACATGTTGAGTAGTGTGTATATGTGTAATTTATATAAGTTAGCATGTTAATTTAGATGTTAGCATTGTGAAATAGACATAAATTAGTTGTTTTGTTCTCCGATGGTTGGATTCTGCAAGTTTCGGCGCCCCAGTGCCAAATTTCGCGCCTCGGCGCCACTGGATAGCTTAGAATTTGCGCCCTAGCGCCACTGTCTCGCGCCCCAGCGCTAGAAAAGTGGTCTGGGTTGGACAGTTTTGAACTCCTATAGTAAAATGGCCATAACTTTCTGATACAAACTCCGATTGAGGTGATTAAAGATGATCCGGAACGAGGACGAGTAGACCTACAACTTTTGTTCTTTAAGTTATTCAATTTGAGGTCATTAGAATGGGTCAAAATGGTCATCTTTAGGACTATTGTGCTTTCGGAGGCAATCGAAGGGCGTCGGGCATGCACATATGCATGTGTAGTGCTCCTGACCATAAAAGATGATATCCTAAGTTACAAAACATGAATAATAGTAAATATAATGATGCTTAACATTAATATATGATGTATTATATGAGTTATAGAAGCATAGTAAGCATACACAAGAGAGGCAAATCGGGCGTGTGACGAATGAACGTCGAAACGCCGTGCCAAGTGTTAATGAACTTAAAAAGTGTTTTAATTCAAATGAAATAAATATTATAAGATAAGGAATGGATTTAATATAAAACCAATAAGTAGTCCTAGCAAGACTTAAACACTTGAATGAACTGCGAATATGAAATACAGTGAGATATAAGTTGAAAGTTAACACAATTAAGTTGAACATTGTGTATTTATGATAGGAATGGTTATGAGACGTAGAGTAGAGTTTACATTATAATTACTATGTGTTGTTATGTGACTAATATTTGATGTGATTATATAATTGCATAGGGCACGTGAAGTGCAGATAGCTGTAAGCTATTAAAGTGTTATTGGTAAACAACGATCAAGGCAAGTCTTTCAATTCCTATTTTCTACGTGGACTTGATGAACTGTTTTAAATTGCATGATATGTTATACATGTTGAAATCATGAAATGTTAAAGTCGATATATGACTGCATTATTTTGGCTAAAGAATAATGATTGAGTAAGGAACTCAATCTTGATATATTTGCTATGCGAATTAAAAGCATGTACTTCAATGAGATGTATATTGAGTATGTTATTATGTGCTATGTGATGCATGAAAACTGTCAGATTTTGTTGGGCTGTCGAGCTCACTCTTGCAAATAATCACTTTTGTAGGTCAAGGAATTAAGGTAAGGATATGTGCTAAGTGAGTTATAGAGATCTATATTCACGAAGATTACTTATGTTTTATGAGAAATATATGTAATATTTTGAATGTAAATGTTGTTCAATTGTAAATTAAGTTATCCAGTATATATGGATATCTATTTATGATGTTAGAATTTGTATAGTCTGTTTATTGTAATGATTCATGATATATATTTGAATCCAAGAGATGTAATGTAAAAGTTGCGGTTTAGGGCAATAAAGAAGAAAATGTACAAAAGTTATAAATATTTCGCAATTTTAGTGATTTTTAATATCGAATAATGATGTAAATTAGAGGTTGAATGTATGGTTAACGACCGAAGTCGAGATTTTAAATGGTATGAATTTTGGGGTCATTACAGTTGGTATCAAAGCCGTAGGTTATAAACTTTAGGTAGGAGTGCCGTAGGTTATAAACTTTAGGTAGGAGTACCGTAGGCTATAACCTTAAAGAAGGAAGGTGAAGATAATGAAAGAATAAGCTCAAATAGAGTTTGAACAATAAGAAGTAATTTAAGAAATGTATAAAGAAGGGATTAAAACTTGCATGAAATGATTCAAAGAAGAATCTCGCAGAATTATAAGGAATATGAATGTGGGGTTACCCAACTCCAATAATAATAATAAATAGACAATGTCTATAAAAAGAGAATGATAAAGAAGTTAAGAATAGAGAGTTATATCTAAGTGTGGCGCAATTGTACTCTTTAGTAGTTGATGTATGGTATCTGGGCCAAACGATTCCTTCATAGAGCGGAGGTATATACAAACTAGCAACTCGAAACCTAGTTTGTTGGTTGTTTGTGGGAAACCACTCAGCGTACCATATTGAAACTGTTAGAGACTCGATGTGTACCAAGTGTGTAACTCGAATGAAATTTTGAGCGATATAAATGAAGTTAGAAATTCTTAAAGGAAGAATTGTTATATAAATAAGAAGATTCAAAGAAGAATCTTGAAGAGATATAAAGATAAGAAATGGGAGTTTCCTAACTCTAATAGCCAAGATAACAAATAATGTCGTAAATGATGGAAAAAAAAGGGGAAAGAAAGAGGATCGTAAAAACAAAACGATCACGAGTTAAGAAAAGAATTTCAAGAGAGATGATTGTAGAATAATATCACGACGTGATCTGTTTAAGTTATAAAAAGGAAGATGGTTTGTAATGTTTGAATGATTATAGCTTGATGCTATGAAGATAATGTACTGTGATAGTACGAGATAAACTCATGAGGAGTTATAGATAATGTGATACGAGGAATTCATATCGAGCAAAGAGCAAGTTAAGAGCAAGATAGAGTTAGGTGGGTTTTCAATTGAGGACTCATGTGATGGATGAGTTGTACAAACCTTTGTATGGGTGAGGGTTTTGTGCTTGCACTCAGTTTATCTCATTGATAATAATTGGAACGTTTGTGTCGCGCTATTTGTTATATGCTTGTTGAGAAGGTGATTCTTTTCTCATGTGTATAACAGACAGGTAGAGTTTAGTTAGAGAATATCATAAGGTTTAGTGCGAGTTCTTAAAACTCATACTTATGGTAGGTTCGTGACTCATAATTATATGGTATATTTTTGAACCCCTCAGCAAATGGACGCCTATGGTCTGACTAGGATAAGTTCTTAAACTCATATGATTGTGGTAAGTTCCTGAACTCATAACGTGTGGTAAGTTTGACGAACTGGGTATAGATAAGTGTAAATAGAATATTGAGAATGATAGGAATAGATAGACCTATTAAGCAATGGATCATTACAGAAAGTTGAGTTGATGGTGGAAGCATAGGTATTATAAATCTACTAGCTATGCTAGACTTTCGAAATTTATTGACTTCGTGCTGATGTTTACACTTCTATTTTCTTGAAAAAGATTGGATCAACTGATGGAACCAATGAGTTTTAACAACAAAACTGTTATTCGTATGTCTATGCTAATTGCTTTGGCTAGATAAAAATGATTTGCAATATATCAAAATGTATTTTATATCATTAATGCATTATATAACCTGGTGCAAAGATGATAAAAATGATGGAGTCATCAATGCAGTATTACCTAGTGTTGGATGTGATCTAAGGATCGTCAACCCACTATGGTATGATGTAGTATGATAAAATCACCAAATGACGGAATCCTCAACGGACTGTAAATACAGTGCGGTATCATGACGTCATAAAAAGATTTTTTGAGATTTCTTTAATATATAAGAATACATATGTATGTATGTATGTATATGTATATTTCAGTTGATGTCCGAATTGTTCTAGAGGTCTATGCTATTTGATTCAGCTAGACAAACATTGAAAGATGTTCATGAAATTCAAACGTTCATTGAAAAGTTATGTCAAACCAAATTATTTTTGTGCGGATTCAGATGTTGAAAAGCTGAGGTGAAAGATGTTGCACTTAGTTTTATACTTTATGCTGAAATGTTTGTGCACAATACATTGTACGAAGGGCTTAACACCCTAAGTACCGAGCGTAACGCATATAGTCATTACAAAACACTACGTTGCAGCCCAACGTAGTCGTACAATAGGTTGGCCACCTAATGTACAAGTGGGGGGTGTTTCCAGTCTTTGTGATTGATAAACATTCTGCCAAAGAGGGTTTAAAGTGTGAAGAACCGGGGGTGAAGCACTATTAAACCTAGAGAATAGAGTTCACGGTCTTGTGACCCCTTAGCATTATTTGGAATTTTTTAAATTCCTGAGTTATTCATACTACTTCCCAATTATTGAACAATTGTGGAAGATTCTTGTTATTCTGCAAGATAGAAGTGAAAAAAAAAAGTATTCCTTAGAAAGAAGTAAGTCGTAGAATGCGACACTGAATGATGAATATGTTGAATAAGTGAGAAAAGAGATTTTGAAGTGAGAATGATATGAGTTATCAAAGAATAATGTAAAACTTTTAATAGAAAAGTTAATAATTGTAAAATAATCTTTGTGGATGAAGTGGTTATAGAACCTAAGGAATGAATATAGTATTAACGTAAAATCTACTTTGATAGATTGAAAGAATAAATATTAATTGATAAAATTTCGAGGACGAAATTCTTAGAAGAAAGGGTGAATGTAATATCTCGAGTATTGATGATAATGATCCTTAGAAAAGGAAATGAATGGGTTAAAAGATATATATAATACTCAAAATATAATTGAGTTCAAATGAAAGTTATGAAATGAAACCTAGAATATGTTTGGTAATGAATGTAGTAGGAAATATAAAATCTATATCTAGATAAAATGATGAAAGATTACTCTGGGTTATTTGTTTGAATTGTGTCTTCGATTCTGGGGATAGAATCTTTGTAAGTAGGGAAGATTGTAATGAATGAGTAGGTTTGAGTTGTGATTCTGATGACAGAATCCTTGTAAGGAGGGAATGATGTAACAATCCAAATTTTTAATTATAATATTTAAATATTTAGTGAATTATATAAATATTTAATGGAGTTGTTTATCGTTGAATAAATATTTGTTTAATTGATGTGATTTGATTATTTATTTGTTTCATAAATAATTAATGAGTTAAGGAAAGTAATTATTGTAAAATAGTAATCTAATTTAATTTAATAATTAAGTTAGAGAGTTTATAATGATTAAATAAATTATTATATTATGCAATGAATTATTATTAGAATTAATTAAATTAAGTATGAAAACTTAATTAATTATAAGTGTGACAAATAACTATATTATAAGTGGTTATTAAAATAAATTAAAGTAATTTTAATTTGGTTTTTGCCAAACAAGGCTTACGTATATTAATCCTTTAATTTTAAATGATTTGCCGAACAAAGCCTTATGGCTTTTGGTTTTAATTTTTGAATTATTATTATATAAATATAATACGTATAATATATATAATAGTTTTATAACTGATAAATTAATAAGGGGTAATTAGTATACGACGATTTTAAAAATGTTTTGGAAAGCGTACGTTGATTTGTTTTAAGTTTTAGCTATAGCATGTTGTCTGTATTGTCTAAACCTAAGCCTAAGAAAAACTAAAGAGAAAGAAAAGAGAAGAAAAGTGTCTGAGAATTTGTGACTGAGAGAGAAGGTTCTGTGTTCGTCAAAAGCTATTCTCAGTGAAAGGTTTTCTAAAAGCAGGAAAAAGGTATGTGTTATAATATTAACATAGGTTTTATAGTATAACTATTTAGCCTCTGTGTTTCTTGAAACTCAACTTCACTATATATGAGTTTTTACAAAGGTTGTCTGTAAATCATGTTTATGTAATTGATTTTGAAATCCTGAATAATTATAATTATAATTGATACAACTAGCATATATATATATATATATATATATATATATATATATATATATATATATATATATATATATATCTGTGTGTGTGTGTGTGTGATGCATGCTAAATTAAGTTCATTGAGAAAGGGAACTTGGTTTTACAGTGAAAAATAAATATACGAGTATATGTTTTGCATGATAACAAAAAAAATTCATGTATGCTAGTTATGAAGTTGAAGGTCATGTATGTTTATTTGGTATGAATTTCAGAAAAATCGTAGTTTAAAGGAATCAAATTGATTATAACCATGGAATTACAGTTTACTTTATTTTATATATCGATAATGAAGTTTTGGTTTTTAAAATAGTGTTTTCAAAGATTTAGTTTCCTAGTATTGTTGATTAGTTGTGTTCAAACGAGTATATGCATGTTGGGTAGTGTGTATATGTATAATTTATATAAGTTAGCATGTTAATTTAGATGTTAGAAGTGTTAAATAGACATAAATTAGTTGTTCTGTTCTCTGATGGTTGGGTTCTGCAAGTTTCGGCGCTCCAGCGCCAAATTTCGCGCATCGGCCCCACTGGCTAGCTTAGAATTCGCGCCCCAACACTAGAATTCACGCCCCAGCGCCACTGTCTCGCGCCCCAGCGCTGGAAAAGTGGTCTGGGTTGGACAGTTTTGAACTCCTATAGTAAAATGGCCATAACTTTCTCATACAAACTCCGATTGAGGTGATTAAAGATGATCCGGAACGAGGACGAGTAGACCTACAACTTTTGTTCTTTAAGTTTTTCAATTTGAGGTCATTAGGATGGGTTAAAATGGTCATCGTTAGGACTATTGTGTTTTCAGAGGCAATCGGAGGGCGTCGGGCATGCACATATGTATGTGTATTGCTCTTGATCATAAAAAATGATATCTTAAGTTATAAAACATGAATAACAGTAAATATAATGATGCTTAATAGTAATATATGAAGTATTAGATGAATTATAGAAGCATAGTAAGCATACACAAGAGAGGCAAATCGGGCGTGTGACGAATGAACGTCGAAACGCCGTGCCAAGTGTTAATGAACTTAAAAAGTGTTTTAATTCAAATGAAATAAATATTATAAGATAAGGAATGGATTTAATATAAAACCAATAAGTAGTCCTAGCAAGACTTAAACACTTGAATGAACTGCGAATGTGAAATACAGTGAGATATAAGTTGAAAGTTAACACAATTAAATTGAACATTGTGTATTTATGATATGAAGGGTTATGAGACGTAGAGTAGAGTTTACATTACAATTACTATGTGTTGTTATGTGACTAATATTTGATGTGATTATATAATTGCGTAAGGAACGTGAAGTGCAGATAGCTGTAAGCTGTTAAACTGTTATTGGTAAACAACGATCAAGGCAAGTCTTTCAGTTCCTATTTTCTACGTGGACTTGATGAACTGTTTTAAATTGCATGATATGTTATACATGTTGAAATCATGAAATGTTAAAGTCAATATATGACTGCATTATTTTGGCTTAAGAATGATGATTGAGTAAGGAACTCAATCTTGATATTTGCTATGTGACTTAAAAGAATGTATGCCATGTTACTTCAATGAGATGTATATCGAGCATATTATTATGTGCTATGTGATGCATGAAAACTGTCAGATTTTGCTGGGCTGTCGAGCTCACTCTTGCAAATAACCACTTTTGCAGGTCAAGGAATTAAGGTACGGATATGTGCTAAGTGAGTTATAGAAATCTATATTCACGAATATTACTTATGTTTTATGAGAAATGTATGTAATATTTTGAATGTAAATGTTGCTGAATTGTAAATTGAGCTATCCAGTATATATGGATATCTATTTATGATGTAAGACTTTGTATAGTTAGTTTATTGTAACGATTCATGATATATATTTGAATCGAAGAGATGTAATGTAAAGGTTGCGATTTAGGGCAATAAAGAAGGAAATGTACAAAAGTTATAAATATTTCGCAATTTTAGTGATTTTTAATATCGAATAATGATGTAAATTAGAGGTTGAATGTGTGGTTAACGACCGAAGTCGAGATTTTAAATGGTATGAATTTTGGGGTCGTTACATAGATAGATCTGTTAAGCAATGGATCAGTATAGAAAGTGGAGACATAGGTTTTTCCAAATCTTCTAACTTTGCTAGATTTTCAAAATTTATTGACTTCGTGCCTATGGTTGTACTTGTGATTTTTTAAAAATATTGGATCACACTAGTGAACCAAAGAATTTTTAAAATAGTGCTGTTATTCACGTATCTATACTGTTTGTTTCGGCTAGAAAAAAAATGATTTTTAAAATTTCAAAATATATTTTAATTATATATATCAGGTGATATGATAAACGATGGAGTCATCAATGCAATGGAACCTGGTGTTGGATGTGATCATATGATCGTCAGCCCACTATGGTGAGATGTAGTATGACAACGTCAAAATCATGACGCCATAAAAAGGTTTTTGAGGCTTCTTTAAGATATGAGAATATATATATATATATATATATATATATATATATATATATATATATATACTTTGATTGATGTTCGAATTGTTGTAGAAGCCTATGCTATTTGATTCAGCTAGACGATTATTGAAAGATGTTCATGAAATTTAAGCGTTTATTGAAAAATTATGCCAAACCAAATTATTTTGGTGCAGATTCAGATGTTGAAAAGCTTAGGTGAACAACCCTATAAGGGGACATGTTTTTGGGGACAATGGTTCCGAGCGTAACGCATATAGTCGTTACAAAACACTACGTTGCGACCCAACGTAGTGGTACAATAGGTTGGCCACCTAGTGTATGTGTGGAGGGTGTTTTTAGTCTTTGTGATTGATAAACACTCTGGTTTGCAGTGTGAAGGATTGAGTTAAAGCACTAGTAAACCGAGAATAGAGTTCACGGTCTTGTGACCCCTCAGCATGATTTGAAATCTTTTAAATTCCGGAGTTATTCATACTTCTTCCTAATTATTAAACAATTATAGAAGATTCTTGCTATTCTAAAAGGCGAATATGGTAAGGATGATATTTCTTAGAAGAAGTAAGTCGTAGAATGCGACACAAAATGATAGATATATTGAATAAGTGAGAAAATAATTTTTTGCAATGAGAAGGAGATGAGTTATCAAAGAATAATGTAAAACTTTTAATAGAAAAGTTTAATAATTGTAGAAAGATCTTTGTGAGAATAAGTGGTTATAGAACTCAATGAATGAATAAAGTATTAACGTAAAATTTATTTTGATAGGTTGAATGAATGAAGAGTAATAAATAAAATTTTGAGGACGAAATTCTTAGAAGAAGGGGTGAATGTAATATCCCGAGTGTTTATGATAACGATCCTTAGAGAAGGAAATGAATGGGTTAAAGAATATATAATAATCAAAATACAATTAAGTTCAAGTGAATATTATGAAATAAAACCTAGAATTTGTTGAGGTAATGAATATAATAGGAAATATAAAACCTATATTAAGGTAATATGTTGAAGATATTCAATTATAAATTTTAAAAAGAGATTTGATGAAAACCGAGTAAGTGAGGTTTCGTTGATTCCGAGAACGAAATCTTTATAAGGAAGGAAGGATGTGATAACCCGAATTTTTAGAAGTTATTAAAATAGGAATTTAATAATTAAAATTCTTATTATGAGATGTTTTGAGTTTGAGTATGTATATGTATGTGCTGTATATTTTGAAATATATGATCTGGTGTGAAGAGAAATATATATTCATATATTGGGAAAGTGAGGTTTAATAGTACCCTGAATTATTTGTTTAATCTGTATTTTCGATTCTGTGGACAGAATCTTTGTAAGGTCCAAGATTTTAGTAATTGTAATTTAAAATATTTATTAAATAAAATAAATATTTTATTGATGTTGTTATTATTAGTAAATATTTATGACTAGATAATATTATAAATTAAATTTATTTATAATTTAGAAAGTTGAAATATAACATGAGATGTTATATTGTTATTTTAATTTAATAATTCAAGATGGTATGATAAATTATTAAATAAAAATTATAATGAGATCATAATTTTGTGATATTTGTTTAAGTAAAATAATTATTTTAAATATAGTATGTGTAATTAATTTATTTGATTATTATTGGATATGGAAATCAAAATAAATAATATGTGATTTTAAATTATAAACTAAATTGTTTATTAAAATAAATTAATGGAGTTTAATTTAGTTTTTGCCAAAAAAAAGTTTAAAATATTAAGTCATTAATATTTAAAGGGTTTTGCCAAACAAAGCTTTATGGCTTTTGGATTTCTAATTTTTGAATTTAAATAAAATAAATTAAAATAATAAATATAATATATTTATAATATATACGTTTCTTTTAGTAACTGATGTTAGTTATTTAGACCATATCAGTTTTTTTTAGTTTACGCTTAAGTTAGTCTATATTGGTTATACTGAGTAGAGAGAAGAGAAGAGAGCTTGATAGAGAGAATTGAGAAAGTAGCTTGAGAGAATTTGAGAGAGATTGGTCTGTAATTAGCAAGGATTTCAAGCTAAGTGAAGGTATTTTATCTAACCTTTGTATTATATATATATATATATATATATATATATATATATATATATATATATATATATATATATATATATATGAATTTTTGGCATAGTTTTGGTTTATGTTCTGTGAAATCAAATTGATGAATTGTGGATATATATAGTTGGCAATGATGATTATACCTGTTTATGATGAGTAGAGTTATGTTTAAACAAAAAATTGCATGTTAATTCTGGATAACAGTAGGAAATTTTTTACAAAGAATATTTTTCATATGGCTTATGTTGGTACCAATTATGATGGTCAATTCATATGTTAAACTACAAATTGAAGCTTGTTTATGCTAGTTCATTAAGAAACGAAGATAATGTAACTTGAACGAATTGATTTGGAGAAGAATTGAAATCACAGTGTTGATTTTTGGGAAGGATGTCAAAAAAATTGAGTTTTATATGAAAATGAGAAATTTGAGAAATTAAAATAGTTAATAGTGTTGTTAAATTGTTCTATGTTGATGAATATGTTAGCAATCATGTTTATCATAGTTTTATATTTATTGTATATGTTAATTTCACTGTTTTGCGGGTGAAATTCGTGTTAGTTGGCTTAAGAACAGTGCCGAAAACACATTCTGCAAAATTGAAACTGGTGCGTAGCGCGGGCGCGCGGTAACCTAAGGTAATACTGGCGCGGCCGCGCCAGTAGTCAATCACAGACAGTGAAGTCTTCTACTTCTGCAGACTTTGGACATTCATTGTAACTTAGCTTAATGTTATGTTAATGTGTCAAACGTGTGATGACAAGGTTAAACCAGAATAGTATCATGTGGTTAGTAACTGTAAAATGTTAAGTTAGTAAGTTGTGAAAATGATATGTATGATTTAAGAAACTTAATGAATAATGAATAAGTGTTGTGAATTGTACACTTGTGCTTCTGAAATGAATATTATAAGATATGGAATAGGGTTAATATAAAACCAATAATTATTCATAGCAAAACTTAAGCACTTGAATGAACTTCGAGTATGAAATATAGTGAGATATACGTTAAAAGTTAACACAATCAAATTGAACATTGTGTATTGATAATAGGAAGAATTATGAGATGTAAAGTAAAGTTTACATTACAACTACTATGCATGGCTGTGTGACTAATAGTTGATGTGTATGATTATATAATTGTGTAGGGCACGTGAAGTGCAGATAATTGTAAGCTGTTAAACTGTTATTGGTAAACAACGATCAAGGCAAGTCTTTCAGTTCCTATTTGTTATGTGAACTTGATGATTAACTGTTTTAAATCTTTATTGCAAATAATATGATGTGTTATATTTATGTTGAAAGCATGAAACATCAAAGTCAACTTATGACTACGTTGATTTAGTAAAGCATGCTGATTAAGTAAGGAACTCAATCTTTATACTTGTTATATGAACTATAGCATGTATGTTATGTTAGTCCAATGTTTATGAAATATATGTTGAGCATGTTATTATGTGCTATGTGATGCATGAAAACTGTTAGATTTTACTGGGCTGTCGAGCTCAACCTTGAAAATAACCATTTTTGCAGGTCAAGATTTCAGGGTAAAGTTATGTGTTACCTGAAAGATATGAATCTAATATGGTACTTGAGGATTTTTACACTTTGGTTGAGTTATTATTATTTGAACCATGTTTAAGGTTTCGAATGATATATTAATATTGAATTGTAATATCGTTTCTGTGATAACCCGAATTTTTATAAGTTATTAAAATAAGAATTTAATAATTAAAATTCTTATTATGAGGTGTATATTAATTAAACTATTAAAAAATTAAATAATATTAGTTAATTTAATTAAGTTGAAATTATATTCTGAGATTATATAATTTTAATTGTTATGTGTTGTGGGCAATAGAAATTATTATGAGTTAAGTTTTATAAATAGTGTGAATAATTCACTTAATTAAAATAGTGAATTAATACAAGTATAATTGATTTAATAAAGGGAGAAGGTAATATATTGCATGAAAATGTAAATGTTAGTATAATGCGAGTAAAATATTTATTAAGTACATTAAATATTTTAGTTAGAAACTTTATGGAATAAAATGAATATTTATGGTATTACATAAATATTTGATGAAAATTATTATGAGATAATTTATTTAAGTGTGATAAAATAGATGGGATTTATACGTATTTTATTACGCGAGTATAATGGCGATGTTCTAATTTAATTAAATAATTAAATTAGAGGAGTGAGAATTTGTTAAATAATGTTATGTTATAATGGTTGAATAGAAATTATAATTTTACTGATAAGGTTAATTTTATTTTTTAATGAATTAAAGGTACATAATCTAGTTTATATTTCTAGTTTATGTGTTCTTGAGTTTCTTTTAAAATTAGGGTTTTGGTTAATGAATTTTTGGGTTATGATGTTATATATGTTATTAGATTTTATAATTTCATAATGGTCATCTAAAAACGATTTTTCAGAAATCAAATTTATGTATTTATGCTAAAGAAGATGAATTTGGGTTTTGATGGTAATGTGTGTTTTGGTTTACTTTGAGACTAAAATTGATGATGAATTCGTGATTGAAACTTTAAATTGATGGATGATTGTTGTTCTCCTCTATAAAACGAAAACAACGCAACTTGAACGGATCTAATCGGTTAAGAAACGAATTCGTGATGAATGAATACACTTAGCATGTTAAAAATATGAAAAATTAGTATAAACAAATTAAAATTAGTATAAACCAAGTCCCACATCGACTAAATTGAGAACTTTACCCCTTTACTAAACCTATAAATTGAAGGGCTTGACCCTTTGTTTCATTTACCAACACAATAAGGCCTCCAATTTTGAGAAAAGCTTTGTTGCGGGAGGACTTTTTATAAAGACCTCCTTAGTTAAATTTTGGCGTGGAAGTGCGTAGTCAGTTTGTGAAACTCGTATTTTTGGGTATGTCTCTTATTTAATTTTTGGTAATGTTATTATTTTAAATATTGTATTTAGTTTGTTAGTTAAAGTTTAAATTTTGGAAGTTTTGTTAGTTTTGTTAGTAAACTAGTTAGTTTACAATGTTTATTTTGGCTTGAAATTGATTATGTAAATGAGTTCTAATGATTATAATTAGAGATAGGGAGTCGAGACCTTAGACGAGTCTGACTATGTTAAATAAGACTTATTTCTAAAGAAAGTTGGGTTGGAACGAGTCGAAGCGAGTTTTAAATGTCAAAACAAGAAGTCCAAAAAACTAGTGGACTGCTGATCCAAAAACCAAAATTTGGGATTAGCTAGATTGTTTAGAAATTTCTGGGCTTTTGGTACGATATAGTACACTGAATAAGCTTTCCATAGACTCTGGAACGGACTAATTCCGACTTCGGAGCAAAGAGTTATGACCATTCAAAGTAATCAAGTCAAAAACTGTCTAACCAACTCGAAGCAATCACCTTGAACTAAATTTCTAGAATTCTGTGTTTATAATTTGGAAAAGGTCAAAAATTAAAAGTTGTAGTCTTGGAAGTTAGCTTCGCGTGGGCTCAAGAATAGCTCAAAAATGTTTTGAAACGAAAAAGTTATGACTGTTTTAGCAAGAGATGGTAAAGCTGGGAAAGAATGAAAAACAGTGTTAAATGCCCCTTTTTGAACACCATTTTGGATTGTATATCTTATTCGAAATGGGTGTCCAATAACTTTTAAAAATAGGTTAATATGATGTTTAAAGCATATCTAAAGTTGGATGTCATCGGACTTTTGAGATATAGAGTAAAGTTTACATTACAACTACTATGTGTTGCTATGTGACTAATAGTTGATGTGTATGCTTATATAATTGTGTATGGCACGTGAAGTGCAGATAACTGTAAGCTGTTAAACTGTTATTGGTAAACAACGATCAAGGAAAGTCTTTTAATTCCTATTTGCTATGTGAATTGATGATGAACTATTTGAAATCTTTATTGCAAATAGCATGGTGTGTTATATTAATGTTGAAAGTATAAAATGTTAAAGTCAATTTATGACTACGTTGATTGAGTAATGAATGTTGATTGAGTAAGGAACTCAATCTTTATACTTGTTATATGAACTACAACATATATGTTATGTTAGTCCAATGTTTATGAGATGTATATCGAGTATGTTATTATGTGATATGTGATGCATGAAAACTGTTATATTTTGCTGGGCTGTCGAGCTCAACCTTGCAAATAACCACTTTTGCAGGTTAAAGATTTAAGGTAAAGTTATGTGCTACTTAAAAGATATGAATCAGATGTGATACTTGAAGATTTATATACTTTGGCTGAGTTATTAATATTTGAACCATGTTTAAGGTTCCGAATAATGTATTAATATAGAATTATAATATCGTTTTACGATGTAAACTCTTGTAATATTAAAATGATTCTAAGACAGTTAGATGTAAAGGTTGAAAGTTTTGGGAATGAGAATAGCTTGTAATAGAAACTTTTAATTATTCTGTAAATTTCAATGGTTGTATTATCGTTTAATGATGTAAGATTTGAGGTTGAATGTATTATTAACGACCGAAGTCGAGAATTAAATTATTTGAATTTTGGGGTCGTTACAGTTTCGCAATGTAAACTATTGTAGTATTAAACTGATTATGAGATATTTAGATGTAAAGGTTGAAGGTTTTAGGAACGAGGATAGTTTGTAATAGAAAATTTTAATTATTCCGCAAGTTTCAATGGTTGTATTATCATTTAATGATGTGAAATTAGAGGTTGGATGTATTATGAATGACTGAAATCGAGAATTTAATTGTATGAATTTTGGGGTCGTTACAAGTTTCCTATCTTACACAACTTTAAATTTGTGCAAGTACTCGAACCCTACTCTTTATTGAGCATTACTTGAGCTTATACTATTATTGGTTGTACAAGTAAACAATTGAAAGTACGATTCTTATCTTATGACATAAATGCTTCATAGTTAGAATAAAGTTGTTTATACTCTTTGAACTTTGATTTCGAGTATTGAACTTATAATTATTCTTATATACATTTAAAGAGCGGTCTATGCCCTTTGATTCGGCTAAACCTAGATCATAATTTGAAAGCGATCCAACCCAATTGATTGGTGCGAAAATCTTATATTAACTGAGATAAACAACCTTCTTTGAAGGAAAAACTATATTTGTCGAGAGACCGACGTGCGCACTTGAGTACGATTAAACGATATGCATAACGTAGGATACTTTAGGCTGATCACATGTTGTACTCATTTTTGTTGGATTATCAGTATATTACTGTTAATTCTAGTAGAAGTTTATAGTCCTTAGTGTGCTCAATATTCATAAATTTGAAATCTTGAAATGATTAAGTATTGAATCTTATTGATATTCTCTGTCAACTATCATTTTTGTTGTACCCTTGAGAAATTTAAAACTATATTGAACACCCTTATTGTTAAATTATGTGTTGAGCAAACTTGTTGCTCATTCTTGCTTTTCCTAAAAATAATTCAGTTAAGGCAGAGCAAGGCGGACCCTCGGGCACTGATAAGGACAAGGGCAAAGCTACAAAAGTAGCTTCATAATTATTTAGAAGTTTTTATGATTATGTTAAAAAATATTGTGTTATGTAGTAGTTATGTCTAAACTATGTTCAATTATGGTTAAGGTATGTAAGAGATGTTTAAGTTACGAAACCTTGGGACATGAATGATTATATTAAATAAATGTAATCTATTCTGTTATTTCCGTTTCATGAGATGTTATTTAGTCATTAGATTTGTAGTACGTGGCAAACCAAATTTGAGACATGAGTGGTCTGAATTTGGGGGCATCACAGAGTGAGTTTCTGCCCTTTTTACCCTTGTCGGCAAATGCAAAGAGTGTTGCTCCAATTGTCAAGGGTTAAGTCCCGGTGGACAGTTTTGATGAAGGTGTTGTTATCGTCCTCCTTCTCTTAAATGATGACAATGATGTCTGGACAGTCATCATCTAAGATATCCTTGTTCATACCCTCGGTATGTGCCAAGAAGTACATCTTCGATAACCGCCTCTTGATGTCTTGTTTGCGCCTTTGATTCCTTTCTTCCACCTCTAGGTCTAGAATCAAGACTTTTTTTCCTTTAACCGGTATCGGTTTAGGAAAAAGCATTGCTACCATAGGGGAAAGAACCTTTAATAAAGGCCATATTGGATTATCACCTATAGGTTTAGGCAATAGCCTTGTAGATGAAGGAGCCGGCTTATGCTTGTGCGGGTTCCTGTGACTGGACCCAAAGGAGTAGCCTAGTCTGGTTGTCCCTGTCTAGATCGAAACTTGGATTGGGCACTTGATTCCCTGATAATCCTTTCTTAACCCTTGTACAGGTTGAAAACCCAAGGATATCATCTCTTGACTTGCCGACATTACCTCAGCGAAAACTCTGGGTTTTAGAAGTGGAGCCCTAATGGGTTGATAGTGAGTGTTACTCACATTAAGGGTCTTAAAGCTGACAGGCCCAACTTCTTCATTGAAACTGATAAGTGGTATACCACTTTGAACAAGACATTCTTGCTCAGCATTGACAGTGACCAGATTACTGTTGATGATATACTTGAGTTGTTGATGAAAAGTGGATGGGACGGCTCCCGCCATATGAATTCAAGGTCTTCCCAATAGTAAATTGTATCCTGTAGTGATCTTGAGCACTTGGAAAGATATGTAGAATGTATGTGGACTGATTTCCATGGGAAGTTCAATCTCTCCGACAATATTTCACCGAGATCCATTAAAAGCTTTGATGATTAAGTGGCATAGGGGCAGATGTTTAAGGATGATCCTCCATCTATTAGCACTCCTCCGACCACATATCCGGGAGACATAACCGATATGTGCAACAGTTTGTAATGACCCGTCCCTTCAGGAGGTATGTCATCATCGGTGAAGGATATCACATTGCTATTGAAGATATGATCAACCAGATGATATATAATTTTTCAACATCCACTGTCTTTGGCAAGTGGACTTCTTCTAATATTTCAGTAAGACCTTCCGGTGATTTTCTGAAGAGAAAACCAAGTCCAGAATAGAGATCTATTGTGGAGTTTCTTTCAAGCTTTGAACCACCTTGGCTTCATTGTGTCCTATCTGACAGAGGAATTCTTCAATCTTCTCCTTGGGCACTTTCCCTTTAGATCTGATGATAGGCTTCGTCACTCGTTGAGGGAGATACAGTGGATTTTCTTTAGACACTGCAGTAGTTGTATTTGATGTTGATCCTTCCACCTCTCCATAATTCCATGGCACTTTCTTAAGGCTGATGATAGGATATTGTGGCCTGAATGACAATATGATTTGCTTTGGTGCAGTCACTTTCAAAGGGTTTTCAACTCCTTTGAGCTGAATTGGTTGAATTGTAAGTGGTGTGGCAGCCAAGTCTCCTTCAGAGGATATAACTGCTATAACTTCTTTCCATCCTAGAGGAAATGTATCCCCACTCTCAGATGATACAGCGTCATTTCCTGCCATTTGTAGGTCACCAATGTCAATCATGTTTTGAATAAAATGGCGGAGTGCCCATCATTCTTTTGTGCTGTGACCGCGAGAGTGGGAGTGGTATTGACATACTCCAGTAGCATCAAACCTCTTTGAGCGTGGATTGATTGGAGGTAGCAGTGCTGTGATTTTTCCCTCATTGATTAGAATATGTAATATCTCTTCCATTGGTTGGCCTAAATAGGTGAATTCCCTTTTGTTGGCGAAGTCTCGATGGGCTTTAGCTTTTACTTTTCTGGCAAGCTTTTCCTCCAAGGTTACACTTTCTTGGGAGGTAAGTGGTGGAGTACTTGTGATGAGAGAAAGGAGGGTAGCATGCTCCTGACTAAACAACTGACGTGTGACTTGGTGTTGATAAATCACAAGTTCTGCTAAATGATTTACTTGTTCGCCAAGAGCCTTTAACTCTCGTTCCATTATGAATTGGAACTCTGAATAATCCCATATGTTAGCATTATCCTTGTTGATTTGGGATGAACCACCCATATATTTGAAGTATTTGGAGCTCTCTCCACTGCCCCAGTTGATCATGTTAGCCTCATCTTTCATGTGTTGAGGGAGAGGGTTGTTTTGAACATTGTGGTTGGTCGGGCTTGGCCACTACGATCTCACCACTGTTAATTAAATTCTGGATCTTATGCTTAAGGGGCCAACAATCCTGAGTGTCATGGCCTGGAGCTCCAGCATGGTAAGAACACTTCTTGCTTGTGTTGAAACCTTTTCCACTCGGGTTGGCTGGTGGAAGGAGATGATGGATTTTCTTCTGATCTGTCAGAAGTTTGAGAATGTTTTTGAGTGAATCCACGCTTTAGCAAGGGAGGGTTTGAAAGATTGTGCTTGAAAAGGGAAATAGTTTCTCCTCTGAATAGGAAAGTTTTGATTGCCCTTTTGTCCTTGCAGTATCAAGGAAACATCCTCTTCTTTCTTCTTATGGACCCTCCGAGAGTTGTTCCCATAACTTCCAGATTATATATGCTCAGCTATGACTTTTAATGCGGGAAGATCTTGAATCTTCCCAGATTTCAATCCCATTTATGCCATTTCTCTATGCTTAATCATTTCTGAGAATGGCTTTCCTATTCCAGCTAGGACCCTCTCATAAAATGGAGCTTCTTGAATATCTATGAAGGTTATCACCATTTTAGAGTCTGTTATGGATGGGATAACTTGACCAGCCAGACGCCTCCATCTTTGGGCATACTCTCTGAATGACTCATTGACTTGTTTCTTGACCTTGGTAATTTGATATTGGTTAGGAGCCATCTGAGTTTGAAAGTTGTATTGACTGAGGAAAGCATGGGCTAACTCCTCCCAGCCGTGAATTTTTGAGTTATCCAATCTGGTGTACCATGCTCTGGCTTCTCCAGTTAGACTTTTCTGAAATAGCTATATCCTGAGCTTTTCATTCTTGGCATAGGATCCGAGCTCTCTAATGAACACTTTAAAGTGGGTATAAGGATCTCCCAACCCATCATATTTCTCAAAATTGGGAGTTTTGAATTTCTTCAGATAATGAACCCCGGGGAAGATGCAATGGTCTGAATATGAAAAACTTTCGTGTGTTCCAATCCCTTTGATGGACCGAATGGTCTCTTCCATTTGTAGAACCTTCTTCTGAATATCATCGATGTCTTGATCTTCTTTAAGATGGGTGATTTAAGGGGTTTTGTTGGTCTTATCAGACTGATACTCAGGTGCTAGAACTTCTTTATCTGGACCCTGTATTCCTCCATGTGCAGAGGGTTCTGTGTGGATGGGTATTTGTGGACCGTGAGTTGACTTGTGTAATTCTTTGAGCAGAATAGCCAACTCTGTGATTTGATTGCTTAACCCTTCGAACACCTCGCGAGAGACAGGAATAGGATTAGGTTGGCCAGATGTAGCCATGTTTGGCTGTAGGCTTATTGCCTTCTTGGACTTTGAACGGGTAACAGGACCAATCGTTTCCCTACAAAAAGACTTATGTAGTTTAGTCTGGGGAAACGTGTTAATGTCACATGCTATGTGTCCATTTTTTAGGAGTATTATCCTACAAAACAGATGTCAGCTATTTTAATGACAGGATAGCATGACAGGTTTTAATATGCATGTTCACATATTGCATTGTATTTTTCCATTACATTGAGATTGACATGGAAATGAAATTACAAGTAATTGAAATGGGAAGGTATGAAAAGACTTCCCTCTGCGTTTGGTTTATCAGAGGGTGACCTATCTTAGGTTACTCTTGTGGCTTTTCGGCATGAAGGTCCCCAGATCATCGCAATTTACTTGATGGGAAGTTAATTCGATCTTTCAACTGGAGCAAATTTAGGTGGTGCCTTTCCTGAGCCTCGTGGAATTAGTCTCCCGACGAGTCTAATAATCAAATAGAGACAGGATAGCCTCATGATGGAGGGATCACACAATATACATTCACATACATTGCGTCTCACCGTATGGAAATGATGACATGTGCGAGGCACTAATATCACAGTCAAATATGGTGCGAAGCACTAAATGCAGTAAATAAATCATTAGTGCACATTCATTCAAATGTAAACAACATCCACACACAAGCAGCTAATAAAGTTTTGAAATTCTTTGATAGCGACTTAAGCCCTCTTACTAGAATCCCCATCAGAGTCGCCACCTATCGACTTCAGGATTTTTATTTGTCCCTTTCTGTTCGCGTTTTTTGGTATTCTCTTGTTAGCTGAGATTTGTTTGAAAAAACAAGTTTGAAAAGGTACGACATTTATATGTCGATGATTTGACAGTAAGAGTTGCCAATTGGTATTTTTAAATGGTTGCACCAACTCAACCGAGAAAAGGTTTTCACAAAGACCTAGTGATGACACTGTTTAACTGGTTTACAAAACCGAAATTCGTTAAGGTCCGGGGGCTTGATTAAGCGGAGGGAAGGTGTTAGGCACCCCCGACTTCCGTGATAACACAGTTACCGCCACTTTCCAAATTAAACTTTTAGCTGAATGTGTGTGTAGGTCTATGTGCAGTTATTTGGAAGTAGTGATATGCCTCGTTTGCACTTATATACAAAGGGTTTGACTTTTGTATAAAAATTTAATTTTAACAAGATATAGTAATGATATTTTGTAAAATAGGTTTTTCAAACCCTTGTGCTCAATAGTAATTGAGGCCTTTGATACTTCCATTTTATTATGCATTCGGCTTGATTGCTTTTATTTTCGAGATGCGAAGTATATTCGAGAAAATAAGATGCATAGCAGTGCCGAACTCCTTGTGGGCATGACAGCCATCTAGGGAAATTCAGATACCTTGAATAATTTACATGCTGGTTGTAGCTAAAAATGTCCATCACGGGAACCGAATCTAGATTCAGAAACTGATTCTGTGATCACATGATTCCAAGGCTCATATGATAAAGCAATATGCAAAAGCTAGAAAACTGACTAGATTTGAATAAATCTGAGCATTCTAGCTTCAACGGTTCCAGTTTAATCACCATCAACCAGTCAAAGTCAAAAATAGCCAGATTTAGGCAAATTTAACCCGCAGGCTAATAAAAGCTAGAAAAAGAACTAGATTTGAAAAAATCTAAACCATTCCAGCTTCAACAGTTCCAGTTTGGTCACCATGAACCGGTTAAAGTGAAAAGTGTAGTCAGATTTAAGTAAATCTAGCCCGCAGGCTGAATAACAGTTATATATATATATATATATATATATATATATATATATATATATATATATATATATATATATATATATATATATATATATATATAAGCAGAAAACGTACCGGATGTATATTCAAGCTCAATCAAACAGAGTTTGATGAAAAGATATATATACATAAGTATTTATATATATACAAAAGCAGTAAACGCTCCGAATATTATATTCGGGCTCAATCGAAGCATAGTTCGATAATATATATATATATATATATATATATATATATATATATATATATATATATATATACACACACACATGAATGATAAAAAGCTTAAAAATCTGAAATATCTTACAGTGGACTGCCAAGAAGACTTCAGATAGCTTTTGACGCCTGAAAACTCGGTTTCCACCGGTTAAATTTCAATATGTAGAAAAACACAAGCTTACAAGTGTTTAGAAAGAAGAATCACCATTTTAGAGCACTCTAGAAGTATTAATGAGTTGAAATGGACAGAGTTTTCTCTCTCTTCTCTATTCTCTCTTCTCTCTTCCAAATGTCCAACCCAAGGCCTTTATTTATATGCCAGATGGTCACGGGTCTACCTGCGGCTGCCCGGGTTGTCCTGGGCCATATGGGTCTCACTATCTCGAAGTACGTGCACTCGTACAACGCACTGTCCGATCGAACCTTTATAACTTTCAATTCGGGCATCTGATGGAGGCGTGCTATACCTTTCCAGAATGCAGTTGTTGAGAGCTACACAATTGTGACGCCCCTAAAATAGGTATACATCAGCCATCTTAGGTCGCCAAATACATGGTATAGAATACAAATACAAACTTAAATATATAACATGAGCTATGAATTTTAATACAAATATTGTCTTCTACACAGTATTCAAACTCAAAATAAGTTCTCAATACATTTATTATCACACTATTTCACAGAATAGTGAGGACTACTAATGCAACCATCTGGACCATCACTTCGTTCCCCGACTAGTCCCAGCTATATTCTCAATTCATGAAAAAAACAATGAAAGAAAAGGGTGAGCTCAACTAGCCCAGTAAGAAATATTATGACTAAGATAACGCATAATAAATTATTGTTAGCCTTCAACAGTGTTAAACTGATAAAATATAATAAACATTAAGTTTAACTATAGCGGAACAAGCAATCTATTAGAAGAGTCAAGTAGAGCATAATATCTACTATCTTTTATGATTTAAAAAGTTTATCATCAATTTTGTCGCTGAGACTCAGCATAATAAATAATCAACATCATCAAATCATCCTTGCACAACGGCCAAGGATATTCATTAGTATCACGACCACAAATTATCCATGCACTACGGGCCAAGGATATTCGTGTTTTCATCAATGGTCATGATCACGCCAACAACTGTCCATCAATGCATTATGGGCCAATGATGACTTTTACCACATCATTTGTAACATTACGGTCATGATTATACCGAATAATCCCTGGTCATAATCATACCAAGTCCATCTATGCACTACGGGCCACAGATGACTTTCATCATAATATAAACATGAGGATGATGAGAATGATATAAAAATTCAATTAAAAGAAAGCAAATGATAAATTTTTAAAGATTTATAATTTAATTTATCCAGAATTCAATAATGTCCAAATTGTCAACATGATACTGCTTTATGGAGTAAAATTCAAGAATAATATTGTATCAAAAATGATTTGGACCGAAAAGGAATCAATTTTTATCATAAATAGTACCCTAGGTGAATAGTAATCGAGTGAATAGTACTCCATGAATAGTATTTCAGGAATAGTAACCCCGTGAACAGTACTCCTGCATGAAAAAGTTAAAACTTATCAAGAATACTCAGAATAATATTTTCATGAAAAGATACTGGATGAAGCGCAAATATCAATGATATTCTACTAATTTCATGGAGTATAGAAGCCAAAAATTATCAACATAAGTGTAGAATTATGAATACGGAAACGAAATAATATTATTTACATACTACAGAGTATGGAATAAAATATTATTTCATATGAATATTGAATAAAAATAATATCTCTTACCTTAAAAAGAAGAGTATCCCAACTGGTATAGCGGAGATATTCTTGAAGAAAACTTTCACTATTTTCTACGCTCAAAGCTTCTTAAAACTCTAAAGAAATACGCTCAATATTATAAAAGAAGAATTCTCTGATTCTGGTGTGATTTTCAATTCTAACTAAGCATCCTATTTATAGGAGAATGGAAAGATACTATTTAAAAAAGAAATCACGGACGCACAGTAATTTCAGACAAAATAATTCACGGGCGAAAAAAATTTCTGACGTTCCCTTTTTTTTCAACTTAATAATATTATATTCAATAAAATAAAATATATTCTATTTTTATAAAAAATAAAACTTATTATAATATATATGTAATATATAAATATGTCATAATAAAACATTTAGTAAACTCCCTCCCGACCATCTCATCCCATTTCATTTATTTGTGGGCCCGCCACTTATAATATATATATATATATATATATATGAAACTTCCTACTGATTAATTTGAAAAATAGGAAAATGTAGGTCCAAATAATAAGCAAAATTTACAACAAATATTTCATAAAAATCCCCTCAATATTTTTAACAATATTTATCATCATTATTATAATTCGCAATATTTAACAACCAGATCATTCCCAGGAAAGAGGGGGCTTTTCGATAAGGATTTCTCCCTATTGGCGTGTAATTAGGTGACCAAACCTCTCCTTGACAGAACTTTCTAGACATCATCAATATTACAAATAATAATAAGAATAACTTTGTCGTCTCAATTATTGATTTAATAATATAAAAATATTGACAATAATTGAATCAAATAACGTGAGATACTATGCAGCAATTACTGTAGCAATAATTGAATAAAACTGAGTGACTTCTCACGTAAGCATCAATAATTAATACCCTGTGCTACTATGCAAGGGCGCGTATTACTGTACTTTTACTACCGGGTATTTCAACAGTTAACGGTAAAACTTTCATCGTTATTTTTATAAAAAGATATTTTTGTCGTTTTCTTATTCTGATAATAATTTTGTTGTGGGGTCCACCAATGATTTTGCCGTCGTACGAATATTTTCTGTTAAAACGAATATTCCCCGACCAATCGAATATAATATAACAACTTGTGTACTTTGAAAAATTTATAAATATTACCCTCAACTATAACGTTATATCAAATTCACTCCTTAATATTCAAAAATAATATTTATATAAAATTAATCTTTATTCATAAAAGTTGGGGTCTTACAACCTCCCCTTCTTATGAAATTTTATTCTCGAAATTAGGGTACATACCTGGTATAACGAAGAGGTGAGGATACCTTGATCTCATTTCGGATTCTAACTCCCAGGTCATTTCCTCAACATCGTGGTTTCTCCACAAAACTTTGACTTGAGGTATAACCTTGGAGCATATAATATGTTCCTTCTTATCCAAGATTTTAACAGGTACCTTTTCATACGTTAAATCTTTCGCTATCTCGTCTGGTTCTAACTCAATAATATGGTTCGGGTCTTCCACATATTTACGTAATATTGATATGTGAAAAATGTTATGAACACGAGACATACTTGGCGGTAAAGCGAGTTTATAGGCCACAGTTCCTACTCGGTCAAGGATTTCAAATGGGTCAATGAATCGAGGATTGAGATTTCCTCTCTTTTCAAATTTCATAACTCCTTTCCATGAAGCCACACGTAACAACACATGATCACCAACATTGAATTTCACGTCCTTTCGATGAAGATCAACATAACTCTTTTGTCGATCTTGTGAAGTTTTTATATGTACCAATTCCAGTCCCAACAACATTGTTTCATCCACCTCATCCCAGCATACTGGAGAACGATACTTTCTTCCATATAATGCCTCAAATGGAGCCATACTGATACTTACTTGATAACTGTTATTGAAGGAGAATTTCACTAATGGTAAGAAATTGTCCCAACTTCCCTTGAAGTCAAGGACACAGAGTCTTAATAGATCTTCAAGAGTTTGAATAGTCCTCTTCGACTGTCTGTCTGTTTGAGGATGATATGCCGAACTAAATCGTAAATTTGTGCCCATAGTTTTTTGCAAACTAACCCAAAATCGTGAAGTGAATCTTGGGTCTCGATCAGAAACTATGGATACTGGCATACCATGCAGTCTTACAATCTCATTTATGTACATACGAGCAAGATGTTCAAGTGAATAAGTTTCTCGTATAGGTAAAAAATGAGCAGACATGTTCAATCTATCAACAATGACCCAAATTGCATCTATACCTTGAGAAACCTTTGGAAGACCAGTAACAAAATCCATGGTAATGTGCTCCCACTTCCATTCTGGAATTTCAAGTTGTTACAATGGACCTTTTGGCACTTGATGCTCCACCTTGACACGTTGACAAGTTAAACACCTTGAGATAAACTCCGCGATCTCTCTCTTCATATTGCTCCACCAAAATATATGTCGAAGATCACGATATATTTTGGTACTCCCATAATGGATTGTAAATGGTGTGTTGTGTGCCTCCATCATGATTTTATACTTTAAATCAGGGTCGTTAGGAACACAAAGTCTGGAGTTGACTCTAAGTATTCCTTCTTCATTGATTCTTGCTTCCGAAATAGCACCTTCTTACACTTTCTTCTTCATACGCATCAGCTCCAGGTCTGTATCTTGAGCAACTTTAACTTACCGATTAAAGTCGGTTCAACTCGTATATTTGCCATCATCACGTGGGTCCCTAGAGTCTTTAACTCTATCTCCATCATTTGCAAGTCATATAAAATGGGTCTGTGTATTGACAATATCGCACTCGTACCCGCATATGATCTTCTACTCAATGCATTAGCTACTACGTTCGCTTTTTCAGGATGGTATTGAATAGTATAATCATAATCTTTCGATAGTTTGAGCCAACGTCGTTGCTGCATGTTGAGTTTCTTTTGAGTAAAGAAATATTTGAGGCTTTTATGATCCGTATAGATCTCCACTTTCTCCCTATACAGGTAATGCCTCCAAATTTTAAGTGCGAAGACAATAGCTGCCAACTCTAGATCATGAGTATGATAATTCCTCTCATATTCTTTGAGTTGTCGAGAGGCATATGCTATGACTTTTCCATGTTGCATGAGAACACACCCTAACCCCTTTTCTGAAGCATCACTGTAGATGACAAATCCCTTTGAGCCAGATGGTATTGTCAGAACAGGTGTTGAAATGAGTCGCCTCTTGAGTTCTTGAAAACACTTATCACATTCCACGCTCCAACCGAATTTTGTATCTTTCTGAGTCAACTAAGTTAATGGGGTAGCGATTCGAGAAAACCCTTCTACTAATCTCCGATAATAACCAGCTAAGTCGAGAAAGCTACGTACTTCGGTCACTGATTTAGGTTGATCTCAGCTTTGTATTGCTTCAATCTTTATCGGGTCAACAGATATTCCATGACTTGATACTACGTGCCTAAGGAATGCTACTTCATCATGCTAGAACTCATATTTCTTCAACTTGGCATAAAGTTTGTTTTCACGAAGCTGTTGGAGTATCAGCCTCAAGTGTTGCTCATGATGTGCACGACTTTTGGAATATATGAGAATGTCATCAATAAAAACAACCACAAAATGATCCAAATATTCCTTGAATACTCGGTTCATCATATCCATGAAGGCAGCATGAGCATTTGTTAATCCAAAAGACATGACTAGGAATTCATAATGCCCATACCGAGTTCTGAAAGCCGTCTTTGAAATGTCATCGGTTTTAATCTTTAATTAGTGATATCCGGAACGAAGATCAATCTTTAAAAAGAATTTGGCGCCTTGCTACTGGTCAAACAGGTCATCAATGTGAGGCAACGGGTATCTATTTTTGACAGAGACATGGTTTAACTCCCGATAATCAATACAAAGTCGCATACTCCCATCTTTCTTCTTCACAAATAGAACAGGAGCACCCCAAGGAGACGTACTAGGACGAATGAAACTGATGTCTAACAATTCCTGTAGTTGGGTCTTTAACTCTTGAAGTTCAATAGGAGCTATTCGATATGGGGCTTTGGAAATGGGTTTTGTACCGAGTTTAAGGTCGATACAAAATTCAATTTCACGTTCTGGGGATAGGCCAGGAAGTTCTTCGGGGAATACGTCAGGAAATTTATTAACAATAGAAATATCATTCAAATCTGACGTATTTTTGTTTCAATATGTGACATGGGCTAAGAAAGCTTGACATCCATTTTTCAATAAACGAATAGCTTTATGGCTTGATATGATAGTGAATGATTTTAATGGTTTGGTTACTGGAATTCGCATAATAAGTTGGTTACGAAAATAATCAATTTTTGCATGATGAGTAGTTAACCAATCAATCCCTAGAATTACGTTAAATGCAAGTATTTTCAATGAAATAAGATTGACAGGTAATGTGAGGGTACCGATTTAAACCAAACAAGACTTATAAACAGTGGATGTAACGAAGGTTTCTCCCAATGGAGTTTCAACAGATAAGTTAAAGTCTAATTTCTCCGCAGTCAAATTTAAACGTTGAGCGCAAGTAGGAGAAATAAAAGAATGGGTAGAACCAGTATCAAATAAGGTATAGACTTCGCTAGAGTTTATAATTAGCTTACCCGTGATGACCTCGTTCGGGTTCTTTGCTTTCTGGGAGGTCACGACAAACGCTCTCCTTTGAACTACTGGTTTTGACTTTTCTGGGATGGCCTTTGGTGCCTCCATCCCAGCTTGACTTGGCTTCCTTGCATGACACAATCGAGCTAGGTGACCTTCTCTTCCATAATTATAACACGTTTTAGACTGCTGCGCGTAGTTTGGACTGATGTGTCCCTCCCCTCCGCATTTGAAACATACGATCGGTGACCGTTCTCCTTCTTTCACAACGGGTACTGGTGCTGACGTCTTTCCATCATTGTTAAATCTCCTCTTCTTAAAAAGTCCACTTTTACTGTCTTGGCCATGATTATCACTGAAGTGGTTACCATTTCTGGCATGTTGATTCCCTCCACGTTTGTCGTCACCGCTTCGATGACTACAACCACGGGTATTATCATTTTGTCGGCTGCTTTCTCTTGGTTGGGTTGACTCATTATCGCAGTCCAATAACTAAGCCCTATTTACAATATCTGAATACAAACATAGTTTATAGGTAATTAGATATTGACGTATCTCGGGTTTCAAACTTCTTAGAAACATCCGCGTCATTCTCTTCTCATTATCAACCAAGTGGGACGCAAACCGGGATAATTCGACAAACTTAGCTTCGTACTGTGACACGGACATATTGTTTTGCTCTAGCTTGATGAACTCTACCTCCTTCATGGGACGAATACTTTCGAGAAAGTACTTGTCGTTGAACAGTTCTTAGAACTTCTCCCAAGACATCTTCAGTGCGGCAGGTTGAGTACGCTTTACAGATTCCCACTAGTAATCTACCTCTTCTCGCAACATAAAGGTGGCAAAGGGAACCTTTTGCTCCTCGAAGCATCCCAAGATATCAAATATCTTAGTGATCTGCTTTATCCACGCTTTCGCCTTAAGTGATTTTGGCTCTCCCAAAAACTCTGGTGTTCCCAGCTCCTTGAACTGCTTAGCGGTGGCCATCCGAGAGTTGCCAGTGTTTCCACCTGTATTTTGAGCAGTAGTCTCTCTCGCCTGATGTTGCATGAATTACAGAAAGCCCCTAAATATTTCGTCGTTCATCATTTGGTCGGTGTTGTTGTTTGCACGAGGATTGTTGCCTTCCTGATGAATGTTTTCCTGGTTATTAATCGTTGGGGATTCAACGGTCTCATGTGCTCCATTACTATTCTCAACATTCTTAGATGTCATTTTCAAATACTGCCACAAAACAAGGGTTAATTGACATGCAACATATTATCCCTATATTCTGACCTACCAATTAAATAACAAATAAACTTAGGTAGGTCATACTAGCGAAAGAATTACCCGTCTCTCTCCTCCTAGTTCTAGTCTCACATCTCAGCCAGGGATCATATCCTTAAGCTTTGATACCAACTGTGACGTTCTCAAAATAGTTATACATCACCCATCTTGGGTCGCCAAATACATGGTACAGAATACAAATACAAACTTAAATATACAACATGAGCAGTGAGTTTTAATACAAATATTGTCTTCTAGACAGTATTCAAACTCAAAATAAGTCCTCAATACATTTATTATCACACTATTTCACAGAATAGTTAGGACTACTAATGTAACCATCTGGACCGTCACTCCGTTCTCCGACTAGTCCCAGCTATATTCCCATTTTCTGAAGAGAACAATGAAAGAAAATGGTGAGCTCAACTAGCCCAGTAAGAAATATTATGACTAAGATAACGCATAAAAAATTATCGTTAGCCTTCAACATTGTTAAACTGATAAAATATAATAAACATCAAGTTTAACTGCAGTGGAACATGCAATCCATTAGAAGAGTCAAGTAGAGCATGATATCTACTATCTTCTATGATTTAAAAAGTTTATCATCAATTTTATCGCTGAGACTCAGCATAATAAATAATCCACATTATCAAATCATCCCTGTACAACGGCCAAGAATATTCATTAGTACCACGACCACAAATTATCTATGCACTACGGGCCAAGGATATTCGTGTTTTCATCAATGGTCATGATCATGCCAACAACTGTCCATCAATGCATTACAGGCCAATGAGGACTTTTACCACATCATTTGTAACATTACGATCATGATTATACCGAATAATCACTGATCATAGTCATACCAAATTCATCTATGCATTACGGCCCACAGATGACTTTCATCATAATATAAACATGAGAATGATGACAATGATATAAAAATTCAATTAAAAGAAAGCAACTGATAAATTTTTAAAGATTTATAACTTAATTTATCCAGAATTCAATAATGTCCAAATTGTCAACATGATACTGCTTTGTGGAGTAAAATTTAAGAATAATATTGTATCAAAAATGATTTGAACCGAAAATTAATCAATTTTTGTTATAAATAGTACCCCAGGTGAATAGTAGCTGAGAGAATAGTACTTCGAGAATAGTAATCCCATGAATAATACTTGATGATTGGGTAATATACCCATGAATTAGATATATGTGGGCTTAAATTGTTGAATTCTCGAGTCTTTTAGAAGCATTTTTACTGTGTTTTGTTGTTATTTTGCAGATTCAGGAGACACATGGGCAAATTGGGAAGTTTGAGCTGTTTAATGGCATTTTCGTGATTAATTAGAAGTCTAGCGCCGGGGCGCTATGGATTGAACTACAAGCAGCGCCGGGGCGCTGAGGCCCGGCCATGGTTGACCAAGAGGCGCGCGTGGGATGAAAAGTTGACTTGGATAAGGAACTTAATTGAGTTGTTGATTGGGAAATGGATTGTGGTTAGATGAAAATAGTATATAAAGGCTAATTGGCTGGAATTAAAGGATGGACGAGAAATGAAGAAAAAAAAGGGGATTACTTGAAGATTGAAGGATTTGCTCTAGAGTTTCTTCTTCTCTTTATTTCAATTTGTGTAATTCCTTAAGGATGTTTTTCAGAAGATTGTTGGTTTTAACTTCTGTTATGAACTAATTCTTTTATTAAGACTACAATTGAACCTTTTATGTCTATAAATTAGTTATTCAATTTATTCTAATTATTTATGTCAAAGTGAATTGTTTATCTTGTCTTGCGCTTATTGTTTAATTATTTGGTCAGTAATTATCGTGTTACTTTAGAAGGATTCGGAAGATGAAATCTAGGGTTGGAACTGGACATGAAAACATGTATGCTTAGTTATTTGCATGACAAATAATTAGGGTCGTGAATTGAATAGGAATATCTGTTCACTGCATGGAACAAATTGGGAATTAGAACTAAATGAGTTTAATTTAATTGTTTTGCATAGGAATATCGCAAGATTAATTGGATTAAATAAAAGTTAATTGATCACTTGGAAAAGGGCTTTTGACACTTAGCATTCTTGTTAACAATTCAGTAGGCATAATAATTGGGATAATTGGTTTATAGTTCATAATTGGGGATATTTTAGTCTTAACCTTAATTATCTGAATTCATTCGTCAAATCTTAGTTTTTATTTGTTTAATTTAATTTTAGAATAATCTCTTTTAATTGCTTAATTTAGTTTTCTTATTTTGAAAAATCACACTTTATGGTTGCTTAAATAAAATTGGATTGATATAGTGCTAGTAGTTGTAATTTATTGATTAGAATTCTCTGTGGGATCGACACTTTATCTTATCACTTTATTACTTGTTGACTGTGTACACTTGCACAAATTCATTGATTGTGAGATCAACCAACAAGTTTTTGGCGCCGCAGCCGGGGAACTCTTTATTAATATTAATTCCATATTAGTTATAATCAATTCGGTCTTAATTTAAACGTTATTTATTTTTTTTTCTTCTTATATTGGCAGAAATTCTTTGTGAGGGTATGCACACTAGATCAAGGGCTAAAGAAGTTCCGAAAATTTCGGTTGACTAGTGAGGTTATACTTTTGGAAGAAGATCTGGCGGCATAAGAAATACTAGTAGACATGGCAGGGGCAGAACAAAAATTTCTTAGGGATTATGCCATGCCAAATGTCACAGATATATAGTCGAGTATTAGGAGGCCGTGATGGATTACATGCGCCCACAAGAGCCAGTATAGATGCAGCAGCAGGTGGAGCGATCATGTCTAAGAACTTTGATGAGGCTTATCAACTTCTAGAAACGATGGCCAACAATAACTATCAGTGGCCCATGACTAGGTCTAATCCTCTGAAAACACCGGGAAAGTTTGAAGTGGATCCAGTGACATCATTGACAACACAGATGTCTGCAATAGCTAAGAAAATGGAAACATGGAGTCCACCATCCACGCAGCAAGTAGCAATGGTTTGTGAGTTATGTGCTGGGAGTCATGCTACAGATCAATGTGCCATCAATTCTGAATCAGCTCTGTTCGTAGGGAGCTATAATAGATCAGCCCAACCGTATCCGAATCAAAATGCATATAATCCAAGTTGGAGAAATCACCCAGGATTTTCATAGAGTAACAATCAAGCTCAAGCACCTAGACAGCAAAACACATCCGGATTTCAAAATCAGACTCAACAACAGCTAGAGAGAGAAAAACAAGTTTGGAAGAAGCTTTGGAAAAATTCATTTTAGCTATTGACAAAAGGATCGGTGAACAAGAAATGTTATTGAGTCAAGTAGATATGAATGTGAAAAGCTAAGGTGCTTTGATAAAGAATCTGAAAAATCAATTGGGACAGATAGCACATGCGTTGAATAGCCGTCCACATGGAACACTCCCTAGTGATACAAAGATAAATCTGGGTAGAGATGAGCATTACAAGGCTGTGACTTTACGTAATGGAAAGGATTTGTAAGAGACAACTAAGGATAAGGATAAGAAAAAGAGGGACAACGTAATAGTGGAAAAAGAGGAAGTTTCAGAAATCGAAAAACGTCAAGATGAGGAGTTAGAGCAGAAAGCCCCAGAACAAACCCTCATAATACCTCCCATACCATATTCGCAGAGGTTTTAGAAATCCAAGTTAGATAGCAGTTTTCAAGATTCTTGGATATTTTCAAAAAAAAAGCATATCAACATCCCATTTGCCGAAGCCTTGGAACAAATGTCGAGTTACGCAAAGTTTATGAAGGAAGTCTTGTCAAAAAAGAGGAAATTGGGTGATTTTGAGACAGTGGCGTTGACCGAAGAGTGCAGCGTAATTATCCAAAATAAGTTACCTCCAAAGCTCAAGGATCCAGGTAGTTTCACTATTCCATGTGAAATTGGAAATTAGTTTTCTGGACGAGAATTGTGTGATTTGGGGGCCAGTATAAACTTGATGCCACGATCCGTCTACAGTCAGTTTGGACTTCAAGCACCAAAACTGACGAATGTCAGTTTGCAGCTGGTGGATCGGTCTGTTACATATCCACGAGGTATCGTTGAAGACGTGTTAGTAAAAGTGGATAAATTCATCTTCCCCGCGGATTTCTTTATCTTGGATTGTGAAGTAGATAGAGAAATTCCAATTATTCTCGGGCGACCATTTTTAGCAATGGGGAGAACATTGATTGACGTGCAAAAAGGTAAATTGACAATGCGAGTTAAAGGTTAACAGGTCACCTTTAATGTATTTAAGTCGATGTCTTATCTGTGACGCCCCCAAATCCAGGTTCTCTAACCTCAGATTCGGTGCTCACGATCTATCATCATCATAAGCATTCTATAACTATTACGAAATAATAAACATACATTGTTCATTATAATAAAGTTTCCATAGCATGGTCCCAAGGTCTTCTTAACCTTAACTTAAACACACCATTCATATTACAAAAGGTTTACATAAGAACTTCCATTAGATAATAATAATTAATATTCATTCCAAACTATTCCTGGATCTTGCCCTTGCCTTTGTCCTTCGTATTGGATCCTTCAGGCTTAGCTGAAATAAATGTCATGATATAGCAAGGGTAAGCAACTAATTTGCTTAGTAAGTTTATATACAAGGGAGATATATCATGACTAGAAAGAAGTTTTGCTTTCAATGTTCAACAATAATATAAGGTTGTGAAGGAACATGAATTAATAATCAACAATTGAATATTCGAATAATTGAATAATATGAACTGAGTGGTTTTGAGATAACCATGAACATTTGCCAAGGTTCTCAGTAATTTAAACTGGACCTCTTAATAAGTTTTAGTATTCAAGGGGATCAGCCTTTCATACCCCGTGATTTATGCATAAACACTTAATATTCCGGCATCGATATCATGCCTTAATCAAATTCGTCCTTTTCTCAGTCAAGAGTTCTTATCATATCAATTTAATAAGAACAGCTTTTTAAAATACATTTGATTTAACAAATTTAAACATGCTTGATCTAGCTGATACAATTAGCATAGATCTATCTCATAAACAGTTCGTAAATGAAAGAACTTTAATTTAATTCACAGTTCAATACTAATAGAATAGGAATTCAATTGAACAAAGTACGAATTTCAATAATCAATATAGATGTGAATAATCATCAATAATTATTCACTAACATGCTTTGAAAATAATAACTCGAGTTTGAGTTAGGACACTTGCCTCGTCTGTAGATTACGGCTACGTAATTAATTTATATCCACTATGCAGTTAAATTATCTTCCTTTGAGAGACCTATAGTTAATCTTTCAATTAGTCATAGTATAACATTAGATTATGTAATCACATAAATATTATGCATTATATTTAGTTCTTATAAACATCATCATGTCTTGATAATGTTACTATAACCACATAATATTCTTGATCTTGATAATATTTAATTCACCTCTTAGTATTATTAGTTCCCTAATAATATTTTCATTTGCTTACTAATATTATTAACATCTTAATAATATTTTAATACCTTACTAATATTATTAATCCTCTTAATAATATTTTAATTAATATTATTACTTTAATAATATCTTACTTATGCTTTAGTATCATTAATCATTTAATATTATTAATCATTTAATAATATTTTATTCATTTACTAATATTATTAATCATTTAATAATATCTTATTCTATTACTAATATTATTAATTATTTAATAATACTTTAATCATTTATCAATGCTTAAATCAAATATTATTAACCATTTAATAATATTTTAAAGAAATTTTATCTTTAATATTTTTATTTACTTATCACTATCATATTCTAATATTATTAATATCATAATAATATTCTAATAATTTATTGGATTAATAAATAATTTATTCTAATTGTTCATCATTTATTAAACCTCTTATTTAATATCCATAAAAGGTCATAAATAATATTTATTATCATAAATTACCAAAATGCTCTAAGATAGTCATGATATGATATATTATGAGTATTCAAGCATAAAAATCACCTTTTTCTTATTAAAGACATCATTTAACTATTTATTTCCTTTTATTCATAACTTAACCATTTTTAGGAAAAATAGTAAACTTACTCCAAAAATTCTCAGCTTCTGTACTTTGACACAATATGAACCTATAAGGATCCCCAAATTTTTCTGGAATTTTAGAAATTGATCTACTATTTTTAAAGTTCCCAAAACACTCGGATCTTGCTTTATTTTTAATAAATTGAGTTTTGCTCAGAAAAATCTGAAATTTTCAGGGTATGTTCTTCTAACATATATGAACCTACTGTAAAAATTTCAGAATTTTTCAGTGTATACACAGTGAGATATTCGACGGTAAAGTTTTAGGAGTCCTTTACGGAAATAGTCATTACGCACAATCTATAACTCGAAACGTGTCCGTTCTTTTTCCTACACGTAGATAACTTCTCAAGGTACCTCTGTGAATTTTCCCAGATTTTTAAGGGACATGAAGCTGTCCGAAACAGACCCAAGAAAAATAGGACAGAAACTATTTTAGGGTTTTTTGAACCCTTAACATTCTAAGTGCGCTATTTTGGGGAAATCAGCTCCAAAGGATTCAAAACTTGTTAGATTTGTGTTCTATCACTTGGGTTTACTAGATAACTCATGCATCTAGCACCCCCCTTCGACGGATCACAAATCTAAGTTGGAAAACTTGAGTTACACAAGATTTAGTGGAAGAAAACAAGAGTTTTCACCCTTGGAGAACATATGCTCATATTCTTCCTCTAAGCCTTTGATCTAACACTCAAAATACTTAGTTCTATACATTATGATATGTAGGACTAGGGTATCTTGAGTATTTTTTCATAACCCCAACAAAACTCAAGCTAAAGAAAAAAAAAACAAAGTAGAAGAAGAAAATGAAGGTTATGTTATACCTTGATTTAATGGCAACCTTCCTTGATTTACCAAAGTAAGTGATGAACTTTGGATGCATTAACAAACTAGCACTCCTCTCTCTCTATATATATGGCCAAACCTCTCTCTCCTTTCTCTCTCTAGAAGTGGCTAGCTTGGGAGAAATTATAAGAGGAAGAATGAGAGAAGAAATGAAATGAAATGAAAAGATGAAGTAAAAGGATACTTACAAAAAATATAGATACACTTAGTGTATCTAGCTATTATCCCCCATACTTTCTTTAACCAATGGATAGAAGCTTTGTCTTATCACTTTAATTAGTCTAATCATGATTAAGGATGCTTAATAAAGTGGCAACCAATGGGAGCTTGACAACCATGTCCTTTTGTGTAAGAGTTACTACAAATGGACCTTGCTTAGCTTAATTAGTTGCCTTAAAAGGCTAATGTGGCCAGCCATATTTATGCCCACTAACTCCTTCATTTAGCTTTTATTTTAATGCATAAATTAGATAAATCAAATGTCTAAAATACCCTTAATCAAGTGGGCTAAGTTTGGGCTTGCATTTATTTCTTTTGGGCTTCTCCTTTAATTGTTTTGGGCTATGTAATAAACATAGTCTAACTATTTTAATATATGTTACCCAATTTAATTATTTAGGGTTTCCATTCCTAATCTTATGAAATTTAATTACCTATACATGTGACTTTAGCTCATAACCTAATTAGGTTCACAAGAATTAGGTTTAAAATTATTAGTCACTTGAAATAATAAGATTATCCACTTAAGTTAGTATACATTTTAAATACTAACATCTCCTTATTACCATAACCCTTAGATTATTTAATTGTCTCACCTAATTTATAATTAGGTTACGAGGCTTTCATTTTTAATGAAACCTATAAATGTATATATCCATAACTATAACATACATGTTAATTGACCCATGCACCATTTCACATATGTTGTCACATATTAAATCACTGTATAACACAAAGTTTTTAAATATTAATAATGTATATACATATATAGTGACTTAAAATTCACGGTTATTACATCCTCCCCCCCTTATAAGAATTCCGTCCCCGGAATTACTTACAGGTTTACTCAAAAATATGTGGATAACTTTCCCTCATCGTTTCTTCGAGTTCCCACGTAGCTTCTTCAGCATTGTGGTTCCTCCAAAGAACCTTTACAGAATGTATAACCTTATTTCGTAATTTCTGTTCTTTTCTATCTAAAATTTCAACTGGAATTTCCTCGTACGACAAATCCTTTTCTACCTGAATTGGCTCGTACGATATCACGTGCTTGTAATCAGGCTTGTATGGTCGTAGCACTGACACATGAAACACATTATGAATATGTTCCAGTTCAGGAGGTAGAGCTACCTCGTACGCCACTTCGCCTATCTTTCTTAAGATCTCAAAAGGTCCAATAAATCTCGGACTCAGTTTACCTTTCTTTCCAAACCTTATCTTCCCTTTCCAGGGAGATACTTTCAAAAATGCATGGCTTCCCACCTCAAAATCTCTCTTCTGGCGATGTAAGTCTGCATACTTCTTCTGGCGATCTTGAGCTGCTACCAATCGGGCTCTTATCACCTTGATGATCTCTATAGTTTGCTGTACCAGTTCTGGTCCCAACAATCGACGTTCACCCACTTCATCCCAGCATAAGGGCGTTCTACATTTCCTTCCATACAGTGCTTCGTACGGCGGCATTCCGATGCTGGCGTGATAACTATTGTTGTATGCGAACTCTACTAATGGAAGATGATCCTCCCAGCTACCCTTGAAGTCCATCACACAAGCTCTGAGCATGTCTTCAAGTGTTTGAATTGTTCTCTCGCTTTGCCCATCGGTCTGCGGATGATACGCGGTGCTCATCCGTAGTTGCGTCCCCATTCTTTCCTGAAGGCTCTTCCAAAAGTTTGACGTGAATCGCGGATCTCTATCCGACACAATAGATACCGGTACGCCATGCCTCGAGATAATTTCTTTGATATACAATTTGGCTAGCTGGTCCAAATTATACCTGATCTTGATCGGCAAAAAGTGAGCTGACTTCGTAAGACGATCTATAATCACCCATATGGCATCGTGTCCTTTTTGCGTTGCTGGAAGTCCCACCACAAAATCCATTGTGATGTGCTCCCACTTCCACTCTGGAATCTCTAAAGGCTGTAGTAATCCACTCGGTCGTTGATGCTCTGCCTTGACTCTCTGACAAGTTAGACATCTGCTGACGCATTCTGCAACCTCTCTCTTCATGTTTGGCCACCAAAAGTGTTGACGCAAGTCTTGATACATTTTTGTGCTTCCTGGGTGTATCGAGTACCTCGTACTATGCACTTCTCGCAAAATCTCTTCTCTTAGTTCTGGTACTAGCGGTACCCAAATTCGCCCTTCGAATCTCAGCAGTCCGGTGCCATCAATCTTGTATTTCAATTCATCCCCTTCAGCTAACCGCTTCTTGATGTTGTTGCAATCTTCGTCCTTCTCTTGAGCCTCTTTAACCTTATCTAATAAAGTCGGGCTCGCTGCTACTGTAAATAATTTCTCGTTGGTCTCCATCGAATACTTAACTTCTAAGTCAAGTCGTTCGAAATCTTTCACCAATTCCTCTTGAATGGTCAACTTCAGTAACTTCTCTCTGCCTTTTCTGCTCAGGGCATCTGCCACTACATTTGCTTTTCCTGGATGGTACAGAATCTCACAATCATAATCCTTGATCAATTCTAGCCATCGGCGCTGCCTCATATTTAGCTCTTTCTGCGTGAAGATATACTTCAGACTCTTGTGATCTGTATATATCTCACACTTCTCGCCATACAAATAGTGCCTCCAAATCTTCAAGGCAAAAACTACTGCTGCTAATTCCAGGTCATGAGTCGGATAACCCTTCTCATAGTCCTTCAGCTGACGTGAAGCGTACGCAATAACCTTGCCATGCTGCATCAGTACACAACCAAGACCCTTGTGTGACGCATCACTATACACTACAAATCCTCCCGTGTTGTCTGGTAAAGTCAACACAGGTGCCTGACTGAGCCTCTTCTTCAATTCCATGAAACTCTCTTCACATTTCTCCGTCCAAATGAACTTTACTGTCTTTCTGGTAAGGTTGGTCAACGGTGATGCTATCTTTGAAAAATCTTGGATGAATCTCCGATAGTATCCTGCTAATCCCAAGAAACTCCTAATTTCTGTCGGCGTCTTTGGCTGTTCCCAGTTGATAACCGCTTCTACCTTTACTGGATCCACCGAAACACCATCCATGTCGATAACGTGACCCAAAAACTGCACTCTCCGCAACCAAAACTCACACTTAGAGAACTTTGCATACAACTTCTCCCTCCTTAACGTCTCCAACACTATCCTTAGATGTTCAGCGTGCTCTTCCTCTGTCTCTGAATATACCAGAATGTCATCGATGAACACGACAACAAACTTATCCAAATACAGTTTAAACACTCTGTTCATCAAGTCCATGAATGCTGCTGGCGCATTCGTCAACCCAAAAGACATTACCAGAAACTCAAAGTGTCCATACCGAGTTCTGAATGCCGTCTTTGGAACATCCTCCTGCCTCACCTTCAGTTGGTGATAACCGGTCCTCAAGTCGATTTTTGAAAAATATTTTGCCCCCTTCAACTGATCAAACAAATCGTCGATCCTGGGCAACGGGTACTTGTTCTTAATGGTGACCTTGTTCAACTCCCGGTAGTCGATACAAAGCCTTAATGACCCATCCTTCTTCTTTACGAATAAGACTGGTGCTCCCCACGGTGATACGCTCGGTCGAATGTATCCCTTATCTAACAATTCTTGTAGTTGAATCATCAGTTCCTTCATTTCTACCGGAGCCATACGATACGGCGCTTTGTATACCGGTGATGTCCCTGGTGCCAAATTGATAACAAACTCTATCTCTCTATCTGGTGGCAATCCCGGAATCTCATCTGGGAAGACGTCAACGAATTCCCTTACAATAGGTATCTGACCCAGTTCACCCTCGACTCTGCGGGTATCCACAATGTGAGCCAAATAACCTATACAACCTTTCCTAAGCAACTTCTTTGCTTGCATCATCGTCAGACAACAAGATTGTCTCGGCGATTTACTGCCATAAAATACCACCTTTGACTTATTCGGAGTCTTTAGGTGTACGCACTTTTTCTTACAGTCAATGATCGCTCTGTGACTTGATAACCAATCCATCCCGAGGATTACATCAAACTCTCCAAGATGAATCGGTATCAAATCCACGTTAAGCTTAAACCCTCGTACATCAGCACAACAGTTCCTATGTATGTAGTCTACAGGAATAATTTCTTTGTTTGCTACTTCTACATTCATTGGGTGTTCTAATAGTTCACGAGGTAAACTTAATCTTTGAGCAAATTCATCAGATACAAAAGAACATGAAGCTCCCGAATCGAATAGCACATGGGCATTTATATCGTTGATCGGAATTATACCTGACACCACCTCCCTGGATGCCACGGCATCTTGCACTGTCATATTGAATGTCCTCGCTGTCGGCTTGTTTGGCTGGGTTGGTCCTCCACTGGTTGTCTTAGTGTTATTGCCCCTATTGCCGTTTCCGCCATCTGTGCTTTTCTTCTTTGGGCAATCCTTGATCCGATGTCCCAATTCACCACAGTTAAAACAACCTCCCTTCTTCACCTTAGAACAATTGGGTGAGGTATGCCCTTCTTGTCCACAGGTATAACATACCGTTTTTCCTTTCAAGCACTCTCCCGAGTGACCCTTTCCACAGTTCCCACACACTGACTTCTTTTGTTGGACACTTCCTTGCTGAATCTCCAAATTACTACCCCCACTGCTCCATTTCCGCTTCTTGTTGTTGCTACCGCCACCGCTAACATTCTGATTCCCACCTTCTACTTTCTTCTTATTCTTCTCCCGATTGTACTTTGAGACTGCTTCGCTTCCACCTTCTGCTATGAGAGCTTTCTCCAACAGAGTTGAGAATGACGTGATTTGTAGAACCGCTACCTTACTATAAATCCACGGCTTTAGTCCATTTTCGAACCTTCTTGCTTTCCTCACCTCCGTGTCTACCTGATGTGGAGCGAATCTGGCCAATTCATTAAACTTTGCAGCGTACTCTGACACTGACATATTCTCCTGCTTCAATTCCAAAAATTTGATCTCCATTCTCGCTTGTGTACTCTCAGGGAAGTAGTTCTCAAAGAACAACTTCTTGAACGCTTCCCAAGTCACGATTCCAGTCCCGGCTTTGTTCTGGTTGGCCTCCCACCAATAGTTAGTCTCACCCTTCATTAAGTAGGTAGCAAAAATTGTTTTCTGTTCTTCTGCTACTCTAGCAATAATGAAGGCCTTCTCAATCTCCTTCATCCATGTCTGGGCCTCTAACGGGTCTGCTGTTCCTCTAAACTCCGGTGGTCCTACGGCCTTGAAGTCCTTAAAGTTGGCTAATTGGTTTCCCGCCTGATTTCCTGCAGGTTGAGCTTGATTCCTCATAGCTTCAGTCATCATGTTGATAAAGTCTTGCATTGGGTTTGGTTGAGCTCCCGCTGCATTATTAACTGACTCTTCGATCTCTTGGTTCCTTAGTACACGTCTGGGCGGCATTATCTAGTGGAACAAAATTTTAACACGTTACTCGGGTTTTATTATCATATAAGTACTTAGCATGTAACACGCTACTGTATTCAACAATCATATGATCATTATGGGAGAGTTTTAAATTACCAAGATTTTGGAAGTCTTTCTCCCTAATTAGTGGGTTAAGT